>VYZX01016284.1:0-10682 GCA_013401335.1 Brachypteracias leptosomus
TCAGACAGACCCACTACAGCTTGCAATCCTTGTAGCATTCACTCCAGTATTTTGGAATGACAGCCTAAAAAGCAGAGGATACAATGGGAAGAAAGTGTTAGATGCACTCCATAAATTCATCCAGTTCTTGGAAAGGTATGACTTGCACTGGTTTCTATTCAGGGAAGTTTTAAACAAAGGCATACCTAAGACATGAACATAGATGAGAGCTCAAGTCTTATGAGGACTGGTTGAATTAATTTGGCAACTTCTTAAATTGCTCTGTCCATCCTTTAACACATGTTTTTGTATACAGATGACACAACAATAGCTGAAAATCCTGCTGTACCCAGATTCAGAAATAGTGTCTAGCAAATCTGTAGGCACTGAAGTAAACTGCTCAAAACATTCTCTGCTTGGGCAAGGCAAGGGAAGACATTGCAGATCAGTCAAATAATGTAAACCAGTTCTGTAAATTCGAACTCTCCACTTAAGTTCCTGCTGGGACTTCACAGAGTAGTTGCTTTCTTTCATGCTAGATTTGTTTGAATGACCTTATTATGGAAAATGGGATTTTATATCTCAATGCCCATTACATTATTTTTTTTTATTTGTTACAATGAAAACATTTTATTAAAGCCCTTATTGAATAGCTAAGTCTGAATCTTGGGAATGAATAAAAGTAATTTATTGAATCAGCCTGTGCTGGAACTAAGAAAGCATGCAGAACTACAGAACTATAAAATGCTCAGTGCACTTGGAGTTTCATGGCAAAATTCTACAAGACATATGACAAGATGCTACAAGACACAGCTCAGGACACTTCTAACATAAATAAACAAAGGAAGGCCCCAAGTTGTTCCATTTGAGGATAACACAATTTCAGGACCAACCTTTATCCGTTTCCTGAGGAAAAATACTACTGCATAGATGGAGACGAAGTGAAGTCATTGCTACATCCCCTCTGTGACTGCAAGTTGCCATCTTCGCTCTGACAGTCATGTTTGCAAGGCCGAGAGTGGGATTTTGAGTCCTGGATCTGGTTTGACCTTGAGGTGAGCCAGGGTCTGTTTTCCCCAAAAGAGGGAAAGGAGCCACTGGGTCTTGTGAGCCACAGAAGCTCACAGCATAATCTCCCCCAGCCCTCAAATTAATTAGATTATGAAAATCATTCTGAAACTTTCTCTTAAGCCATAATTCAGTTCTTTCGTCTTTTTCAATTATTTAAAGCCAAAATATAGATGTAGAAAATTCAAATGTACTTAAAGACCAGGGATTTTAATTTGGGGTCTTTATTTGTGTACACCATGGATATATTTCAGCAGCTAAAGAGAGAACAAGATTCTGCTTCCTGCTCTACCCCTGTAAATCCAGAGAAACTCCACTGATTTCAGTAGCATTTATTCTTGAACTACTTGGGCTTAGCCGACAGCAGAGTGTGGCTGACCGTGACTCCATAGATATATATATACTGTTTATAAGTTGAGTTTACTGTTGATTAAATATGCACACAAATGCAACAAGCCATCAGTCAAAGAAATCGCATTTGCTCTGCTGCCAGGATATAAACTAAAATAATGAAAAGAAAATGCATTCCTCTGATACATTGAATGATACTACTTCAATAGAAAGCATTGCTCCATATTATCTTAATGTGATTAGTGCCTGTGAAAGACACTGAATTAGCAGATTGGAAATGGGTGTCCTCTGTTTGTTGATTAAAAAACAACAAAACTCAACAGCTGGTATCTTCTACCCTATTACACCAGTCTTCCTTAAGCCTGATCTGGAGAGTCTCCTCTGACAAACAGAATTCCTTTGTTGCTGCTGCTTATTCTGAGGAGCATACTAACAAGAAAACAGCTTTAGTTACAGTGACCTTCCTGAGACATGAATGTAGGCCCATTACATTTCTCATGATATGGCCTCCTGTAGTAGCATTCGAGTGCTTTCAATGTGTTTCAGGTTTGAGCTTGGGATCAAGAACTGAAAGTCCCACCAAGTACTGTTAAAAAAGTTCCACTACTTAGATATCCAGTTATCACCTGTGCATCAAAAGTCTGGTTCTTACTGACAGGAGTAACTCTTGGATATCCATATGTTTTCAGGTTGTCCAAATAAAAATCCAATACCTCAAATATTTTATAAGAGACTTATCACACAGAAATTATAAATAGACCTGTTTAGGTAGATCCTATCTGCTCTGCCCAATTCTTATTACTAGATTCACAGTCTCCTGTGTGTCTTTGACGTCTTGTAACATTTTGATTTCAGAGATATTGCTGTAAAGCCTAATTGAAAATTAGACTACAGTATTAATAATAAAAAAATGAGATGAATAGTCAAATATCTTTCTAGCTCTGAGCATCCTAGTAATCCATCCTTTTTCTGAGAACAGTTGAATACATTGCATTTAGCCATACATTAATAATGACAATGTTGTAGCACTTGCATGTAGCACCGATTTAATGTGTGTTTCTTGGTTATTCACAAATGTGTCAATTTTCCATTGTTCTGAGCACTTGTACAAGGTACTTGGAATTCATACACAGCTGAATCTTTAAGTTTGTGAAAATCTGGTCCTTTGTGGGGTTGGGTGCAAATGTCAGCATGTTCCTATATGAGATTTTTGTGAAGAAAAAGGGCAAATACTTCACAGATATTCAAATAAAGATCTGTCTTTCATCTTTCTTTCTTTCTTTTTTTATTTTTACCTTGATTGGTATCTTGATATTACTAGTTAATTTTTCTATTCTTAGCGATGTGTAATGTTTATGAGTAACTGCATTGAGTCAGTAGAACTCTTCAGGGAATGAACTATCACAAGCCATTTTTAAAGATGATAAAATCCAGTCACACACTAAGTTTAATACTCTTACTGGCACTGAGTGAACACTGCGTATGGTCCTTCAGCATCCTCAGGTCTTAGCCAGAATGTTTTGCAGAAAGTCTAAATATGTTGCTGTGGATTGCACTAATAATAATGTGAAGTATTCATTTTATTATCTAAAAAAAAAGGAAGGAAAGAAAAACTGTCTGAGATTCACTTCCCTACCTGTGCATTCCCTGGACTGCTGGCACACAAAGGTTAACGAAACCTGGAAACAAAGTAGTAAGTGATGTCAGCAGTTAGCACATTATCTTTTTCTCTCATCTATTCATCTAAAGTGCAGAGCAGATAATTTTAACTATCATCTTCAGCACAAAAAAATGAGAGTTCAGGGCATTGTCAAGAAGCTGTTCAGGTTTGGCTCTTAATTAAAGTAAACATCGTTAAAAACATTTCCATTAAAAGAGAAAGCTTTAACCTCTCATAACATTCTGACCACATTCAAATGAGGGTGAAATGCATGCTACCTCATGGAGAGAGCTTGTAATATAAAATTTTGCCAGTATAGTGGCTGCCAATAAAAAAAATTGTGATTTTCATTACACTGTGCTCATTCATCACCGGAAAAATGCAAGGATGAGATCTTCCATACAAGTTCAGACATATGCCCTTGAGAGCTAAAGAATGACTTTTCAATGTAATTCGAAATGTTAATATCCCCACAGGAATGCAGATCCAACAGAGGAACCTACTACGCTATATAGCCATCATATTCATCTCAGTGAGTGAACATCATGTATCAGTGTGGCTTGGTACTGTGATTTGCTACTTTGGGGCTCTGCTGCATAATCAGCAACGTTGGCAGTTCTTCCTTAGGCTCCTATCCAACTAGATTTGACACAGGAAGAATCTCCTTAATTTTTTAATTAAAAAAAAATAAAAATATATATGCCGCAAAACAAGCTAACACAGAACTTACTTGAATATTTTCCTGATTTGTTTTTAAACAATTTATATTTTAAGTTATAACAAGGATTAAGTGAGAGAGTAGAAAACAGAGAGTAGAGGGAACTCCATCACCATAGAATGATAAGCAGAAGAGTGGACAGTAATATGCTCTCCTTACACAGTTCTAGCATACCACATAAAAATTATTTACCAGGTAGGTATTGGCAATTTTGGGATGACTCTTACTTCAAGAGTGCAATAGTATTGTAAAGAAAACCAGTGAAAATAGTTTCCTGGATGAAAGACTAAAAGAATTAAAGTTTCAAGGTCTGGCTTGAATTTGGAAGGCATGGTAACATCATATAGACTTTCTGAAAGGAGGATATTCCAGAGAATGAGACATAGTACTTTTATTTAAAAAATACAATATAGAAAGACAGAATTGAGAAAAAAAAAATCCAGGGAAAAAACAAAGCAAACAAACTAAAACAACCCCCACTTGAGACAGAATTCTTCCCCCTTAGAATAATCACCTATATGGAGAGGAAAGGACTGTCAAGTTATTTATCTAAAGGCAGCTAAAGTGTTGCTAGCATGTGAACTGAGGAAGAAAGTTGCTGTGTCCATGCAGAGGTATCTTAAAGTTCTATGATAAGCATTCAGATAAGGACAGAGGTATGAAAGAATCTGGATGCAGTTTATATTTACTTAATTTGTCTTGCTTTCAGAAAAAAAAGCAAAAAAATTAACCACCTGATGAAAATGGGGGGGAAAGTGCTAAACACGAGAAAGGTACATAGCTGATAATGTCTCTACTGGTGCTAGGCAAGTCAGGGCCAGATTTGCCAGGATAGTTCAGGAAATCCAACTCTCCCAAATGGGGATGCACCTCCTAACCCCTCAGCAGCAGTAAGGAAACTGGATGCTTTTGGACCAGTGTTCTTGCTGATTTCCAGCTCTTTGACTATCTGCTCCAGATAGAGTGAGCTTGTGCACAGCTGTGATGTCAAATAGGCAAAAAAGTCAGTCCCTCATCTAGTTAGCAACTCTGTCTTGCATGCATGATATTGTATAAGTAGGAACAAGGTGTAGAGCTCTCTGTTTACATTGAGACTCCATCCCACTCTGCTGTGGTGCAGCTGTGCTGGATCACCCACTTCCCATCCATCACATTTCTCTGCTATGATGTAGGTCAGAGCCTTATGGTGATCAGGAAGAAGTATACAAAGATTAGTGACACAAACAGCAGTCTGCTTGGATGAAGTTGAACCCACAGTACCTGTTACCTAATGGTCTGATCCTTCAGACATTTGTACTTGGATTAATGGCAGATTGACAATTGCACTGAGTCCATGAGATTATCTATCACTGAACATCAGCATAAATGTTTGCAGGACTGGGTCTTAAATCTCTTTATAGTGGTCAATACCTTTCAAACTGGACCATACTAACACTAACGTACATTCAAAGACAGACTGCAGCCTGGTATGTTTCAGAAACAGGTTTGGGTCTGATTCCTACTGACTTCAAACTTCCATAGATTCCCAGTGCCTATTCTCTGATTTTTCAGAAATGACACTAGAATTCAGGTTACAGGCTAATAAGTAGAGCAAATGTTTGGATTTCAGGTTTTCCCGCATTTTAGTTTTGTGTCCCAAAATTGTTTTCTCTGCAATCTGATTTATTCATCATACAAATAGAACTGGATGAAACATGAGAAGTCATTTAGCTTTTAACAATAATTGGGACCGTAGTCACAGACCAAAATACTATTATGTAAGGTGTGTGTAATTCAGTGGAAGAAGACTGTTCTCAACCTTAAAACAAGAAAGGTATATAGAGAATGATTGAGGGGATGTGGTAATGTTAAGAGACTGCTATAGATCTTCAGTAGGCCTTAGGATGCTGTATAACTTCAGCTTTTATGCTAAGGCCAAAAAGAAATGTCAAGGAAATATGAATTAAAGGAAATGGTCATAGACAAAGGACTGTAGAAAGAATTAACTTTTCACCTCCACAGCGAGAACTGACCACAGACCAAAAGCAGACTGCTTTAGATAACCACAGGATATAAAATTCAGGCTAAAGGTTAGACCTAGTCTGCCCAAAGACAGGATGAAAAATTAAGTACATCCACTTGTCATAATTAGATAACAATAAGAAGGCTTTGCTTTGGACTGATATACTTCTTACTTTGAACTTATGTTCATATTGAGATTTCCACCTGTGCACACGAGAAGACTTTAAATGGAATAAATGAGGTCTTGACAAAATTTAGCTGTAATATACTCCCACCAAATAATCTTTCCTAGCAGCTTAAGAAATGCTGTTAAGTTTATAATGTCACTAGATTTTATAAAAATGTATTTATGTTTTAAAAATTATATTATATGTATACTTAATAAAATGTTTGCACTAGCCTTTTAAATTAATTTACTGTATTCTTTCTTTAATTGTTTCAGTATTTTAAAATAAATTATTTTAAATACTCTGACTTTTACTTTAATGGCCCTTTGAAGTCTTTTGTTTCCTAGATTGTGCTGGGACATTAACATGTCTCTCAAAGCAGAGTAACTTGCACCTATGTCATTCATGGGAGATATTTATCTAACTTATTCTAGAACTCCTCCTGCTTTTCAGTGAACTTCTCTGATTGTCAAAAGGTACTTTCTCCACTTCAATTGTATCACAGCTTATGTTTCATCTGTTTACACTCACACACATTGAACTCTTCTCAATTTAGGACAATTTCCAAAGTTCATTGTGGTCAATGAAATCACTTGCACTTACTTTAATAGAAGCAGGCCCTCGGAGACAAAAAACTTATTTTATGAATTTTTACTGATTTTCATTGCAAGGTCATTCCATTTAGAAAATAAACTTTCCTAAGCAAACCTCACAATCTGCAGATGGGCAATGATATTTACCCTAAAATGGATTTGTGTACTGGACAAAAACTTCATTCCCACAGGTAGAATCTGGTTATGATATAGTGCAGAATATGGCTGAAGATGTAACAACAGCTTTACTGGAAACAAAGAAAATTAGCTTGCTTTAAAAACAAAGAGGTAGCAGTAAAAATGATACATTTTCAGGTACATTAAAAACTTAATGTAAGCATAAACCAGAACTGAATGTATTTTAACAAATTGCTCCCTGAATGAATTTTGTCTCTGAAATTTTGGGGATCAGCCTGTGATTTTCTCAAATGCATTTGCTCTTATTGTTTTACTGACAATACGTTATGAAGAATTCTTGATCTGCAGCTCATTTTTGAGCTCTCTTTGCTGGAAATACAATTGCATACTACATTTCTTTTGTCTGACTATGGGAGTGGTGTAATGGCTAGACACAGGTTTATGCTGTCAATACTACAATTATGATTTTAAATTCTTCTAGGGGCAAGTTACTGTGTGATCCAAATCACACTGAAAAGCCTTTGACTACAGCAGCACTGGCTTGTAATCACATTGTTCAGCGGAAACACAGAATTCACAATCTTGTTCATAGATATATTTTGTGGGCTGAAAGTACTGGAAGAAGAAGCAAAGCTCTGTAATTCCTAGTTATTGACTTATGTTCTGGATTAATGACTATATTTTGGTTTAGATTTTTTTTTTTTACAAAGACGATTATAGGCACAATCTAAATTCTGCATCCAGTGAAGCAGATTTTTAGATCCATGTTAACAATCACCATTATTTTACTTATTAGTAATTAAACATTACATTAATAATGTTATTATCATGGGATCACAATCCAAGTTGTGAAGCTAAGAATTTAAAGGGGTTTTTTTATTATTATTTCTGTTCCACGTTATTTTAATAAAGTTTCCTCTTCACCTTCCTTTACATAATTGCTTTAACTTTACAACATTAATTTAAAATTAATGGACGCTTATTTATGGGAATTAATTTTGTTTCTATAATAAAGCTGCTAATGAAACATATTGGTAGGTTTGTACTGCAGAACCAATTATTTCTTACCATATCTGTAAGTAACATTACAGAACAGCTCACAGTTATGTTCCTGAAAGCAATTGTTGCTAGGTTCTGTGCAAGTTTTCTCAAAACTACGTCTAAACATTCATAGCCTTTACTCTAGGTAGTTCGCCTACAAACTTTAAAGAAACCACTAGGATGTTCTTTGGACTTCTGAGAAATAGTTTTTAGACATTTAAGAGTTCATACTGAAGGCTGTGTGCTGAAACTTCACAGAACCTTCCGAAAAATATACAAATAAGAGACCTTTCAGGACTGGAAAATATAGCAAAAAAAGTATATTTTGAAAATTGGTATGATAAATCAAGTTTAGCTGAAGAATATGAACCATCCCCAGTTGTTTCCCTATCAACCCCTCTCTCAAATAATCCTGTGGCACTGAACAGTGAAAAGCACTTTTTAAGAAGTCTGATGTGATCAATAGACAACAGACAGAAAAACGAAATGACAAATTATTGTTCATAAAAGCATGCATTATGGTGGTCTATTCAGATGCCTATCATCACATGATCCATAACACTTCATTCTGTAATTCTTAAAACAGGAAATTACTCTTTCTTGATGTCTAAGTAAGCAACATAACATGCAATGCCCTCTAGTTCAATCAAAGTATTCACTTTAGGAAGTTGTCTGTCTGCTACAGTGACTCTGCATAGAATTTTCTTTGATAGATACCATACAAATTTCAGTAGTAGACTTTCCCGAGTGATGTGAACCTGTGTTATATCTGGTCTGTGGTATTCTCAAAGCTACAGATAGTTGTAATAGTATAGTACCTGGCTCATAATGCACTCAGAAATCCAGTTTTCAGGTTTCAGCACTAGAGTGGACAATCTCCCTCTCCAAGGATGACATTCAACCAATGTCTCAAACAACAGTGGTCAAATCAGAAAATACCCTTTGACAGCTTTGCTGTGCTGGACAAGTCAAGGGTGGATAATGAGTGAGGTAGAATTAATTTCTTCCTGGTAACGGTCTTCTGCCTGGCCATGTGAATTTTAATGATCCCTATTTTAACAAACAAAAATACCATTGTTCATAAAATTATCATCTTGGTCATAAAATTACCTTCCCCTTTTTAAAATTCAGCTGAAATGTTTGACTCGGTGACCCTCCATGACAGAAATCCCACAGGCTGATTACATGTTGTGTGAAGTATTATTCTCTCTCTTTTGTTTTACATTTACCTGTCATTAACTTCAAGTGACCCTCCCGTTGTTCTGGTATTCTGAGACACTGTTAAAGAGATGGACTGGCTAGGTTTTGACTCTACCCTTCATAATCTTAAATGCTTTAATTAAGTCCCTTCTAGTGTTTCTTTTTCACCACTAAATCACCCTAGGTCTTGTAACCTTCATATGCAAATCTTGATATATCCCTAACTCTTTATTTTCTGGACCTTCACAATTCTATAATTCTGTATTTCATTTCAAGGCCTCTCTTGTCCACTACTCCAGGAAAAAGTATTGTTTGTAATACGGAATATAAATACTCATCACTTGATGTATATTCTGAGACTGAGTTAATGATCCTTGACACTAATCACCTCTTGAGTGATAGGATTGTTCCTCAACTCAGGTATGGACCTACACAATTAGAAGGTATACAGGGAACTGGATATTGCTGACTTTCTTCTTCTCAGGCTCTCTGTGGTTATGTCTCCTGTAAAGCTGAGCAAGAGCTGGCTTGCTCTGCTGTATACTGGGGTGTATGGTGTCTTTCTTTTCCTGAGAATTTTCCTTCTCTTCCACACTGCCATTTGCTACATGGTTGAAGTTAAGAAAATATTACACTTAAATTTGTTTTCCTTAATCTTCCTGAAATGCTGTGAGGCATTATTCTCTCTGAGTCTCTCACTTGCACAGTTTGCCTTTCAAACAACACAGGACTCTGCCTGAATCATTGAGCTGTACTCTGTGACAAAAGCAGAAGCTCATTATGGTCACTAATTTTCAGATTTAGAATCTATGCCCTTGACTAGAGACTACATGGATTTTAAGATCAAGACCAGATTTTCAAAAGCATTAAAGTGCCTCAGACGGCATATAAACAAGTACTGAGTGTCAGTTTTAAATTCAAAAAGTCCCCCCAAATGCACAGCTATTATTCACAATTTCTGTTGATACATTGCTTCATAATAACACAGTTCTGTGGCAGTAACATTTTTTAAAAGTGTGTAATAAACATTGAAAATATGCCAAAGTGATACCTACCACAGGATTTTAAAGCAATTGTTTTTATTATTATGCTTGCTTTCAGATTTTTTGCTTCAAGCTTTGCTTTATGTCTGCAGTAAGTCCTCCAGAGCTTACAGAGCACCATGGCTGTGATCTCTCTTACAGAGAGCTATCATGCTTAACTGCATGCCTGTAGCATGTGGAAAGCCCTTACCCATCAGGCAGTGCATTGCTAACCAAGTGGTGAAAGCGTAGCATTCAAATAAAGCCTAGCATAGATATCTGCCCAGTGCAGCAACAAAACTTTTGCTTTTGAGTAGTTAAAATCTTTCCATGTTCAACAGCATATTGTAGGAAACAGTGGGATTTTTTCTCTCTTTACTCTTCAAACACACCAAATGTAAACTGTCTGAATCATAACAGTTATCTTTGGGCATATGAAACTAGCAGGGCAAAGAAAGACCCTATGAAATAACTGTGGTTAGTGGCTTGTTGAAAGGGGGTGGGGTGAGGCAAGAAACTCACTTTTAATCAATNCTTTCCCTGCACACTACAGGCTTCAGTGGCTTCCCCATTTTTGCTCCCTTCCCTTGCCCTTAGCAGGCCAACTGGAAATCTGTCTATTGTTTTTTTAATACATATATATTTGAAAACCAGACATAAGTCTTCAAAGGAGCCTGCAGTTTAACTGGGGAAGAATTGCTTAACAGCTGCAGTTTGTTGAGGAGGCTGTGAAAAAATACACAC
>VYZX01016284.1:13213-41291 GCA_013401335.1 Brachypteracias leptosomus
GGCACAGAACATATAGATGTCTTAAGCAAGCAGTGAGAAGGATTTGGGGTCATTTTTGGTCTTTGTTTTCATTTAATCTAGTTGTTTATACTCTCATCACCTCAGCAACAAAGCTGGGTTGAAGCTGCGGGTTTTTTCTCTATATTTCAATATGAACAGCCTGGCTACTTCATTACATCAGCAATCCCAACAGGACTTTGCACTCACATGCTCAAGCAATATTTTTTTTTCTCCTTCTCTTCCTAACCTCTCCCCTCCCTTCATTGTATTACTCCTATCTTGAATCTCAGGAAAGCAGCTTAGATCAGGAACAGTGCAGGACTAACATGGTTATGGAGCTTCTGAACTGAGAATGGTTCATGTCCAGCTGTTATGGATGTGGATAAATGTAGACAAATGTTCAGACCATCTGCATCTATTCTTGTAGCTTGGCCTACTAAAAGGGACACTAAAGGAAACTGGGATTTAGAATGGAGCTTTTGTCTTTTGGGGAGAAAAGGTACAAACTTTGTTGTCCACACAATGATTTGTAGCAAAGTGAGTATGAACATTAGGGCCTTACTTGCCCTAATGTAAAGACATAGTACTCTGAAGTCATTTAGTTTTGGAAATTGTGAAAAAAAATATTCTTTCAAGAGAAAGGTAAAAATAAAATGTGGTTGTATCCTTTCTGATACAGGAATTATCAGCATTATGTTCTTCATCTTCTAGAATGAAACATATGGAGTTCTGTCATTCTGGTATGATTTCTCACAATAATGTAGTGACTTGTATTTTTTGTTCCTGTTGTCTCACTCAAAAACAATGACTAAAGTGTAAAAAGAGTCAAGAGGTGTTTTCATTTAGCTTCACCTATCCAGATCTACCTCAGAAAAATGTTCTATCATTACACAGTGTTTTTTTTTCTCCAGCTGGCATTCAGTTTTGAATTCTGACATTATTTTCAAGTGAAGTCCAGAGGTCACCAAGCTTCAGCCTAGTGCCATCCATGACCCAGACATCCGTGACTACTACCCTCAGGCCTGAAGAGCAGACCATCAGAATTGGTTTTGGTTGTGGTCAGCCAAACTGGAGTATGGCCATGCTCTGTTTTTTTCCATAGGAACAGATGGCTGTAATTCACCATGTTCATATTGGTGAAATGTCTCAGATTCATCCCTTCACCTTCTCAGCTCAGCTTCCTTCCTTCCCTCCAAAGTTACCCAGCCGTACATAGAAACATGATCTTCTGAGGTTGTGTTTCTGCTAGATCATAGCTATGCTAACCAATAAAAGCCAGATCTTTGAATCCAGTAGGAAAAGACAGGGGAAAATATAAATTATTTTACCATTTCATAACAATGATTTGAACTCCATGTGCATTTTCAATTCACTTGTTCCAGGGCATGTCTCACTGAAGAGGCAGGCTCTACTATTTAAAGCTGTCATCCTACCAAGACAAATTAGAAACACAATCAAAACTTCACTGCTGCCATTGTCTCACTGTATTTGAACATGGCCTCAGCATGGCATTGTTTTAACAGAGTGAAGGCCAGGTTTGCATTTATAAAGATGCTTCAAATTGCTTTTATTTTCAGATGAAAGAGAATATTATGGAGAATATGAAGAAAAAATGCTAGAAAACATAATGCTAAACTTCGGTGTCTTAGATTTGTTTCTGGTCATTAGACTCCCTCAGTAGTATCAACTAATATAGGAATAATAAGGCTTAGAAAATATATCTGTGTTGTTGACATTAACCCCCCCCCAAAACTATGCAACAATTCCTAAAAGTATTTGCTATTTTGGAATATGTAATGATGAGTTGTGCCAGGATGCTTATAGCCCCTATTATACATGGGGGTTTCAGAATATGCATCATACTTCAGCTTATAAAGCATTTGGAAGCCTTTTCTGACAGCAGGTGCTTTAGGGTGATGTGTTTGTTTAGCATGTTAAATTATTTTAAAGGCAAAATCAGATATGACTTTTTTTCCCCATTGAAAACCAAAATCTACATAATTCAGTGAACAGACACCAATAGACTGGCTGTTACTAATCTTGGATGCTTTTGTAATTTGTCCTAATCTTTCAAGCAGAATATGGTCTTATTCAACCTTTATCCAGCATTTGTTCCCACTAGATACTGCAAGTGAACCTCTGACTTGGGGATTCTGCTTTTAGGGTTGTTTTTGAAATACAAATTTAAAAAGTAGCCGGTAGAATGCATAAATAGTTCTTAGAGCACTGAACAACTTTTCTTCCTCAGAGAACTGTATAAAACACCGGGCTACAGCTGTGCTCCTCCCTTGAGGGAATTTAAATGTGGGTCTGCGGATCCCAAAGGAATTTAAGCATGAGCAGGCAGGAGGTTACTCAGCCATGCCTAGATGTACACAGGTCTGCAGGGCTGAGCAGCATGGCAGAGCTCTTCTGACTTGGGCAGTGGGACTTAAGTTAAGCATATGCTTTTGTGCTTAGACAGCTGGAAGCATATGTTTTTATGGGAGCAACTCTGATCTATACCTTTATTCAGGGCTCCAGGAAGCAGAAATCTATGTAGAGAAGTATTACTTATGCAAATCTTGACCAATTAGTCAATTCACAGGGATGTAAGGAAGTTAAAATGCAGACATATTCTTTCAAACTAGAGAGTATTTAGGGCAAAGAAATAGAGGAGACATAAGATCAATAGCCTGGAGTCAACATAATATTTTGAGGAATAATCAGAAGTCAGGTCTGGGAGAAGGCGAGGTGAGAACCTAAAATTTCCACTGAAGCTAGCATGGAGTTGGAGGTGTTCAAGAACTCCTGGGACCCGACCCATTGTTTATGATACTTTTCTCATGCTTCTCATTTAAAGGAAGATCTGGAATAAATTAAGGCTTAGACAAATTTGAAAAAAAAAAAAAAAAGATTGGCAAGCTGGTAGTGCATTAAAAGTGGGGGTCTGCAACGAGCTGCAGTCTGGCACTACAGGGAGATGGAGGATGTGAAAAAGAGGTCCAGTAAAAAAATTATCTCCAATATGTACATTTTTAACAGAGAATGTGTGTTCTAATGAATAGAAGCATATCTATGGGGATTTCTCTGATCTGTGGTTCATTACTCATATTCCCTCCTCAGATTTCACTCATATTGACAATAAATTTAGTAAGAAGACCAAAGAATCTTGTATTTGTTAAAATTTCATGCCATCATCAACATACTCTGCTCTAAGACTTAAGTTACTTCTCCCCACTGCAAATAATAGTTTCCATACTTTCACTACCTCAAGAGAGTTTGAAAATGACTAATTGATGGTTTTTCCCTGCTTTAAATCATTATTGTATTTCGGACTTAGCAATGTGTGGCTAAGTCAGCTAGTCATCAAGTAAGGAATTAGTCTCCCCAGTGCCAACAGTAAATTCTATAGCTTGCTCAGTAACCAATTGAACAAGCTCCTCAATATTTAACCACATCAATTGTAAACAGGCAGATTCTTTGCCTATGTTTTCTCAGGAGAACCTAAACCTTCCTTGTCAAAATATGTATGTTACAATGGACGTTCAGCTGCCTCCCTTCTAACAATGAACTTTTTCACACTGTGTAAGACAATGCCTGTTGTTGTCATGCATCCATTAAAACTCATCCATAAAGACATGTATAGATCAGGGTAGCAAGCTGGGAGTTGCATACTTCCAAAAAATGTGTTTGTTGTGATGGGTATTTTTTTTCTCTCTTGAGTGTTGGATGCATACTATTTTCAGGTAACTGACTACTGTGTGATATTTAATCACCTCCACTGCCTCCCAGTAAACACTTTTATTGCATTATGCTAGTCAGCATATTCTGTGCACTTTAATATACATGAGATTGAGGGAGGAATATTTTTCACTGAAGGCTTTATGGAAAATTTTGCATTTATTGATTTCTGTTAAAAAACCCCAACCTGTTATTCTTAGAAAATTGATGAAAATGATTGCTGTGGCCATATTTGTTCAAACAAACAAATAATACAGTATAATGACAACGCTATCTCTCATTTCCACATTTCACCTGGAGAAGGAAAACATTTGATCTGTAAAGTCTGTGTACTACATCAGTCCACAGGAATATCTTTTATTCATGTGTATTAAAAAAATATGCAAAGAGTTTGTACAAGTTGGATAGGGGGGAAAAAAAAGTTTGACAAAAATAAAACAAACTCATCCAAACAAGCATTGCAGATTTGGGACTTCTGAGGCCTAACTGTCAGAGGCAGCCTTGCTATCCTTCTTTGGAAATATGCTGGAAATTTCATATGTGTAATTTTTCACAAGTAAAGTTTTTGCATTCCAAGCAGAGCTTTTCTTGGGAAAACTATGCCATGCATATAGAACAAGCTTCACACAGCTGATGATGGCAAATGATCCATTCTTAGTGTTTATCTATTAAAAACATAGAAAAAAAAGGAATAAAAAGAACTTATAAATTCAATTCAGGTAGCTCCCCTAGCCTTCTATAATACTGTGCATGCTTTTTCCAAGCTTTGTGAGCACAAGAATTGCTTATTGAAAAGTATACTTGCAAAATGAAAATCACAATAAAAATGTAATTGTTGATGTAAAAACAAGAATCTGCTGCATTGCAACACATTTTCCTATCTGATAATGTACGTGTCTCACGATACATTGCATCACAGCACAACTAGCTCAACATGTCAGTGTTACATGGCCACCAATTAAGAAGGATTCTTGGCATGAATGATGTTCTGCCCGAGGCCAGGTCACTGTCTGATGTAAAAGATTGGAGCTTCAGGGCACTGGCGGTTCTTATCCTCTGTTCTGTACAAACTGAACGAGCTGATCATTACAGAAACCTTGTGAGCCAAGGCGCTGTTATCATCTCCATTTTACATATGGGGATTGAGGTGCAGTCAAAAGATGTCTTTGAATGTTCACAATGAAAAATCTAGAGTTTGATTTTTTTCAGAGGCTTGAAATTTTTCACAACTTTACATATTCCCAGCACAGTTCTCACTGAGTTTAACTTGGCTTACCTGCAGTTACACTGAAATCAACAACTCAGAATTATTAGCAAGCCCATTTGGGGTGTCAACAGAATGTTGTAACAGCAACACACTCCTGATCATAAATCACAACTGAAGAAATAAGCTTGCTTTCTCCTTGGGGGAAGAAAAGTCTTCTATTTTTAAACAATACAATGATTTTGATGCATCTTTTAACTAACCAAAAGTAGCATCTTGACAGTTTTAATGGACTAATTATACACTACGGTCATCTAGAAATTTGCTCATTTTCAGGTCTTTATGTCTTGACAACTCTTAAGAGTTATCAGCTGGAAAGCTGGCATACAAACACAGAATTTCAATCACTAAAACCCCGAAGGACTGGATTTGCCTATCCTGAGGTTTTGCCTGCAGTGTCAAGGGAGATAAAAGTTTTTGATTTTCTAGGTGTAAGACTCAGGCATTGTCCCGATTAGTTCTGCAAAAGCAAAAACCTTTCCAATATATTAAAATGCACAATCAGAGCCTTGAGAATTTCAGAGATTAACAGTAGTTCACAAGGGTTCTCACTGACCTTTGTTTCAGTCTCAATTTGCTTGAGTTTGCAACATCTGTATTTTGTTCTATGTTTCTGGTTGGAAACCTTGAATCCCCTTGCCAGAGCCTTGAGATGTTGAGAGTGCTCATCTTAACCCCAGCATGGCATTCATAGTGTAGCTGCCAGTATCACTTATGCATGAAACTAGGTCTGACAAACAATATTGCTTTAAGCCTCTTGACAGTGCTCTTCCTGCGAAATATTGTATCTGTGAGGTCTCAAGATGATCCTCCTGGCTTGGTGTATGCCTATTAGTGAGGTACAAGGATGGCTCCTAACAGCTTCAAAGGCAGCTACTGAGTCGCAACAACTTTATGGTCCTACCCACAATATCCCCGTCTGCTCCACCACCATGTCTTCAGCACCTTCAGGTTGAAAAATGAACTTGCAGAGATAACCCGTGTGACACACGGACATCTTCACTCATGCTTTTCAGCTGATGCACTGACTCAAATGATGACATTGTATCAAGGCCTGCAGGTTACAGCTTTTTTTTCTAGTTTATGATAGCACATGCAGGAGGCAGTGGGGGGGCCTTTGTATATCCTAACTGTCGTGAGGCTTTGCATCTCTGTCTCCTGATTCTGCCACTGTGTAGCAGAATTTCGTGGGAACCCACTATCCATTCAGGCAGTGCCATGGAGCTTGGCAGCCTGGGTATTTGATACATCCTATAAACCACAATGCTTTCACCAGAGGGGAAGCAGGGCACAACGGAAAGTCCCAGCAGCCCTCCACAGGTTGAGGCTCACAGAACCATCCTGTCTGGATCTCCCTCAGTAGTTTGACCTGTGACTGAAAAATGTTCATTACATTTGTCTCACGTGAACACCTGCAGGCCAACAAATTGCATTGTGTACATGGGTCATAGAGCAAGAGGGAGATTGTGGCGGTCACTGAGGGGAGTCTCATTTTGTGTCATTCTTTTCAGTCTTGAGAAATTAGGGAGAAGGGGGAACAGGTTGGAAAGAAGGGCAGCGAAGGAAAGGAGCCTCAGCAATAAGTTATAAAAGAGGATTACACAGATCAGAAGGGGAAATGGTAAAGGAAGGACATGAGAAGTGGGCAGCATAGCCCTTCATTACTACATGTTGCTAGGGCCTTTCTTTCTCCTATTAACATCTTCATAGGATGGCAAAGTAGACTCACTTCAGATGTTGCAATAAAATGAGAAATACCTCTAAATCTCTCTAAGTCTGTTAATCATATAACACAGATTACAGTAGACATAAATGAAATGTTGATTTAGATGTTTTCAAAATAAAACATTTTGGTTTTTTCATCCACAACTCTTAGAATGAACTTCAATAATATTGTTCCGGTTAAGTCACTTCATACGTTCTAATTTACTCTTGATTACATAATGAAACCACTCCTTGGGTAGGCATCACTCAGAAAAATCAACCTCATCCATGAGTCACTGCCCAGTTCAAGTGGAAGTGGGGAGCAGCCTGTGCAGGTCTGTGAAGGGGTAAGTAAGACATGGTGTCAAAGCCTTTGGAGATGTCTGCTCAGTTCCTGGTTACAGCACATTTGGCCCCTAGCAGCGCCCTGACTCTCATACACATTAAAATTCACCCACAAATTTGGAAAGGGGAAAAAAAAGGAATGGAAAAAGTAATCTAACACAGTCTGATATTCTTTTTAATGTTACATTATCCTGCCAAGAGATACCATCAATCACACTTTTTAAGAAGCATGGTGACATTCTAAATGGTCTATGAATATTACTTTGAAATTGAGACTAATTCCTTGGATGAATTTTAACTTTACTTTCTCTCACCCCCACTTTTCNTTCTCTTTCTCAAGATTTTCATGGCCGCTGACATCTCAGCCTGTTATATTTAAACAAGTGAAATAACAAGTAGAAGTACTATAAGAAAGTTTCTGTATGGTATTTTAAAGCTTTCTTGGAAAGTATTTTAGGGTGAATGAAAGATATAAGTGACCACAAAGATACCTGGTAAAATATGTAAGCACTCTTCATTAATTTTGAATCATCAATTTACATAATGCTTCTGAACGCAAGATTTTAATTGAACTATGTAAAAGGAGGCCTGATTATGCCTGATATATGATACCACTCCAAATAAATCTCAAACCAAAGCCTGACATATGAAACATTCACCTATTCCCTTCTGAATATTTACTGTGACACTTTGGACCAAATTCACTATTGGCTTATTGCACAGAAGTGAACTACTAGCAAATTGTTGTTTATGGCTTCCAAATCATCATGTCCTCCACTGGCCTTACATAGGATACTGCAGCCTGGGGAAAACTCTATCAGGCAGATGTTGTCTATTTGAAATATCTCCAGAGGAGTGTCCAGGACCTGTGCTTAAATACACTCCATGGCATTATGACCCTTAAACCTCCACAGAGCTACCAGATCTCTTTGCAGGTGTGTCCTGCACACTTGAAGACTATGTGGAAAGTGATTGTATCTTGATATCTGCTCTTAAGAACTGACTAATGGCAAAAGAATTTGCAGATGCAAAGTTTTAACCAGGTTTTTCCTTTGGGTCCCAGTATCCTTTCTGCTTCTTTCTATCTGTCTATTGTCTGCCTCTTAGACTGTAGGGAAAAAGGCCTATCTGTCTTTTGTGAGTTGTGGTGGGTTTACCTTGGCTGGGTGCCCGGTGCCCACCCCTAGTCCCTCTATCACTCCCCTCGCCCCCCACCAAAACCTCCGTCAGCAAGGCAAGCGGGGAGAAAAGTAAGATGGAAAAGGAAAACCCGTGGGTTATGATAAGAAGCAGTTTAATAAACAGCAGAGAAAGCAAGGGCGCGCGCGCGCGAAGCAAAAGCAACAAAGCCGTTACTCTCTACTGCCCATCCGCAGGCGGTGTCGGGCCTGTCCCGGGAAGCAGGGCTCCAGAACGCGTACCGGTTGCTCGGAGGACAAATGTCTTCCCAGAATCCCCCCGTCCTCCTCCCTTTATAGTTGAGCTGACGTCATATGGTATGGAATATCCTATTGGTCAGCTCGGGTCGGCTGTCTGGGTTGTATCCCCTCCCAAATCTTGCCCCCCCACACACACACCCCGTCAAAACAAGGCTGTGTGTTATCAACACCTTCTGGCTTCCAGTACTGCAGCATGAAGGCTGTATGGGGAAAATCAGCTCAGACAGACCCACTACATGAGTGCTGACAGGAATCCTCTCAAGCTCAACAAATTAGTCTTTGCTTAGGCTACCCTCTATGCTCAGAAGCTTGGATGGTATCTGTTCTGGGCTAAGTTGCTCTCAATCCATAATGGAGGACTTGTTTGTCAGCTTCTGCAATTCCTGTGCCTTCCCATAAGCCAAATATAGATGTTGAAATGATTTGGGCATGCACATCTTCATATACATATGTACAAAACAGACACATGGACTTATAGGTATGATTTTTAAGAAGGGATGGACTATTTCAATAATCAGTCTTTGATTTTGAATATCTTAAAGCTAACTCACTGGCTGAACAGACTTTTCACATGAGCAAGAAATGACAGGATAGGGTTCGTAAATTTTGTATGCAGGATCTACAAATTGTTTGAACTGTAAAGTGTCTTGCTGAGCAAGTAGTCTAATGGCTAGGTTGCTTTCTAAGAGCAAATATGCAGAAGGAATTTTGCTCTTTTGACACTGAGCAAGTATAGAACTGTGTTACATACCTTACTGCAAGCCACGGTCAGAGAAGATTTTATAGCATTTGCAGTCTGCCAGGATGAGTGATAAGCGAACCCATTTCATAATTTCAAATCTCACCTTTCTTCAGTGTGATCCATCCTTCTCTGCTCAGGCAGGCTTCCTGGCAGCACAATTTTTCAGACATGAACTCTATAGGTACACGTTCCTATAGAAGTCCCACTTTGCCCCTTATCACTCTCCTTCGAATATGAAGTCATTAGTTTTGATGGAGGACAGGATTTTGTCCCATGGATGTTAATGGACAGTCCATGCATTTGCATGTATTCTTTGCAGGCAAATCTTTGAAATACACTGTTCTTTCCAGTCACTAGTCAACTTTTAATGTTCATCTTTGTTAAACCTAAATGCGTTTTGTCTGAATGTACTCTCAGATACCAACTATTTGAGGCAGATGGATAGGGAATTTGCTAACATTCAGTTTTGAGTTGACTTTTATAACCTGTGCTTAGACATCTTAAGATGTAAATTTAAATTTGTAAATGCTTATTTGGAAACAATACAGACTATATTATTTCAGGGTGTTGAATCTGTAGCTATTACTTGCACTGCCTTAAGTACTGAGTGAAATGTTTAGTTGGAGGTCTCAGTATATAATCAGAGAGTACATGACCCTTCTGGCCTTCACTATCCCTTAAGATCGTGTAAACTTGCATAGATCCACTGAAAGCATTGAATTATTATTATTTACCTAATAGCTAAGCCATGAACTCCCAAGTGAAATTGAAACCTAGCTTGATTATAGACTGTAAGTGCCATGAGGCAGTTGCTCTCCAAAGAATCTCCCTGTTGAAATACATGGGGAAAAAAAGGGAGAGGAAAAGAGAGGCATAGACAATAAAAGAGCACATTCCCAGGGGATGCTTAGATTTTCTGAGGCCCGACGCACTGTCTTAGTCTCTGGGTAATGCTGCCTCTTCAGCAACTGGTTGCTACTTTACACCGGTGCAAGACCTGATCTTGTGAATCTGTTTCTAGTCTCTCTTCATAGTAATTCTGAGAAACTGAAGTTCTGAATGAGGATGGTGGGAGTAGAGGGAATTGAATGTCTAGACAGGGCCCTGGGGTCACAGGGTAATCCAGGTTGGCATGGATGTCAGGATTTCTTTAGTCCAACCTGCTGCTTAGAGTAGGGTCATCCATGAGACCAGGTTGCTCAGGGCTTTGTCCAGTAATGTCCTGACACCCTCCTAGGGCAGAGACTACACAACCGCTGCAGGTAACCCATCCCACCACCTGATTGTCCTCATAGAGAAGTTTTTTCCCAATGTTCTGCCAGAGCTGGTGTTTGCATATAAATTACATTAGTGTATTTGGCCACAAAGAAAAAGAAGGATATGGCATCAAAAATACTGAAAGCAATTTCCTTAAGTATTTCTTAATTTGAGTCTTTTCAAGGCTAACTTCATGTGAGAACAGAACACATGACTTGGGAGAGACATAATTGCAGTGGAAAGGGAGATTGTATGTGTTCATGTGTATGTGTCTGGAGAAAGCAGAGCCAGGCCTAGTACCTAACTATTATATTACTTAATTATTATATACTAACCACAATTCAGTATGGTACAGAAGAGCCAGACTAAATCAGACCATAGGATCAATGGTAGCAACACATCATCACATGTGAGAGGCAGAACTTACTAGCTCAAATGCATCCTGAAGGTAATGTGATCATGCCACTTTCAGGCCTTGAGAAAATATCCCTGAATTTAAGATTGTACCTGCCAAACTATAGCTGTCACTGGGATCTACTCCACTGTGCAAAATATTCCTTTCTTTTACAGCACACCTAAATGGCAAGAATAAGGGACACAAGAATCCATAAGAGATGAGTGTAGAGAATGCCCACCCAAAGGTGGCTAAAAGAATATTTAAGTCAGACAAAAGTAACACCCAGAACACTCAAGAACTCAGAATCTTATTCTGAATCATGCAAATAAGGGTTTGAAGCCTTGGTCTCCCACACCACAAAAGAACCCCTCAGGACTGGCCTCATTGACAGATGTATAGTCCCTTCTAGGTTTGTGAGTAGTACTTGAAATTCACTATGAGAATAGTCTTTCATTTCCTAAATTCTTTTTCTTCAATTAAAAATACTCCAAATTTAATGGAAATATTTTGTTCCAGGCTGATGAAATCTTTTGTTTCAACAAGAAATATTATGCAGATCAACAGGAAACCTGAAAAATTATGATTTCAGGATGACCCAAAACAACGTAACGTGTATATGTGAGCTCTGATAGATTTTTTTGGAACAACTAACGAACTGAAAAATCAGTTAGTTTCACAGATTTTAGCCTCTGTCTCCTTGGAACATAAATTAGCTGTAGATCAAAGAACAATATTGAAATGTTCTAGTCTCAAAATAATCTTTCAGGAATATGTGATTATGCCAAAAACATTAGCTATAGTGGGCATTACTTAGCCCACACTGTAAAAGAAATATATGCAAGTATACCAGATAGCTGTAAAATATAGAAATATGCAGACAAGATTAGTATTAATGAGAGGTCCAACCTTTTAATTCTTTATTTCTCTAGTTAACCACTCTTTGCATTAATGACAATGGAATATTTTATGAGTCATCTTCCACTATCTATGTTCACTTAATGCACTCATCATTCTTTCATCTAAAGGTAATTGTTTTCATACATGTATGGTTTGCTGAGTGTTGAAATAGCAGTCAAGTAACACTGATCTCACCCTCCATGATTTTATCCCCCTTCAAGAGATTAGAAACTGGAAGCTCGGTTGTTCTTTCAGGGCAAATCCAACACATAGATTTTCTGACAGCTTGCATCATATTGCTTACACACCAGGGCCTGACATGGAACCACAGTTGTTCAGACTATAAGATGAGAATAGCATAGCTAATTGCACAGCCTTTCAGATGCTAGGAGCCCTGAGTGGCATAGCATGGAACAGGACTCTGATCCATGCCCAGCATGCCATTCAGATCCCATCCATAGCAAAGATTTTTCATTTTCAAGCGATTATAGAATTTTCTTACAAAGAAACAACTGTATTCATCATTTGTACACTCAAAAAGAAAGATGTTCTCATAAGAAGCTCTTGCTGCAGTTAGCTGAAGGCAAGGCCCCCAGGTGGTGCAGGGGCTGGCAGCAGGAGCTGCCTCTGGGTCCTGGATCACTCCAAGCTGGCTGGGTTTCTCCTGCAGCCAAGGGATTTGTGCACCTGAATTTGTGCACTGTGTATGCCCAGATATACTCAAGCTCCCTGTGCTGTGGATCACAGGCTCCTTGCTGTGCGGTGGTCCTCCACTCAACCTCACTACACCTTGTTGTCTGGCCCTCAGGCTGGCAGAAGCTGCAACGCCCAAATGCTATTCCCTATATAACTCAATTCTCCACCTTCCTATTTTTTTTAATACCTTTTTTTTTTCTTCCTTTTAATTCACTGAAACCAGCCCCTCTTTCCTCCCTGCACCTTTTCTTTAAACCCCAACACCTGCCCTCTCCCCCACCAATTCTATCCCTAGGAAGCACTAAGAGAGATAGGGCCATTTTCACAGGTGTTGGGCGACTTTTGCTCTCTGCTGCATTTAGAAAAAGCTGCAAGTGTTCTGGACTTCTGCTAATGCAAACCCCAGAAGGGCTCTTAAAGCAGCAACATAGCAGCTCAGTAAACTTCAGATTAAGAGCCTAAATGCTGTTACACATTTACCAAGGCCATCCTATGCTTCATGAAGACAAGATAAAGCACACTGGGCAGTAGGGAATAGTGTACTTTATGATTGCTGAGTATCACTGGCTGGTAATACAGCTGTTAACTGTTGTACTTGTTTCTGGTGTTAACCAATTTTGTGATACCCTGTAAGTGCCTCATAACAGTGCTTCTAGCTGTTTGTCCTACTTTTGAGGTTAACGACCAGTAAGATGATAGGAAGTGATAAAAGTACAAGTATGTAAGAACAACAGCGCTGAATATTCTTCCTTTACCAGACTATGTGCAACCCTCCTCATACCTTTCCCACAGACCTCTTGAGAAGAGTTTGTTATGTAAACCTGCAAGATGTGGTTCACACGGTAATGGGTGAAGTCAGTTAAACTTCAGGGTGTCTCTTGGTCTTACAGTTAGTTACAAAGCAAACTCTTTTTTTTTTTTTTTAAATTGCACAGCATACATAAGAACAGCCAATCAAGTGCAGAAAAAAAGTTGCTATTCACAGAAGAGCTGCTTTTTTGGGGTCTCATTGTCCAAATTTTTCATCATGGACTAAAAAAAATAATTTAATATTTTACCTTCAGAGCTTGAACTCTGAAATATACTGGTAACATTCCCCTAAAGGAAGTAGAAAAGACTATTCAAGAACCTTTTCAAAGTACAACATAGTTAGTGCACCAATACTTCATAATGTCTTAGGGTTTTGGTGAAAGGTTTAAGAAAGAGAGAAAAGAAAGAGATAAAGGGAGAAGGAAAAAGGAGAAAGATATAAAACCGAGAAAGTTGAATTAGATTTGTTATATTTAAAGTTCCATCAAGAAAAATATACAGCATATACTTATATACCACAGATGTTTCTTGAAATTTAGGGGCCAAGTTCCAAAATTATGGAGGCAAAAATATCCAGGTATAATGTTAAACACATACAAAGTATGAAAAATATGCAATGATTTTAATTACAAAATATTATCAGACATTTCTGCTGCACTTCATGCAAACATTGTCCTTATTTATGCTTATTTTTGGGTACCTTCCATTAATGAAGAATCTGTAATAAGCTCCAAAAAGCAGAGGAATGCAATGAACAGCCCTGCATTATGGCCAAGATCCGAGATCAAAACTAGACAATAATGGGCCATGAGGGCTTATATGAATAATGCTGGGTAATTCTGAAACACTACTATCATTCAAACACAATAGTCTTGCAAAGAATTCAGGAAAGAAACAACTTCTCCAAGTTAATTAAATTATGCAGGTCTGCCTGTCTGTTATCTTCTGAGCTATTTATACATTTGTTATTACAAATGTACTTTGCTATGTTACAACTTACATTCCACAGAGTGAAATATGGAATCCTTCTAGTAAACATCTATCCTCTCCTGCGACGAGAGCATTTCCAGGATTGTCAAAAACACAAGTGAAAACTGTCCTGATTCCCATCAGCATAAAGAAACCAATGTCAGTCTCACACTTGGGTGCTTCTCTAGCTATTACACTTCCACCCTGCCATCAGAATGAGATTGTTAAAATGTGAAGTTCTCTTTATGTCTGTATTAGCAGTTTCACTAGGGCTAGAATTTGTTTTTGTAGAAGCTTCACTATCTATTATGACAACTAAAAGTATTTTGCTCAAAGGTCTTAATGGCAGATTAAAAAGCATGTTTTTGCAGGTCACAGTTGGAAATTAACTTCTTAGCCTGCTGATTCAATGGTTCTGTTTAACAATCACAGTTTCTCCCATGGTTAATAAGAGGCTAGCATGTCCTTTCACTCAGAAAATAATTCTATGTGCTATTGCTAGTTATGCCTTTATCTTTGAAATAAATGTTTCGAGAGAGAGAGAATTAAAGAAAGAAAGAAAGAAAAAAGAAGAAGAAAGAAAGAAAGGGGAGAGAAAAAGAAATAACGAAACACAGAAAATAGCCATTTTGCTGTAATCTCTTCTCTTCGACGCATTTTCCAAAGTTTCCAAGTGATGCATTTCAGGGCGACATGTCACATGTTGTGTCAGTCATACTGTATTACATTAGCAGACGTGACTGACAAACTCCAAAGTGACAGCACAATGCAACACATCATCAAGGAAATTAGAAAAAAAAGTTTCCCCAAAGTATAATGAAAAGAATGCTTTTAAAAATTTCTCCTAATTGTTCCCTTTTTGCCTGCTAAATTCTATAGGACCGGTGAGCCTTTTGTAAATCGTGCAGAGGAAGCACTACAGTTTTATTTCAATCTGGGTGTCTGGGAACTGGGTAGAAGTATGAGTATGTGTGTCGGGGGGAGATTAGATCTGCAGAGCTTCAGAAAACAGTGTGTTTTCACATAAGAAGTTATATTTGTGCCTGGCTGACATGCACAGGTGAGTTGTATATTCTCCTACAAATTTGTCATACTTCATCTTTTTCCTCTTACCATTTCACTCAAGATAGACTGTCCTAATGTACTGTAGACAGATGTGAACTCACACTGTCCTAGCTTTAAGCTGCCCAAAATTGGTTAACATAGGAACGTGTAGAGAGGCAGAGTATTGTAGCCTGGCCTCCATTTTCTTCAACATAGCTAAACAGATGCACAGCTTTAGCATAGCTGTAAGCACAGGAAAACTGAGCCTGTCTTTTATTCTGTTATCTCAGTTAAATTATCTCTGTGACCGAAGCTTCATTCTTTTTGGCTCATTTGAAAGACATGCCTAGTTGCAACCTTAAACAGGCCTGTCAAAAAAACCCTGCTTTAGCTTAAGCATTTCTTGTAGAAGAGTGTTGATTTTTTTCTAAGCCATAACACATTGCTGAAACTGTATTTGTGGTCAACAAAATATGCTGTTATTTTGCCACCTCTGAGGCAGGGCGTTGTAACATCCTCAGTCCTTGTGCTACTCTGGCAGTGCTCTGGATTCATATCCTTGCATAGGGCTCTACCTGACTGCAGCACATGTGGTCAAGGAGGAGAGCATGCCAGTTTAACACTAAGCAAAACATGACATCAGTCTCAAGACAAGTCCAAGTTGGAAATGAAGAAGCTAAGCAGTAACTAAAGCAGGTTGAACAATTTTCCCCTTGACTGAAGTCTGATTATTGTTGACAGATCTTAAATCTTTAATTTAATAGGGTTAATCTAAATTGACAAATGTGATCTTTAAACTGAAATAACAGGCGTCTTTCACTAGCTGAACACAATCAGTTAAAGTAATACAATTTAAGCTGGGACTTAGACTCACTAACTTTTCTATTATGTAGCAAATTACTGCATAAACAGAATTGTCATAACTACCCTTGGACACAGCTAGACCACACTAAATGCAGACGAATGACATATTCAGCTCAGGATGTAATAGTGTCTAAGCCCATATCCATATCCAAGTGCTAATATCATGTATATGGTTCAGCTTAGCTGACACATGTTAACATGCTAAGTTATGACTACTTAACCATATGTCTAAGGTTTCGAAAAAGTAATTTTTATGTATGGAGACATGATTTATATCACATTCTAACCAGGTAAACTGCCTCAATAGGACTTCTTAGAGAACAATGTAGTATATCATATCAACAACAATTTCAGATGGTCACTTTTGAACAAGTTTGATGATCTGTCAGTCAGCTCTTGAACACTTAAAAAAGATCATAAGGTCCAGACAAAGCATAACCTCAGTCAAACTTCATACATTTGTGCTTGTTTGAACATCTTGCCACTTTGTATTGGGATAGCCTCTTAGAGTGTAATTTATTTTAACTATGGGACAGGCAAAACACAGAGGATTTAGGAGACTAGAAAAGACATCCATGCTCCAAGCCAGCTAGGAATAAAACAAAACACCTAAAAGTTCCTTCTGTTTTGGCATTGTCATCTGCTGATTTACTGAGCTGGGGAAATGGACATAGGAACATATATAGACTCATCCCTTTAGACACATCTACTAACCTTTTTGATGCACATTGTAAGTAATGGATGGGATATTGAAGGATTAAGTCTTAGATGTAACATTTGGCTGCCTGAAATTGATGTGGGCAGATGCCACATCTTAATTCTCCGTACTCTACTTAATTTACATGGATATGTGAAAAGCTATTCTTTCAATTCTTGCTGAAAAGTCATTCTTGCTCAGCTTTCAGTGGGAGAAATTATTATTGATGACTTTGCTTGCAAACACCTGGCTGAATATGTTACATAATAGGTGTGTTTTGTTATGAAAATATGTTGTCTTCTGTTTTTTAACAGCAGCTAATAACCACTGGACAAAGCATGTGTCTCCTAAGCAAGTCAGGTTCTTTTTTGGCATACACAACCTCTCCCTTCCAACAACGTGTTAAGCAGAGACAGTTTGCACACTTTCATTTATTGTGCTGGACGAAGCCCACACAGGCTAAAGTACCAGTGAAGTCATTAAGGGGTGCATGAATGCAAGGGGAAAAAAGGGACAGAAGGAAGGCAAAGCTGCTTCAGAAGACCTTTTCTTTTAAGTAGTCCCTGTTCCTTGTCAAAAGCTTTTGGATGTATGGCCTGTTCCAAAATCTTTTTGTGGGTTTTGCATACAAATTCTGCAGAGAGCAGAGGGAGAAGGGAGGGTCAACACAGCAGGGCCTAAGATGTTAGGGTGAATCTAAAGTTCCATTGAAACATTTTGCCTGTCTAAAATAGGATTATTATTTTTCAAACTACAGAGGAATAGATGGGTATTAAAAAAATACCTACTGCTTCCCTTTTCTTGTGGCTGTCTGCAAAGAACCTGCATGGCCATAGGTTGACATATGACAGATAATTAGTGTTGGGTAGACTTCAAAATGTTTGCAATATGAGTCCAAAAAGTTTGTGTGTTTATCCAAACTTGTTTGGTCTAGAAACAGGACTGACAGACAAGCTTTCTTTTTAGGAGATTCTTGCCACCATCTGATTGTTAAAGAGTCTGAAATTTTGCAAGAATAAACTCTTGTGTGATGTTTCAGTAATTAGGCTTTTGAGTTTTGTTTGGACTGGGGTTGTGCATATCAGCATAACACTAATGACGTCAACTCAGGATCTGCCTCATGAAATTCAAAGGAAAGTTAAAATAAATCAGCATCAATGTAGTTCAGTCCTTTTTTATCTTCAAGGAGTGATCAGTCTAATTTGGGTTTAGTTGGAGGTTTCAACTGCTTGAGCCAGTCATAGAACAAGCATGAAACAAAAGCCCTTGATCGAAGTACCTTGCAACTTCAGGAAAGTGCTAAACTATATCAGCAAACATCACATGGGCCACATAGGACTATAGGCTTAACCGTCTCGTCTGGACTGTGCAAATGTGCATTGTGACTTTTTTAGCAGATGTTTGAATTCTGTAAATTTTGCCTCTATTTTATTTTTTTTTCTGTTGCTTTGTTAGATAAACTCTTCCAGGTTTTGCTTTATACAATTTCTGCAGTTCAAACAATTATTAATTTTAAAAGAAATACCTTTCTCCATCTTAAATTATACTCTGAATGCCAGGACTATGACTTCATATTGGCTTTGAGAACCTAATGTATTCTTTAGGCTTTTGCACTGTTTGGGAACACCACTGAGGAGAGGTGCCTGGGCTACTCTGAAAGAAAGAATTTGAAATAAAGCCTCTACAACTGTTAATAATAATACTGACAGCAAATGCCATCTTTCTCCCTTGTCATGACAACAGTGGTTCTGCAAACATATCTATAGCCCCAAAGTCCATCTCTACTGGAAGATAAGGAAGAGATAAAAGCATACCTTTCTATGCCCAGAGTCCTGTCAGGCTATAAAACTGGCAGGGAATACCACCTTGGTCTTTCTGCTGACTGTCATAGAATCTTAAAATGTTTTGGGTTGGAAGGGACCTTAAAGATAATGTAGTTCCAACTTTCCTGCCACAGGCAGGAACACTTTCCACTAGATCAGATTGTGCAAGTTCCCATCCAGCCTGGCCTTGAACACTTTCAGAGATGAAACATCCACAACCTCTCTCAGTGACCTGTTCAAGTGTCTCACCATCCTCACAGTGAAAAACTTCTTCCTTGCATCTAATCTAAATCTACCCTCTTTCAGATTAAAGCTCTTACACCTTGTCTATCACTACATGCCCTTGGAAAAAGTCCCTCTCCAGCTTTCTTCTAGGCACCCTTTAGGTACTGGAGGACTGTTATAAGTCTCCCCGGAGCCTTCTTTTCATCAGGCTGAACAGTCTCAACTGTCTCAGGCTGTGTTCATAGTAGAGGTGCTCCAGCTCCCTAATTTTCTTTGTGGTCCTCCTCTGGACCTGTTCCAATAGGTCCATGTCTTATGCTGGGAGCCCCAGAGCTGAATGCAATACTCCAGGTGGGGTCTCATGAAAGCATACTAGTGGGGGAGAATCACTTCCTTCAATGTGCTAGTCATGCTTCTTGTGCAGCCCAGGATACACTTGGCTTTCTTGGCTTCAAATGTACATTGTCAGGTCATTTTGAGCTTCTCATCAACCAACACCCTCAAGTGGGGACATCTCTAGTGGGAGATGTCCCTTCAATGGCAAAGGGGTTGGAACTAGATGATCTTGAAAGGTCCCTTCCAACCTAAACCATTCTACAATTCTATGATTCTAAGTCCTTCTCCTCAGGGCTGTTCTCAATCCAGCCTGTAACAGTGCTTGGGATTACCCTGACCCAGGTGCAGCACTTTGCACTTGTTGAACTTCAGGGGGTTTACACAGACTCACCTCTCTATCCCTGTCAAGATCCCTCTGGACGACATCTCTTCCCTCTTGTGTCAACCACACCACACAGCTTGTTGTCATCCACAAATTTGCTGAGGGTGCACTCAATACCACTCCTCCTACTTGAGGATGTGAGTGCAGAACTGAGAGCATCACAATGACCACAGTGTGACTAAACATGGCTGGAAATCAAGAAAATCTAAGTTTATCTTGCTTCTACATTGCTCTCTGGGAATTTGGCTCAGCTGCATGCAGCTAAGGGATCCTAGGACTGATTTCAAATTTGCAGCTGTTTTATTATCTGATTTTGCTTTCCTTTCTAAAAGCTGTCCATGCTTCAGCTGGCAATGTTCTTGCTTGGTGACAACATAACTACAAAAGAAGGCTACCTGGTTTGCTACCAAAACGTAACACAAAAACTATTATCTTTATTTTATGTGTTACATAATGGGGTAACGGTATTGTCTGGGTAGGATTCAGTTTAAATATACTTTAAAGTGGTCTTTAAAAGGAACTAACTCCACTATGAAACACTTTTATAACACCAGGGAATCCTCATTTTGTGACCACTCTGTTCGATGGATATGAATGTTCAGGTCAGTATTCACAGAAAGCCAAATTCAGGGCTTTGAAAAGAAGCTATGATATCTTTAGTTTATTATTTAATCAGTGGAACAGTCTCAGGTTTCGTTTTATACTCCTGACTGACTGTTGAAAGCCTTAAAGACCATGTTCAGGGGTAGTAGAAAGAGAAAAGGCTGTCATTTCTCCTATACATTCCCCTGACCCACTACATGCTCAGACGAGGATGTGATAGACTTATCTGCATTTTGATTCTATTCAGTAGTCATTGCCTCTGAAAATGTGCAAATAAAATAATGAAGACCATGATAAAACAGAGCAGGAAAAATCTTTCTCTATTTAAAGCAGCTGTTTGGGTACCAGCTGCTTAGTGACAAATACATCTTTAATGAAGTCAAACAATCCAACAGGATTTATTGATTGCTAACAATTGTTTTAAATACAGTCTAGTAGGCTGGGCTGTTTGCATCCTTTTTTTGTCCAATTAGTTCAGTTGGTATGAATTAGAGATACTTTGCTATTATCTTGAAAAAAATGCAGCTCACTAGACAGCATATTATTTTCCTCCAGAATAAAGTGCAGAAGAGATGCATAGAATAAAAGATTTTAATGCTGTTCCAGCTGTTTAGGGGAAGGCAGCAGTGTGCCTTGTCAAGCCCTTTCACCTCAGCAACTGCAGTTCAAATCCATCCTGAGATCTTGAGTGAAGAGGATGTGATGTTCTCTCCTCGGAGCCTGTTGAACAGTGGAAAGGACAAGGACCCCTGTGTTTTTGTGGCACTTCAGAGCCAATTTCTACAAGAAGGATAAGAGAGTCCTGTGGCAACTTAACTCTTAGGGCTGACCTGTATCTGCCTGTAGTTCTACTCTTGCTAACATCGAGGGGAAATAAATCAGCACTATTGCAAGCTGATGGACTAGATGGCACAAAAAGTCCTTCCAGCCCTGTTTTCTATGAACTTAGGAAAAGCTGCCATTGGCTTAAAGACTGAAGAGTTTCTGTTCCCAGACAAAGGTCTGACTTTTCATAGAATTACGTATCAGTCATATCAGTACTAGTTGGAAATCCCTTAGCACCTAGCTATTTTCAGTACACCTGCACAACCATTAAAGTATTCATTAAAGGATTGATCCTACAGGGCTTTTAGATTCAGCAAAGACTGCCTCTGATTTCCTGGGAATTTTTAATATGAAAGGATTGAAAGCTCAGACCTAAACATGCATGCTATATGCAGCAGAACAATGTGAAGTTCATTGCTGCTGATTTCAACTATTTTTTCTCTGCTTCAGAGATCATGGGAAATATTGTGTTCTAAGTGTTGGACACACCTCACAGAACCACAGTACCAAGCTGAGATAACCATTCAAAAGCACATGCAGCTAAGAAAACAAATGGAGTAGATAATTGACTAAAAACACTAATGTGTTTTCTTGAATTGTGTGTTTAGACAAACAAGTGCTGGCATATGATATATTGAAACTAAATGGTAGTTTGAAGCTGTAGATGCTCGGGCCCCACACTGTGGGGTAACACTATCAGAATTTTCACAGATAAATAGCTTTGTTAAGCCTTTGCTTATATAAAAGCTATCCACAGAAGCAGACCTGTTGCCATTATGGTTATTCAAGTGTGTAAGAACTGCTGACACTAAGTGTGCAGAATGGGACTCATATATATTTTCAAACAAAATGGCTCACACAAAACGTACTAGTTTATCTGAGACTTGCAATCTGTTTTGAGTGCATTGTGCTTCATTCACCCCTATAGTATGTTAGGTATTTTGATTGGTACATGAGGATGACAGCAGCACATACTGTACACCAGAGAGCACCATGACCCACTACATTACCTGTAAAACTTATAATATCTTTGTATTCAACTCCAGACTTGACTTATCCACTGCAGACTCATGTCTTAATCTGCCTATGTAGTCAAATATAGAGTATATTTTCTTCATGTAACTCACAAATCCCTGCTTCTTCCAGGCATTTTATCCTAACAACATGGTTCAGGTTTTTGTCTCTGTTCTAAAATGAGTGTTAATCTCTTGTTCACTACTGCACTACTGGTCAGGTGGTTGTGGCGGCAGAGTGTGATCCTTACATGGACAAATACGGTACCCTTTCTGTTGCACAAGACCTTAAACCCAAACCTGTGAGTACCACAGTGTGGTTGGAAGAGTGAGATACCCTGATAATCCTCAGCCTATTGCCTCTTAAGAAAGTTTCAACATGTCTTCTAGCAGATTAGCTGTTATGTGAAAACAGCCCACTTATCAGGTACGGCTTTTGCTTAACAGTTAGCTGACACTGAAAATCAGTACGATCACTAAAACCACCCGCCTAGATCAGCATCTGATGAAACGTCATTGGCTGTTGATTTTGATATACTTTTTAAAGGCTAAGCAGAGCAGAAAATGATCTATTAATATATATGCTACCAATGAGGACACTGTGAGCTCATAATCACAAGGAAGAATAGCTTTCCCTGGCACGTCTGCAGAGGTTCTCACATTTGGCTGTGCTTCCTATGTTTTCAAAGTTAGTGGCACATGAAAGAGGCCTCATAGATGCCTTTTTTTAAAACATGTATCCTTGTCCTGGGCTCCACTATATGCAAGTAGCAGCTGCTATGAGAACAGCTTTCACATCACTGCAGTGGTGGCAGGATCCTCTGAGAAGGCTGGGGTGATCAGGTGTGAGTGAAAACCACTTTGACCATCTCCCATTATTGCTCAAATATTACAGCAGAAAGAGGATACCTTTGCAGTTAGTGCTTGGTAGAACAGCATTTTATATTCTGACAATTTAATTCCGGTTGTGGTAGGACTTGTAAGAACATACACTACAATATGGTTTAATAATCACTGATACTTCATCTCCATTCAGTGGCAGGTACTTCAGAAACACTTCTGTTGCTGCAGTAGAGGCCACAATTGAGGGTCCAGGCTTGAAGTGCTGGGGTCTGGGCTGTGGGCCCCAAGTTGGAGTTGACCTATGGATGAGTCACAACTCGGCAGTATGTCTTTTTCATAGTGGTTTCTGGCCACAGAGACAGAACCTGGCCCACCTGTGTGAGGTCCTGCCTTCCCCCACATGGTTGGGGTGGTGGATGAGGCCAGAACTATATTAACCAGGAACCAGTGAGTTTGAAGAGAGTTCTTGTCGAAGAGAGCTCCTACTGGGGCCAGTTGGAAGAGCTTTTTACTGGAGGCAGCTTGCTGAGCTCTCTCTTGGTGGTGTGTTCCCCCTTGGCTCTTGTGGTGGCTGATTCGAGACAAAGAAAGGCAAAAAGATGAAGAATATGTAAAAGGTGAAGGTATGCTGAGGTGATGTTGCTGAGTTTGGCGTTGGCCAGCAAAATTGGAGAATTATCAATACAAGGCTTCCTTGTGCCAGGCACTATATAAACATTTAATCATAGACAATCCTTGAGTTCTAGTTTTTGCGTATTATCTAGTTGAAAGTAGAAGAAAAAAAAAAAGGCAAAAGGAGACCCATGCATGGAAGGGACACAAACTCTTTTGAGCCTCAGAACTAGTAGATCAAAGGCATCTCTGAGAATCAGCTATAAATTTTATGCACCATCTTATATCCAGTTGTTGCCTTATTGCTAACCCTAATATATAACCCCGTAGATTACAAGAGCCTTTTCTAAATTCTTTAGAAGAGTAGGAACACTATTATTATGAAGACATATCAGAGCAGATCATAGTAAAAGTAAGGCTTTCACCATTTTAAAGAGGAATGGAATGATCACTTATATATTTTTGCATCAATAGAATTTGAAAGATTAAACAGTAGCAGACCTATGTGTCTTACAGTAATAATATTTATTTTTTATGACCTAAAGAACTGAGCTATAGTTGAGTCCCTGTGGTGCTATATGTTGGACATAAACAAATTCTTACTCCTATACGAGTCAAAATCATGAAAGATTTCTTTTCCAATCTTCCAATCTATTTTAAGTTGACCACAAGTTAGTCTTTGTTGAAATGCAGGTGGTACATTTATTACTTCCTCACCAGTTGAATACAGAAAACAGCTAACTTGACCTTGTGCAAACTAACTGCATCTTGATAGCGCTCAGAAACACACACTTTTTTTTTGTCTATTGTGAAGAGAAACTGAATAGCAAAGTCAGGTAAAGTGTAGGAAAAGGCACAGATACAAGGAAAATCCAGGGGTGGAAGCAGTGCAGAAAGAGCAAACATCTGTAGTCTATATAGCATAGCTTCTCCTGGAGCAGAAACTCAGCTAAATCAGACAAATAGTTCCCTAAAGATGTCTGTTTCTCTCAATTGACACTAAAAGGTACAAGGGGTAACTGGTTTGGGTGCCTGTACTGCAGATCTTTAAAGATAGATGGGATCAATACCACGCGACATGAACCGTCTCAGGTCACATCAGAGCTCTCTGGTGGATTTAAGAACAGGAGTAGATCTGTAGTTCAGCTGATTGCCAATAAGCATGAGACTGTCCATCCTAGCTTTTAGAAACATAATTTTTTATTATCTACATCATTTGAAGAAAGCTAAACTGAGCTCAAAGTTACTTGACTTTAAACAGAGATCCTGGCTTGTTCCTTTCATGAGAGAAGCCCAGAAGCAAATCCAGATCTCCCCTTTCCTGTTTATTGTATTCAGTACTAATTTGAAATATAGTGATGAGAAGAAAAGATTGACCAGAAGAAAGGTAAATATGTTAAAAAGTGCCTTTGACACTACAATTGCAAAGAAATTTTCTATAAGAATGTGTGGGGATAGATTCTAAGCAGAGAGGTTTCATATTCCTTAAGCATATGACTCAGAGTGAAGCCATAGTATACTAAAAGTGTTTTTCTCACTTTCAGAATAGATGGGTAGGAAACTCCCTCCTCCAAATTTCCTTTTTTTTTTTTTTTTTTAATTCTCAGCATAGGTCATTTCCCCCAAGCACTTTTGTTTCATAGAATCACAGAATGGTTTCAGTTGGAAAGGACTTTTAAAGATCATCTAGTTCCAACACTCCTGCTGTGGACAGGATCATCTTGCACTAGATCAGGTTTCTCAAAACCCTGTCCATCCTGACTTTGATCCTTATCTTCCACTGAGATGCCCTTATAATTCCCATGGTGTCAAATTCTCCTGAAAGCTGGCTGATATGGGGGTCTGCAGCTAAATGGGGATTGAAGAGATGCAACTTCAGCCTTTATTTCAACTCACAGCCCTCAATTGCCTGTGGGACATTATCAGATTAGGAGAAGTTTGAATGATTCTTTTTTTCAGTTTTAATGAGACATCTAGAAACTGCAGTAGCAACTTTTTGCCATATCCCATCAGTGAAATGGACATAAAACACAGTATTTGCTCTTATTTTTTATCACACTACTTAAAAGTACTGCTGAGTTTTTTCAGGTGGATTGGCTCTTGATCCAGGCTGGAAAGAGATAGAGGGTTTAAGTCCTTCTTTTCAACATGTGATACGACCTAGAAGCAAGTATGTTTCATTTTGCATGTTCAGGCATGTAACATCTAGCTATGCACATGCAATTTGACATCTATAAAACCAGATGTCACTTGTAAAAATCAGGTTCAAGTATTTTAAACCAAATTCTTACAGAATTATCTCATTTTGTCTACTCAAGAACACTTAGCATTGCAAATTTACAGGAGTAAAATTCAGTCTGGCTTCAAAACCTTGCAATGTAATTAACTGAGACTTTATAAAAAAAACATAATTTGCAAGCCAGCACACTATTAACATATTAATACTCTGACCCTTTCTGTATGAAGCTCATGAATTCAGTTGTGCTACATCTATAGGATGCTGTGACAGAAGTAGAAAAATGAGGTAATGTAGCTCAATTACACCAATCAAAAGGTTGCTGTGTTCAAAGACAAGGATTAGCGTTAATAATTTTTCTCCAGGGAAGAAAATGCTCGATCCAGGTTCCTTTAGGGCCTGTAGATCCTTGTCAGGATGCAGAAAGGAGAGGATTCATGTAACTAGGTCATTTCAGCTTCTTTTGTTTGGCAAGAATGGCCTATGAGATAAAACATTAGGAGATGCTTTCCCACATAATTTTTGTTTTATTATACGTTGACTACAGTTACTAGTGTTATACAAATAATTTGTAAATAGAAATTGCTTACACTTTTATAAACTCTCATAAAAACATTCTTCAATAATGGTTCAAGACTCTAAAATTACATTTATTGTTATTATACAATGGAATAATAATTACAGACAGTGCATATAATGTGCAGGTATTACTGCATTTCTCCCTGTATACATACCTGCTATTTTAAAATTGTTTGCTACGTTGCAGTAAAACAAAGTAGCCCAATCTGGAACATGTCTTAGACATTCTATTCACGTTTGAAATAGGAAATAAATGTCTGCAGTCAGTTTATAACAAGAGTTTACCTCCCTTCTTCATCATTATAATAATATTCTTACAGTACAGAGAAGTGCAAGCAGAATATGAGATATGTGTGTAGACTTGCAGCTCCAGCAGATGAACAACTTATGTAAGTTTCGTGTCACTGATGAGTTTTAAGGAGGCTAATAAAGGGCAAAATCAGAGGTGAATGCATCCAAGCCTGATTAAGCTTAGTCAGGCTGCTGTCAAAGGTAGCAAAGACTCTTGTTAATGTCCTTCTAGCTCCTGCTACAAGCCCAGGAGAGCGGTATCCGTTTGCCATTTTCCACTTGAAGCTCCCCCTTTACATAAGGCAAATATTTGAATTAGGGCAAAATATAGTGATACATAATGGAAAGCAGGAAGGTGGAGGTGATGGCTCTTAGTCTATTTATATTCTGATATATTATTAACACTTGTCTTGGATTTCTTTGAAGTTTCAGGACTGAAATTCAGTCCTTGATAAGTCAATGACAAAACTGTTTCTGTGTTGCTAAGATCTTCCTCTGATAACAAGCTACAGGAAGGGGAGCGTGAGGCAGATTCCTGTGCTTTTGTATTCACCGTGTGCCTGGCAATTCTTAACTTCATTTATATAGGGCTGGGTCAGATTCAGAGCTTGCCACATGAAAATATTTCCATTCTTAGGTTAATCCACATTTCAGCTATTTTGAATTCTTCAAGTGAATGTGACTCTGAAAGATATTGCCAAAATATATGTTGCATTATTTCACCATTAACAATATGCAATTATTTGGGAAAAAATTTTTGTGTAAGAGTATATGTATAAAGGTAAAATAAATAATTAATGCAAAACATACTGTGCATATTGTGTTTTTCTCCAGTTATTACATGAATATGTTATTAACATGCTTAGGCTTTTGTAGAGGTTTCATTTTTCATGTCTTTTCTACATGCTACTTGTTTCTCTGTCCTTATGAAGTTTCTAGCATCTAAATAAATTATGTCACATTGAAATGTTTTGTGGGAATTAGAGTCATAAAAATAAGGTCTTTAGGGGGTGGGTTTAAATGACTTCCTGACTTCCTAGGTATGTGATTTGTTTTTTTTTCTCGTTCACTATAATTTTGTGTTGTTAACAAGATAGAAAGGAAACTGATTTTTTATCATTTAAAGAGTAAGAATTGTGGTTTCTTCTCTTACACAAAACAAACAAAATCAATGCTTTCCAATTTTATACAACACAAAGCTCATAAAATGTTCATGTTTAATTATTTTGTTTTGATTAAATCAAATTGCTTTTTTTCCTGTTTTATTTTTAATCACAAGACAATAGTGGTTCTAGATAATAACTAAATGTTTTGTTCTGAAGAGGTCAAAATAGAATTTCCCAGCTTTAGTACAATGTATTATTACATTTTTTAAGTGACACATCCTCACATTAGATAGGTTTCCAAGAATTTGCCTCCTTTGAATTCTCATTTCCTAGAAGAAATATGTATACAACATTCA
>VYZX01016288.1:0-14111 GCA_013401335.1 Brachypteracias leptosomus
AGTGGCATTGAGGGCATCCTCAGAAATCTTGCAGATGGTACCAAGCTAAGGGGTGCAGCTGACACGCCAGAGAGATGGGATGCCAACAGAGAGACCTGGACCAGCTTGAGAAGGGGGCCCCTGTGAACCTCATAAGATTCAGCAAGACCAAGAGCAAAATCCTGCACTTCAGTCAGGGCAATCTTCAGTATCAATATAGGCTGAGAGATGGTGGGATTGAGAGCAGCCCTGCAGAGAAGGACTTGGTGGTACTGATGGATGAAAAACTGGACGTGAGTCAGCAATGCGTGCTCACATCCCAGAAGGCCAACCATATCCTGGGCTACATCAATAGAAGCATGGCCAGCAGGTTGGGGAGGTGATTCTGCTGCTCTACTGCACTCTGGTGAGACATCTTCTGGAGGCCTGTGTCCAGCTCTGGAGGCCTCAGCACTAGAAGCACATGACCCTATTGGAGCAGGTCCAGAGAAGGGCCACGAAAATGATCAGCGGGCTGGAATACCTCTCCTATGAAGAAAGGCTGAGAGAGTTGGGATTGTTCAGCCNGGATGCTTAGTGTTTGAACTGCTTCTGGCAAAACCTTTTCAAGCTCTTTAGCCTAGTCTTCTGACTAGTATAAAAAAAATTACAGAATAAATTTTAATGATCCTGAAAACATTTTGATTTTTCTTCCCAAATGTTTTAATATTACTATGAAATCTACACTTCTAGCCTCTACCATTCAGTGATTCTGCAAGTCTGTAATTCCTTGAGTGATTAACATGTACAGAGGCATGTTGATGCCAGTACCTTTCAGGCTCTAAGTACTGGACTTCCTGTTTGCCTGCACTGGAAGACAAAAGTTGTTCACTCTGCTTGCCTTCTGTTTGAAGACAAGCCCCAGAAAACAACTTTTCTCTTGCCTTTATCACAGTGAGCTGCCAGACTCCAGTCACGACGGGAGCTATGCCACCCACCTGTTTAATTCAGGAATCATGCTGGTTACTGCATCCCAGGTCAAAGAACTGATGAATAGTTCAGACCATACATTATCTTCAGCTGACAAAATCTTTTGCCCTTTGTACCCATAGAGAGGAGTGCTGCAGTAACTACATTAGATATTGTGCATGAGACTTCATTTTATCTAGTTTTAACTATCTAAAATCAGGTGACTAATCCATATCATCATCTAGTATCCCTCTAGGCACTTAAAGAAGGTGATTCACCCCATCCAGCAATACATGTCCAAGATAGCAAGGATGAATAGTCAGTTGGAGTGCCTTTCTCATCAACTGACAATCATAGAAGCCTGCCTTCCCTAAAATAGGTACCTAAAGCAAGATAAATCCACTCCCACATCAGAAAATATGAGCATAGCCCTATTAATATAAATAACATTTCAAAAAATTCTTGAAGATTTCAGGATAACCAATTTATTACATATCATAATATATATTATTTTTTACTCAGCTTTTAACAGTTTATTGGTAATATCCACAAGTCACACTGGTCAGTGCAGCTGTTTACAAACAGCTGGTGTTACTGCTCTGGCAATCCTATGGATTCTAGCATCAAGGACTTTCTTGAGGACAAAGAAGCTGAAGTTTGAAGACATTTGAAAGCAGAAACTTAGAATAAAATTACAAACTCACCTGCCTTAGAAATCTGAGTTTAAAATGTGAATAACTGGAACTTAATTGTACAACTGAGACTAATCTCCTGTTTACGTACTTGATTATTTCAATTATAATAGGTACTCATTCAATTAGTAAATAAGTTATCTCAATATGAAGCTGTACCAACAAAACATAAACTACACAAATAGTGAGTTAAACCTCTTGTAGAACTTGAAGCCTTTAGCCTAAATTCTTCTTTATGTGCCTGGAAGTGAAAACTATGAGTCTGTAGAATATGCAAAAAAAAATTTGTAAAAATAATTAGCCTGTGGAAGGCAAGCAGAGTATAAAAAGCACTATAAAACAGGGACAAATATCAAAAGATGGCATGTCCACTGGAAAAGCTGAATCATAACATGTCAAGCGAGCATATTGCCAAAATATTAACTTGTTAATAATGATACAAAAACCTTAAAAGAGTGACTGAAGGAAATAGTTTGCTGACAGAGTTGAAGGTTAATCTTTTTACTGAAGAAAACCTTATGACAATTTTGTACCTTAGGGTACAAAAGTCAAATATACTATATAAACCCTCCAATTTAGCAGTGTATTTCTGACATTCTGAACTAACTAACTGACTTCATATCTAGATGGCTGTCTTTCAGAATGCTCAAAAAAATTAGTTCAAATTTAATTTAAGAGATTGCCATGCAAATAACTTTACAGAACACAGGTTTTCCATAATACACAGTTTTAGAAAGTTGGTCACTCCACTCATAGTGTATAAATTCCCTATAGTTTCTGAGAAAAAGTATGTACAGTGATATTTTGATGTATTTTAGCCTCTCTGATTTTCCTTCTATTAAGCTTTCACATTCATAGCTTCCCACATCTTGTCCTTAGTTTTGCTATGTCCTAGCACAAAACTAGCTGTAAATTTATTAAAATAATAATTGTTTATTCTTCTAGATAGAAAAGAAAATAAGTGAATGTGACAAATATTTCTTATTTTCTCATCTGACTACCAGATGGCATACAGGTACTGTATTAATTGATATGATATAATTTAGCCAAAACAGAGTATCTATCTAGACTGCTGATGATTCTGGTCAATTACAATGCTTATTTCTTGTATTAGGTAATAATAACTATTCTTCTTTTTCTCATTTTATTCATAAACAAAAAACTTACATTGTCTTGAAAACATTGAAAGTAATTGCATGTATATAGAGTAATGTTACATATACTTCTTGGAACTACTCTAAGTGTGGGACACGGAGTCATAGAATTGTTTAGGTTGGAAGAGACCTTTAATATCGTTGAATCTCACTGTTAAGTGGATGAAAAAAATGTGGAAAAGAAGTCAGCTGTAAGCTAGCAATATTATTGATGCCAGGTATGGTCTCCATGTAACTTTAGCTCAGGCTGAGCTCACCTTTGTCACAAAATTCATGATTTTGGAAATAGTTTTGAAGAGCTAGAATAGTTCCCAGAAAACAGAAAGCAAAATCAGTCTAGGACTCTGAAAGTCTCCTGGGATACATTGCCTCTGGTCACTCTGTTTTATTTTTCAAGTAAGTGCATTCAGCAGTGCTTTACAGCCCACACACCCTGCAGCTTACTACCAGTGGAAACTGGATGTGCACTGTGGTCTCTCTTTGACATGGTGGCATGCAGCAAAATATATACTGGATATTAGGTAGGTGTACAAAGCTGCAATTAAACATAACCACTAGGACTTAAGTTTAAGAAAAGCAAATATGTCTGAGTAGAGACTCTTATCAGTCTGAAACCCTTCTGAACAGGGATTGGAAACATACCAGCTAGTAGTTAACCTGGTTTCTTTAAGCCCTCTAAAACAGGTGTTGAATTCTGCAGAGCTCATACCTCACATTTCATTTGTACACACGTGGAAATGTGTCATGTTCTTGAATCCAAAAAATAGGAACTATTGGCTAAAAAAATCTACCTGTGATGAGTCCAAAGGCATCCAGGTTATCTAGCAGTTATACTTTGTCAAACAGCATCACAAATGCACCTATTGTGAGCCACAAGCGAAGACTGACTGTGGAGCTGCTGTTGGCTCAGTAAACCCAAGCCCATCAATCATAGACTTTCTATAAATATAGTTGTAAAGTACTCAAATAAGGCATATGATATGAAAAACCTTGGAGAGGTTTCTGGGAGAGCAGAAATAGCTGTGGGCCACAGACTAATTACAGTACAAGATTAGGATTATATAGCTTTGAAAAACTGAGGGAAAAGGGTTCCTCTGAAGTCACCTAGACTTCTGTTTACATACATAGGTTCAAGGATCTATGCTAGGTGCTCTAGTGCTTTCCTGAATTTTTAAAGATATTTTCAAAGTAACATATATTCACCTCTCAGAAGCTAGAACTATACCTGATTCTATATCATCACAAAGCAATGAGTTTTAAGTAGTTTAGTCAATATTAGCTGTGCTATCATATTGCTCTCATTTCAGGTTGATTTTTAATTGACCTTGTAATTACTAAAGCAACAACTGTACCTAGTAGGGGAAGACAATGTTTCCTAAAGGAAATTATTTTTATCTTTATATCTTGCTATGCTTAAATGGGGAAATTTGTGTTGTTTTTATAGCTATACAAATATATGCAGTATGTAATTATAAGCAAGTAAGGACAAGTCCTCTCTTCCAATTTGTTAAAGCCTATGTGTTCCTTTAATTCCAGGCTTCAGATGTCCAGAACATTCCTGGAAATGTCAGAGTTAAACTTTCCAGAATGTTTTTTAACTTTGTCATTACAGCCGTAGATGAAGAATACAACCTCTGTATACTCCACTGTTACTGGACAAAAATAGGTCTTACAACTGAAACTAAAAGATGAGATGTGTCAGAAGAACAATGTAAACATATTAAAATATGTCATGATGTAGCCCTGGTAGGCAGCTCAGCCCCACACAGCTGCTCACTCGCTCCCCCCACTATGGGATGAAGGAGAGAATCAAAAAGGTAAAAGTGAGAAAACTTGTGGGTTGAGAAAAAGAGTTTAATAGGTAAAGCAAAAGTCACACATACAATCAAAGCAAATTAAGGACTTCACAGAATCACAGAATGGTAAGGATTGGAAGGTACCTCTGGATGTCATCTAGTCCAGCTCTCCCACTAAAGCAGGTTTGTTTAGATCAGGTTGCACAGAGATGCGTCCAGGTGGGTTTTGAAAGTCTCCAGAGACTCCACAACCTCTCTGGGCAATCTGTTCCAGTGCTCCATCATCCTCACAGTAAAGAAGTTTTTCCTTGTGTTTAGGTGGAACATCCTGTATTCTAGTTTGGGTTCATTGCCACTCGTCCTGTCACTGGGAATCACTGGAAAGAAACTGTCCCCATCCTCTTGATATCCACCCTTTAGATATTTATAAACATTGATAGGATTCCCTCTCAGTCTGCTCTTCTCCAGGCTAAATTTCATCATTGCCAGGTCTCTGCTAGCATAGGACAAAATAAGTCTTTAAATCTGATGCATTCTTAGGTGCTAATTCATGGCTTCTGTGGTTTTTAAGTGTTCATTGTTTTGTTCTCTACAGAATAAAACCTTAACTTTACTTTTCATCTCTTAGGATACTTTTTATTTTTTTTTCTGAATAACCATATTCAGATACATTCTAAATTTGCTGCAATATCTTGCAGAAGTGATGGATTACCATTATCAGCATTATGTTGATTGAAAACATCTGCTTATGTAACCAAACAAGGAGAAACATTTCAAATGTATAAAATCTGACAAGAGAATAAGATTAAAAATTATTACTATACAAGAAAATCAGTGTCAATGCCTTCACATGTACCACATGATCCGTTTTGGACATATATAACTTATAAAATGTATGGCTTTATTATAGCTATTTAGTCTATGACTAAATTTTAATGGGCTAACAATTTTTATCAAGCAGTAAAGGCTAAAGAACAAAGCAAATATGTTTTTTCTCTTGGAATTTTTTTTCCTTGAGAAAAAAATTAAAACATGAAAAGACAAAATTTCTTTTGCAGCCATTAGAGATGAATAGGCACATAAAAGTATTACACTGGAAGACTTAAATACATACAAAAGCTAGAGAGAAGATTGATATTTTTGAAGCTTCACACTGAAGACAGAAATGTAAGCTTGATTAGTGCATTCTATTGATGTTAATATGAATTAAATTACATTTATTTTTCAAATAGGCTATTTTTCATCTTATTTAAGATCAATGTGAACAGCATACTATTGTAGGAAGGGCTATAGATGAACAACTTCAATACTTCAGTGAAATCAACCACCTTTCTCTTATCAAGTTTGTTAAAGATGTTTGACTGTTTCTCAAAGAATTCTCAACATATGCAAAATACAGAATTTTGAATAGTTTACAGATTAAATACACACTTGAGTGTTTCTCTAATAGTACATTTTAAAGAAGAGTTTTGGAAAATATTTAATTTCCTTTTCCCTACTTTACAAAGATGACATTTCAAACTTTATAAATTAAGGTCGATTAAAATAAATAGTCAATTTGTTGTGCATCTTGATCCTTATCTTTTCCATCTTTAGCCCATAAAAGAAGCCCTTCAGGAGTGAGCAGAGTGTGGGCCATCAACCAGAGCATGGTGCAACAGTTTGTTTGGCAGTTCACTGCAAGGAAGCTGAAGCTTTGCCAGCTTAAGAGGTCAAAGGTGTTCATCCTATTTGAGCCTCAAATTGTGGGCACTCATCACAGAGCAAAGGTTGCAACTTTGGCTTGGAGGTATGGATTATCCACCCATGAGGTGACCAATGCCTCCACCCAGAAAGAGCTGTTGACGTGTAGAGCTCAGTCTGAGGGAAGTGCCTATACTTTTCTCCTGGGGTAAGGATGAGTGGCAAACCTGCCTGCAAAAGGTGTGCTCAAGTGAAGGATCTTCTGTAGCAGGAGGCAGACAGACATGAATTTGATGGATGGAACACTCAGTGGATAAGAAATTGGCTGGATTGTTTGCACTCAAAGAATTGTGGTGAACAGCTCCATGTCCAAGAGATGTTGTTTAACATCTTTGTCAATGACATGGACAGGAGAATTGACTGCACCATCAGCAAGTTTGCAGACAACACCAAGTTGTGTGGTGTGGTTGACACTCTTGAGGGAAGGGATGCCATCCAGAGGGACCTTGACAGGCTTGAGAGGTGGACCCCTGCAAACCTCTTGAAGTTCAACAAGGCCAAGTCCTGCACCTGGGTCAGGGCAATCTCAAGCACAAATAAAGACTGGGTAGAGGATGTATTGAGAGTAGTCCTCAGGAAAAAGGCTTGGGGGTGCTGGTTGATGAAAAGCTCAACGTGAGCCAGCAACATGTCAGTGCAGCCCAGAAAGCCAACTATATCCTGCATCAATAGAAGTGTGGCCAGTAGGTTGAGGGAGGTGATTCTGCCCCTCTCTCTGCTCTTGCGAGAACCCACCTGGAGTATTGCATCCAGTTCTGGACCCCCCAGCACAAGAAACACATGAACCTGTCAGAGCAGATCCTGAGGAGGGCCATGAAGATGTGAATTATTTAGAAAAATTATCCAGTTTTTTTCTTTCTTTCTTTTCTTTCATCTTAGATACTCACATCTGACACTTTCAATGATCAGGCAAACAGAATGCACTTTACACAAACATTTTCAGAATCTATAAGATTCACACATCATGAATAATAAAAAGTGATTCTAGGGATCATACTGCAATAGTCAAACAAAACAGAATTGACTCCCAGACTGTAGTTTTACCCTTGTCAGGAGAAAACAGGATCTATCAGGTAATGATATTTAGAAATCTGCATAATCCACTTTCTTTAATATCCTCTATTTCCTTCCATTGTAGTTCTCAAGTGGTCTTTAGGAAGCAACAGCCTTGATATTAAAAAACACAAGACATAATTTACTATCAGATTGTCTACTGTTCATAATTTGTGGAAAATTTATATCTGACTGCTAGTCTGTCTGATGTTTTGTAGCCCATCTTCCCTAGATAAAGCTCAGTAGTAGAGACATGGAGATGAAAAGCTGCTAAAAACCTTTCCAAATTTCATAGATTACTATTAGTTTTTATGTTAGAGTACCTCTGATAATTTGTGTCATCTTGTATGAAGTCTACACTGACATATTTGAGATGTATATGTGAATTTTTTGTCTTTTTTGACATCCATAAAGATTTTTTAATTTTAATAATTGAAAATAAAAACTGTAAAATTATAATTACCACATTAAAAAACCCCACTCCTCTCAAAAACAAAGAAACAAACTCCAAAATCCGAAACCTGGAAGTGAATAATGTATATACACTTTTCAAATGAAAATAAATACAAAAACAATAATTAAAAAAGCAATATTAACATTAGTCAACTTTTTTATCTCAGATAACCTCTGAAAAGGTAAGTTCAATTTTGAATAAATGCATATTAACATATTTCCTGAAGTATTACAGTGCTGCAGATATCAGATTATCAATTGTATTAGTCAACAGTGCATGACTAAACCACGTTGTAAAGAAGATGTTTAATTCAATATAACTTCATTTATGAATCTTACTCAAGGAAGGAAAGTATAATAGGAGAGGAATCATTATAATTGAACACCTTTTCTGTAGAAGAATTTATATTTACTCATGTAAAATCTGTGCCTGACAGACTTCTGTTACCACAACAAATAGAAAAATGGCTGCCCTCTTAAACTTTTAACATCAACGAATCCTTGACAAAACTTGCTAGTTTTCCAGGAGAACATGAGAGAGTCATAATAGAGAAGCATTTTGAAAGTTTCAGATCAGGAAGAAGATCAATTGAAATCATATTCATGCTTTACATTACATTTGTGGCCAGCTCTATAGCTATTGGCTGCTGGGTCCCATTATGTTTATTGGTCACAGAAAAAATCAAGACTGAATAATATCTTTTGGTGTTATGTAGGAACAAAGTCCTTGTGTTTGATATTTACTGTTACCACATGATTAAAAGATAATTGACTATAAAGTTTGAGGAAAGACAATGTATACAACACCAATATTTAAAATTCTTTGGCAGTAAGAATCAGTAGAGTGTAAATTTTGGCAGTAAGAGAATCAATAAAGTGTAAATACAATGTCACCTTTTGGAGCTAACAGACTTTAAGGATATGCTATTGAAACAAAATTAAAAAAAAACACAATACTTTTAGAAGGTATAAAATAATTTTTATTACTCTTGTGGGGAAATATTTTTTTTTGTTATTATGCTAGTGAATTATTTTATGTATGTCTGAATAGGGCTATGAAGAAAATAGTTTGGAGCTGACAAAGCCATCTCTTCCCTGTCAACTGGGACATATTCCAGCTTTTAGCTTACCCATTAGCCTAGACAAGACTCTACCCAAACATTCAGAATTAACCTATAATCATACCTTTTTTTTTTCTATAACACCAAATATGTGTGACTGCACACATATTCAAGGCCATTTTAGCTTATTCATCCTTCGTTTTAAAGAACATGTCTGGAAAGCTGTGCTTCCAGCTCTGAAGTCTGATAAAATGGGAATCCCTACCAGTACTTGCAGTGACATTTGCATCCAGCTCTATATTATGTGTGGACCAAGTCCAGGCAGACATTATGAATTGGAGAATCATACTGAGAGGCTGGTGGCAGAGAGCTCCAAGTGAAAAGCTAGCTTCATTATAAAGAGTAAGACCATTCTTTTGGCTAACTGTTTCCAGTCACTGATCGTGTTAATTAGGAGAATGAGGCATGAAACAGCAATGGGCTAGAGATCTTGTCAATGCATTTTATTCCTACACGTAGGTATACGTGAGGCTCGTTAGAAGCCTTTTCAAGATTGTTATCAGATCATTCTGCTGTAATTCTTCCTGGCTGAAAAGTGAGTCATGGGTTGGGAAGAGAAGAGAGGTATGTACTTTTTATACCGCTCTCTAGCATCTTTCATCTCAATTCCTAAAAAGTATCTTATTTTTTTTTAAATACACAATCTTGAACCCATCTGCCCTCTAAGAACTGTCTTACCACCAGACTATATGGAGTGAATTGAATTGTGGTCTTTGTATAGTTGATAATACACTGTATAGACTGCAATAATGTGGCAATGAACAAAGGAAAGAATAACCCACAGGGTAGAATTCCGGCCAATTGTTCTCATGTAGTTGCAGACATCTCTTCACATTGTAATGACAGTGTAGCTTCCACCCTACAATTCTTTGCGTAGGCAACTGTTTGTAGGACTCTGGAGTCCACTCTATGGACTTTAAAGTGTCCTAGTCACTCACTCCATTTCTATTTTTTTCACTTCTGGAAGACAAGTGTTGCCTAAAAATTAGATTTTGCAATACTGCCTTTTAAAACTGTTTGGATTTATCATTAGATTCTCTGACCCTCAGCATAAGCAAGGATTGCAGCCTGGTTCTCACGTCTGCTACTGAGCTCTAGCTGAAACAAATATAGAAAGGCACAGGGAAAGCTCCTAAATCTGCTGTCATTTTTCTTTTCCCTACCTTGAGCAAACTACACAGGAACACATTCCTTTGATGTGAAATATTTTGGTGTGCTCATTTAACTGTTGTCTGGTATAGTCTGTGAAAAGTGGCAGCGAACGAAACTGGATAAAACTAGCACCACATAGTTCTCTCTCCAGTTCCCTAGAGTAGGTTCTAGCCTTCTAGACCATAATTTCTTGATCAGGAAATATTTTCTTACTGCAAAGGCAAGCTAGCAGAAAAACAAGTCACCAGACAGACTTTTTAGTTTATCTATTATTACCATTCTGCACTACAATGAAGCATTTAGGGTACCAAAAAGAAGCTTGAAATGAAAAGACACTTTGATACATTTTTGAAGATTTAAAATGCTCACAATTGATCACTCTTTGTAAGACAGTTAAGTCTGTCAGAAATGTAGACAAATACTTTCAAAGCACTGTCTGGGGCTTTGACTTTGATTCCATGGCTTTAGTGACAAATGTGAGCAAAAGTCCGTTTAAAGACAACCCCCTGGGTTCACTACAAAAAACCTGACGATGGTTTCCACACTGTAGCCAGACCATAGCATTCATACTTTCAAGGGATAGTGAATTCTGGCACTTGCTGTCAGTATTGTGCTGTAGCAGCTTCTTTCTGTTGATGAGACTGTAAGTCATGAGAATTAAGATCTATTCTTAACTACTATTGAAGAGTATCTCATTAAAAACACAATGAATTGTTAATGCCTTGAATTTGGAGTCAGGTCTTTACAAAAAATTACTTGGCTACTTTCAGTGTCACTGTGCTCCAGAGTAAAATGGGGAAACTGAAGGAGATCTTTATGAAGTTCTTTTGAGCCATAGTGTTCAAAGTGCTACATATTTAACTGAATTTATCATTTCCATTAAAAAAAATAATAGCATTCAGTATTAGCACTTTTTGAGGTAGGAAGAAAAGGTGTGATCTTTCTTTGAAACCAGAAAATGATTTTAGGTATACCAGAAAACTATTTAGAAGGAAAATTGAAGGAAACTGAGAATATTTCATACTTGTAGAATACTTGCCAATGTATTGCTAGATACAGCTTCAGCAAATATTGTAATAGAATCATAGAATGGTTTGAGTTGGAAGTGACCTCAAAGATCATCTGTTCCAACCCCCCTGACACGGCAGGGACACCTCCCACTAGACCAGTTTGCACAAGGCCTCATCCAACCTTGTTTTGAGCACATCCAGGGATGGAGCATCCACAACTTCCCCGGGAAACTTGTTCTATTGTCTCACCACCCTCATAGTGAAGAACTACTTAATGTCTAATCTAAATCCTGGTAATCAGTAATCAAACTTCTTAAAATGATCGTTTTTCATGTGGGTAATAGGATATTCCTTTATCACCTGACTTTTAACTGCCAGAGGTAAAGTGATCTCACAAACTAAACCACTCATCACAGATTTGTTTGAAGGCCTATATTAGATCAGCCTTGTGTCAATCTAGCATCTTAAACAGTAGAGCCATGTAAGAAAGTCTATCTGAATCTCTGACTGACAAAATATGTGTTCACAGAATTCACAGGACCTGAATCAGTCACAATGGCTGGGAGAATTCATATGCAACGTTTATCTATTTCATCATTATCTAAGAAACAACATGATAGTGCTTCAAAATATGTTCTACTGGAAAATTATAACCTTGAATGTTGGTAAGATTTTGGTGACAGGAAAAAAAAATGTGAAAATTGCACACATAGAAGATTAAAAACACTGGAAAAATGTATTTATGAATTCTCATCTTGAGAAATAGCATAGAAACTGCAGCTACAAAAATTGATATGACTAGAAATTGTGATAAAATTGTAATGAATTGCTTGATATGTTGTTAAATTAAATCACTCAAGAAGTTGTTTCATCAATAATTTATTAGTTTTAAATTGGGACATTCGTTAACATATCTCAAAGGACTTTAACAATTACCTGTAGTAGTATTTCACTGAAATATTTCCAAAATTTGCTTCCAGACATATTGCTAGAAACAGGAGCTCTAAATTTAAACTATTTTTAATTTTTAAAATGTATATTTTTTTAACAATTTCTAAAAAAAAAATTGGCAATGTATTTTTTTAAAGTATTCAGGCTGAAGTGTTCCCTTCCATGTTTATAGATGAAATCATGGACACTTTAGGACACAGAGACTGAAGCTTTATTCTGGGACTTTGTTGCTTTAGCTTTATACTTAAGTAGAACAAAGCCGTTACTATTGCCTACCCCTTCCTAATAAAAAAAGCATACTCAGTGGCTTTTGAATGCTTCAGAATGTTTAATATTAAGCAGATAACTGAAGTTTTTCCCCATTGAATTAATAGGAAAATCTGTCTTTGTCTTTTCAGAGAACAGATAGATAAACAAAAGATCTTTGGCATTTTTCAGAAGTTTTAGAGAAATAAAGTAATATTTCAAATATTTCAAATTCCCTCTCAAACTACCACCAACATAAATAGAGTCATTAAATTCTTTAATCACTTAAATTTCTACTGCTGGGAATATACCACTTTTAATTAGCTAGTAGACAATTAGTCCATGCAACTGCACTGGTACTGTTAAAGATATTCAAAATGGCAAGATTAAAGGTAGATCTGGAAATACAATTTAGTCTGGTGAAATAATGAAAAGAAAATGTATCCTGAGAAAATAGCTTTAGCCAGCTCCTTACCCACTATACATATTCCTGTAATATCTTCTTAAATCTTCTGTCTTCTCTTCTGGTTGGCATGGGAAATTTGAGTGCCTAACTTGACATGAAGAGCAGTAAGGAGCCTAAGAGATTCATGCTCAATACGAAACTAAACCATATTTGGATATACTGGAGATGATGAATCTGGAAGTGCACCTCATGACCTAAACCAGCTGTGCAGCTCTGGCTTTGTCCTCATTTCATATCAAGCAAAATCAAATGTCCCTCAGGGTCTTTTCTCCACTGTGCTCTCCTACCTCCTGTACACTGGGCACATGGACCAGAATTAACCTGGGATGTTCTCCCATGAGGTCCACAATTTAGTTGTGATGTGAAGCCAATTTACTACTTAATCTAGACTGGATCACTTAAAGCTTGATCCTCTATCCCTGAAGCCAGATACTAAATTTAATTGCTTTGATTAATGCAGAATGAGAAAACCAGTTGGTGCTATACAGTAGATACAGTATATACAGTCTCCCTATTTGCAACTGGAAATATTGTCAAATTGACTTCTTAGTATATCTCAGAATAAAAGGTGTGAGTCTTCCTTTGATACATATGGTTTTCTGCCTAGCAAGTAAATGCATATTTTATTACACACTATGATATTCTGTAGCAGCACAAGAATGAATTCACTGCATGCATAATGCACAAAATTCATCTAAAGATTTATCCATAACTAAGGTTAACAAATGAGGCTTTAATAAAGATTATGAAGGGCTTTCTGTGAAACAATTCACGGGCCAGATACTATATAATATATGATATCTATTATATATAGATATATATAATCTGCCAGATATTTTGTCCCCTCTGTACTTCATTGCAATGTCTGTATGACAGAGGGACTTCAGACAGACCTAACTTACAAAGCTATATAATAACTTGTGCTGTTTTAAACCCAGAGAAAGTAATGTTCATAGTACCGCTAACCAAAACAAACTTGCCTCTATGCAATTATAATATATAATTTTAAAAGGCCAGGATGTTAAGTATTTGAAAACATGTGGTGCTAGCAAGTATTATGGGACATTTTTGCCATTAGCCTCATGCACTCACATGAATACAAACTGACAATCATAAGCAACTCTAGGAAAATCAATTCAGTATTTTCCCCTCAATCTTTTGGTAAAGTAATGTTTTCCTACATTAAACTTTTTGATTTAGCAACATACATCTCTAAATACTATTTAGAGTTCATGTGTGTGTGCACATACATACATATGGATATGTGTTTTCATGCACCATACAATCATGGAAACAGAATCACAAAATGATTTGGGATAGATTTGGGAAGTTCTGCTCGCCCCCTCC
>VYZX01016292.1:0-30423 GCA_013401335.1 Brachypteracias leptosomus
TGATTCTATGATTCTAAGACATGTTAGTCAGTACCTTAGAAAACGAATGGAACAACACATGAATTCTCTGTTAAATTCAGTGCGTTAGTTTCTGTGTGTTTAACATTTGTTCTGAATGTTCTCTCTGAACCAAAATTCATTATATTATTTCATTATAATGAAAAGCAACAAATTGCACAAATGCTGACAAATTCTTGAAGAAATATGTACATTGTTACCAAATTTCATGTCCTGACTAGAGTCACTCTCATTTATCTTTTATTTCTTACAGCAACATTTAGATCTGAACCAGTAAAAAAAAAAATTTCTCCTCTCACTTTCTGCTAAGTTTGAGAAACTTGGTTTCTGAGACATGTGTCCTCCCACCAGAGTAACTGGACCCTGGGCAGCAGAGTTTTTCAGACATCCTGATGGACAGACACATGGACAAAGGGATGGGTGGCTGAACAGCATAAGCTTTGTTTCCCTTCAGAAGCCAGATGAAATGCAGCCAAGAGAGAAAAAGTATTTGCAAAAATACAAAGGGATATAGATGCTTATATTTCTTACTAGGGAAGGCATTTTTTCAGAAGTCTTTTGAATGGTAAATCCAAGAGATCTCTTTGGTGCCTTCCATCTTTGAAGTAGTTTGAACTCTTCAGCTAACCTTTTTCTCATATGCATGAGAAGAAATAATGTGTATTTTAGAAAACACAGTTCAGACAATTTTGTTATGAGTAATCTTATATTGTTTACAAGGGAAGGGCTATATTATTTAGCTTGCAATTCCTTAAATTCTTACTGTGTTGGTTGATACCATATGAAACATCACATAATCCAAGGCTTCAAATTTTAAGTCTGTGGATTACATTGACTGCAATGAAAAGTTGGTTATATGGGACTCCTGAGAGAGCCAGAAATAGTTCACAAAGGGTGAGGATTTCAGGCTGTATCTCTATGTCTTGAGCAGCACCAGAAGCATTTTCCAGTATTTTTCCAGCCGTGGAAGATCAATTTCCACGGCTTTATATTCAGGATTTCAAGTGATGAGATTTTCAGTGCTTCATTTCTTGAAGTATTGGTAAACCTGGTAATTTTTTCATGTACTTTTGGAGGGCTGAAGGCAGGAGGTGAAGACAACAAGGTTTATTATTCAATTCAATCTTTGTATGTATTTATAGAACAAAATTTATTAGGAAAATAGACCTTCTTATGAGAAAACTTGCTGCTGTACCATTTCCATGAAGAAAAATTCTGGAGTAATGTAATTTAGTGTATCTTTGAGATAATAGGTGTACTGAGATAATTTAAATTATGAACATGCTGTCTTCTTTTCTAGCATCTGTTAGATGGCATCTGGTATCAGCTTAACAACTGGGGTTTGTTTTAACACAGGATTTGAGCAGACGGAGCTCATGGAGTATTAAGGAGTCTAATATTTTCAAATTATGCTTCTCTTCATATTTTCTAAATATTTTTAAACAAAGTTTATATTTTCTTCAGGGACCTCCTGTGCATTCTGACTTGTGAATCAAGGCATCTGTACTACGTGTCTTTTGAAGTTTTTAGGGTGATGTGCCTGCTGCTCAGTACTCTTAAGATTTTTAATCTTTTTTCTGGTACTTTGTATCTGACTTCTTCAAAATCTCAAGTTAAGAATCGTCATGTTCCACACATGGAAGACGAAAGGCAAGTTAAACTTCTCTTTGTGATCTTTGCACACTCTATATTAGATCCACCGTAGATTATTGCTCTTCAGAGTATTCCATTGGTTTGTGGCATCTACATTTTGACTTCAGAATTTTGGGTATGTACAGAATGATTTCTGAGAATTTGGTCACATGCAGGTGATCCTCAATTTTAGAAGAATAGAGAGTTATCAATGTTCAGATGGCAGAAGGGATTTTTCATGGAAGCACAGAAAGGTTCAGCAGGAGTGGCATCAAGAAGTCATTTATACTTCGGTTTTATATCTTTTTTAGTTTGTCATACCTCGTGCTGCTGCTTAATGAACTTTCTGTGCCTGTCCTCTGGGTGCCTCTTGTCTCCCTCCTGATGAAGTAAGAACATCTTTGCCAGGAGACTTGCTGGTCTAGTGAGTCTGACTTTAAACTTGGTGCCTTGCAGGATGGCCCCCAAAGCCTACAGAGCAGTGCAGGAAGGGGCAAGCACGAGGAGAAAGGGGTGGGTTAGAGGATTAACAAATCTACCCTGAAGTGTGATGGAGATGCTTACACCCAAACTTGCAGAAGCACTTAGAGGAGGAATTAGAGGCCAGTGTGCAGTTGCAGAGCTCTGGTGTCACCAGGATTTCAGAGTCGTAGTGGGTGGTTGGCATGACCAGGGTGCACTGACAGCTGGATATGGGATGTTTGGGAAGATTGGGCAGAGGTGATGAAGTGCAGGGGGAGTTGTTAGGAAATGAGTGATGGGCCAGTTGAAAGTGTTTGGATCAAGAACAGAGTTGTCCAATAGGGTGATGCAGAGTGTTTGTTACAGACCTGTCAGTCAAGAAATGAAGCTGGATGGACTCTTAACAACTGAAAGAAATATTCAAAGTGCAAATTGGGAGATTTCTGGAGTACTTTAAGGACATTTTTTGTGTGCAGGTGCTGGATGGCTTGATTTGGCATGTGCTGTGTGAGATCTGCTGCTTGAAATTAATGGAGGTGCAGTTAGAGGGGTGAGGTTTGATGCCAGCCTTGCCTTCGGTTGCCCTGAGATGATGGAGTTTTAATATTCCAAGGCAAGTGAGGAAGGCAAGCAGCAGGGTAATGACTTTGGACTTTAGGTGGGGAAACTTTGGGGAGCTCTTAGGCAGGATTGCACAGGAGGCTGCTCTCAGGAGCAGAGGGGTCCAGGAGAGCTGATGGACAATCCAGGGGCAACCTTCTCAAAGCCCAGGAGTTGCAGCAGTCAACAGTGTACCTCTGGTTGTTCAAGCAAGGCATATCACAAGGTGACTTCAGCAATTTGCAGGCAGGTAAATTCTAATTGGGTACTAGGAAAAATCCTTTTCACAGTGAGGGTGCTCAAATAGTGGAACAGATGGTCCAAAAGTGTTCTAAAATTGATGTCTTTAAAAATACTGAAAAGTTCTTGAACAACCTGATGCAATTTCAATATTTTCCATGCTTTGAGCAGAGTGTTAGACAGTGAGTCTGGAATTACCTTTCAATGTAAATTGTGGACTGGGTCAGAAAAGGACTATTGAAAACCAAACTCCTTTTCCTTCTCCTGTTTCCAACTCCCCAGGTTTGATTGCAGGCAGAGAAATTTGCTAATGTTCTGTGAAAGAATTGCTACTTCAGTGAAATGAGACTATTACATTTTGGAGTAGTTTTCTTGAAAATATTCTAAGCATCACCCTAAGAGCCTTTAAAAAATGAGACTTCCAGTGCCACTTCAAACATCATGTTCCAGTTTTAACTTTTCTAATAGTTAGACATTTTTATCTTCAGCATTAATTTCTGTGATTTATATGAAGCCTGTCCTACTAACAAAGTTTTCTTATATTTTTGAAATAGGATTGTGTGCACCCCTTCCTCAGTTTTTTCTTTTCTATATTTAAACCTAATTGCTCACCTTTTTTTCAAAGCACATTTTCTGTCAGTCATATTGCTGATATTGTTGCACAGTATAGCTGGATTGTTCTTGGTATGTGAGATCTGCAGTGGGAAGCAATACTGCAGGTGAGGTTTTTCATAGAGTAAAAGCTGCATCTTCCATGTTTGAGGTATGATGCTTGCTCTGAGAACTATTCTTCACTTATTTTGCAAGTGTCTCAAGTCTGAGTGACTTTGCATGTAGTCCAGCAGAACTGACTGAATAATTGTTTATACCTTCCATTTATAGATGTAGCACTTGAGGCTATGGTCTAGTGGTTAGGGAGATGTTGGGATGACTTGATGATCCTAGAGGTCTTTTCCAACCATAATGATTCTATGATTTATAGATTTGTTGATTCCTTCCAGGGTGATACTTGGAACTTTTCATCATTAAATTTCATCTAAAATGATCTTCATAAATTCCACTCATTTATTAGGTTTGTGAACACTGACATCTTTTCCAAATACATACGTCTTATGGATGTTGTATTTCATCATCTAAGTAGCCAATGAGAATTTTTGAATTATTATGTGTTGGACAGAACCTTGAGTCATCTCATCTGATGTGCTCTCTGGGCTTGACAGCAAACCACTAATAACTGTTCCTGAAATTTCCTTTTCTATTTGTTCATCCACATATTTATGACTTCATCTTGATCATAATTAGGAATCTTCAGTTATGAGAATATTCACGTTGTAGAAATTTTGTACATCAGCAAAGGTTTCCTTAGAAATACTTCAGTTGAATGGAGTTTTACATTTCCATTCAGCTTCTTAGCATCAACAGTTGTTTGGAAAAATAAAAGTTGTTTGGAAAAGTTATTTAACAACCTCAATAACTGCATATAATTAGTTTTAATAATAAAGTACCACAATAATGATCAAGCAGAAAGCTTAAAATATGACTAAGGATACTGCTATAAGTAAACTGTAATCATTAAATTTTTTATTTTATTAATATAATTTTTATTTATGGACATTTACTAATTTGTTTATGATTTTGTCCATGCTTCCACCTGTATTTATTTGCAAAGGAACTGAGAGTTATATTATTGATAATAAATCTTTTTAGGAGGCTGCAAGATAGGGAATGCATAGCAGAGAGAAAAAACACAACTAAATTTAGGTAGAAACCATTTTAAAAAAATCTATTGTCTTTTTAAGCAATAGGTTTTAGATAACATGCTGGGTAATAATATATAATTTTGGCTACCCAGCTACACATTAGACAATCAAGATAGCATAAAAGTTTTCCTTGGGGAAATAACTAGTTCATTTGACTGTCAGTCAGGTTTTCGGTATGAAACAGTTTATATCATATACAATCTGTTGCTAAAGAAACACGAAATAAAGGTGTCTGCTGTGAAAAATTAGGGGGTTGGTTGGGGGTTTTTTTTCCAAACAGCATCTGGTGGTTGTGTGTTCATTGGCTCTGAGGCCTCTGTTGAAGCTCATTTGATTGTGCACATGAAAATATCTTGAAGTGCCAAATGTTAACAGTTGTACTGGAAACTAGAAGTCAAAATGTTTCACTCCTGGCTGATGTGTGTGTTAATAATGAAGATTTGGCTGTTGGAAGTGAGGTTTTTTCAATGAATTTTAAATTCTGGATCTTATACTTTTTTCTTTTACCGGGTTTGACGTTGAGCTAAGAGTGAAAGGATGTTTGCAACCCCTTTTCCAGAAGCTTTGCTTTCATTGACACCTAAAGGCTTGTCTTAGAAAATAGGCAAACTCTTTGACTTAAGCTTTCTCTTTTTCCTCCAGCCTTAGTCATATTTTAAGCTTTCTGCTTGATTATTGCTTAATATTTTAGTTACTTTGCATCTCCAAGGTGTTGAGTTTACTACAATGTTCAGTTTATTTGCAGGCAGCTTCCCAGCCACTCTTCCCCAAGCCTGGAGTGTTGCAGGGGGTTTTTGTGACCCAAGTGCAGGACCCTCGTACAATTGTCCTCAGCCCCTCCAGCCTGTCCAGATCCCTCTGTGGATCCATCTGAATACATGGATGTGCTTTGATAGCATGTGCCAATGATACAGTATGGAGAATCACCTCTTTTATAGTCACTTTATAATGGTATCTGACACAGTAAGCTTTCTGTGGAGCTTTAAGCACTAAAACTTGTTAATATTCCAGTCAGCACTGTGAGCCAGTTGCAACTAAATTATGGTTAAGTTAGTTTAATGTTACAGTTAATGGCAGCACTCTGTTTTAAAATTCCTTTTAAATGCTGCCTTTTTTTTAGTGTTTTCTCTCACTTATATTCCTTACATTAAAGATGTGATAACAGAATTACTTATCAGCTGTTTCTATGAAGTAATCCAAATTATGTATTCTCTATCCTATAGTTTGGTTTATGGTCATTATTCTCTTGTGCTGGTGTCCTGGGTCTTGTGTTTTTATGAGGTGACATTCTGCTGCCTTCAATTTTCCAAATAGGTGCTTTTCTTTAATGGTGTTTTCAGCTTTCAGACTCTTTGGGGTTTGTGAATTCTTCATTTGGAGTCTTTTTAGAAAAAAAAAAAAAAGCTATTTAAGATAGTTTTCAGGGCATAATGAGAATATTAGAAAAAATAATTGCAAGAATGTTGTACAGTGCATTGATCTTCCTCTTCTATGAGCTCTCAAGTCTCAATCACTAATTATTAGATCTCATTTTGATCTGGGGTTTCAAGACATTTCTTTTAAATTTTGTTGAGAGCCGGTAAAATTATGTGGTAGGAATTAGTTATCTGCAGTACTTGTTAATTTTCTTGTAAATGACACAGATGAGAACATACTTTATCAGGCAGGAGATATGCCTCTCTTCCCAGAGCTTTGCAGAAAAAGGACAGATCACATTAAAACCTCAGATTTTCTTCTATTCTTTTAAAAACCTGTTTTCAAGGACCATGGCTCCAGTACTTTTGGAGTCGGTGGTGGAAACAATGATCAGTCTTGCTAGGAGCTTAGCATTTAATTATGGTGGGACACCACTTCGTACTCTTCAAATGAAACAACCATAGGTGAAGTTGGAAGTGTTTTCAAGTCTCAGAGAGGATCTCCTGAATTTTGTTTCCGTGTGATGCTCCCATTCTGGGAGATCATGAGCAGAGCTGCCAGAGTTCCAGTGTGAGTACACACAGAAGCTCATATGTTGTAGATGCAGGCATGAAGGAGCCATGCTTGCTCCACCTCCACTTCTCCTCTCAACCTAGCTGAGACAGGGGCTTCGTGTGGTACAAATCAGAGCAAAGCCACTAATTTTTTCTTGTTTCAGTCCAAGCTTGTTACTGAGCTCATACAGGAGTGAGGAGAAAGGGGAGCTTGCAGCTTATGTCCCTGTGTGATTCTGGTATGATGGCTGCACCCAGTAATGACACTGTCACTGCATTGTCTACCATCCCTGCACCTCCACAGGACTGGCCCAGAGCCACTATTCAGAGCTATCCTAGCCCACATTTGTTCTATTTCGTATTGCACTATTAAATTTATCCCTTTTTTGCTTCCAGCTGCTCTTAACTTGTCATTTTGAATTCTGATCCTGCACCACATAGTTACAGGTTCTGCATTTTTACAGCTTCCAGACTTTTTTCCCCACCCTGTATTTTACTATGGTTCAGGTACATTTTACTTTTGCACCTTCATATTTAACACTCCTCAGTAGAATTAAATTTGTATATTCTGAAGATAGCAATTTATCTAGTTATGATTGTTAGCCAGTTCATGGGTTAATAAACCAAATATGTAACGTTAACCTTTAATGAATCTCCAGCTTGCAGGTTTGGTTTGCAGTGATAAAAGTTGTGCTGATTACATGCTCTTTTTTCCCCTCTGAAACAAAATTTTCCTTGATTCCAATTTACCCTTCCTTGAAGCGTGAAGGGGAAGCAAGTGTGGAAGGAGTTCTTAATCAACTGGTCCTGGAGCATCTACAGTTGGCTCCTCTCCAGTGGGGTGAGTAGTGTCAAAATCTATTGAAGATCTTTTTAGAGGATATACTGGCTTGTAAGTTTTAGCAGCATGAGAATTATAATGTTTTCATTTACTGGCAAGCTACGATACAGGACAATCTGCTAGGAATTTTACTTTGCCTTAGATGCATTACTTAGCTGAAGATAAATGTAAAATTGGTATCTATTTTATTTTGAGTGTCTCTGTTCAGTGATAGCAAATATGAAACCTGAGTATGCACTTTTTCCTGTGATTTGCAGTCCTAGTTGTGTTGTATGAGAGGTGGCTGCTGCTTAAATTTTCCCTTTGCCTGACAGTGTTGTGGTTTTAAAGTGATTTCTCAAAAATATTTTCAAATGGAATTGTAGTATACTTTGTAGTATATTTTTTTTTTATCATGATCTAGACATTTGCATTACTAACTTTTTAAGTACAGAAAAAGTTGTTACTGTGTATAGTGGGGAAGAATGGTTTCTCTTAATTTTGTGTTTAGAATGGTATTCCAATAGTGAAATATGGAATTAATTTCATTTTTACACATGTTAATAATGTGGTTTCTGTCTAAGGTTCTTAACAAGGCTTGTTCAGAGGCGTTGGGACATGGGATGTTCTGTCCTTGATGCTTATGTCAGTTACAATTTCAGAAAAAATCACCAGTTCATCAGCAAAATGTTTTCAAAGCTTTTGCTTTTAAAGTAAATTTAACTCTATACTTATTTTAATTAATTTAATGACCTAGAGAGGACCAAACTTAAGGAACAAGAATCCTTCACTATTTTCTGCGTTAACTAATGAAATGACCTCAAACTGTAGTATTTGTGTACTCTTTAAAATCCTTGGGTTATATTTCAAGCATGTGGACCCTCCTCAACTCCTGTGTTAAAATTTGTAAGGAATTTGTTTATAGATGAGATTATTAACACTGATAATGGTTTAAAGCTGTTTGTTGTAAACATGTGGAGCTGTAACCATCATCACCTGTCTCTAAACCCATCTCACCTCTGTTCTTCAAAGCATTCAAGGGTGTGGTAGCACTTGCTGGTGTGACTGGCTTTGGCTGGGATTGCCCTGGTCCTCATCAATAAAACAAGTGGTTTGTGTCAGATGCATGTTGTGAGCTCAGACAGGTCACTTGAGAGTCATCTTAGTTCTGTGGAGGGGCTTTGACCTTCAGCAGGTTTGTAACCTGGGCTCTGTGTTGGAAAATCTTCCCTTGGCATTTCTTCATGGGAGTTCACCTTAAGGCTGGTAGGTTTATTCTTTTCCTATTCCCTTGGTTTTCTTCTTATGCCAAATTCCACTGTTTTCTTAGTAAAAGAGGCTTTTAGAGTCACAGGATTGTGTCTGATATTCCTTCCTAAGTGGTGCTGTTCATAGGTACCTTGATGCAGTGGTTGAAAAACACGAATGTAGCTGATTTACAATACAGCTGATTGCCTGTGGAGCTGGTGATTTCTCAGGCTGCTTCTTATTTCAGTTAAAGAGTCCTGGTTACTTTAGTTTTTAGAATGTTTGAACACCAAAACCCTGAGGTATTCTCTGCCTCATAACTGCCAGAGCTTTTGAAGCACAATGTCTTGGCCTATTGTGGCCCATGTGTAAATGTTTTGTATTAAATAAGGCAAGGGAGCTCCTATGGGATATCAGATACTTGGTTTGCCACAGCTTATATATGATACTTCCTTTTGAAAAGTTCTGGTGGCAGAAAACGCTGGATTTGCTTATTTTTTTTTTGTCTAATATTTTTTCAATCTGAAATTACTCTTGAATCTATTCTCTATTTTGTGTAACACAAAAAATAAGTCCATGTAGAAGCTGTAGCTCACTGTGGAAATTATTGAAAAGGACATTTTGATTAAATGCCTGACTTCACTTGAAAACTAAAGCAAAAAATGAGAATTGAAAACAATAAAGACATTTCAGTTTCTTTTCATTAACCATAAGTTCAAATGTTCTCCATTTAAATCTTTGCTGGCTGGTTTCACAGTAATTAATAAGGCAGTTATTCACTTTTTTTTTTTTTCTTGTCCTGCCTCATGCAATATTTTGGTGTCATTGGTAAGAAGGTGCTTTAAAAGTCCTGTAATATTTTAGTGTCAGCCACATTTTTTTCTCTTTATCATCACACTGTTTGCAGTCACAACCTTGCTTTGCTTTGAGTTTTGCTTTTCTGTATGTTAAGAATAATAAGAATAATAACTAATGTAAACCATTTACTACTGGCCATCATTGTAATATAATCTTTGCATATATTGGCTGAAAACTTTGCCCTGGTGTTATGCAAGAAAATTGATTCTATAATTATTCAAGGTTTTTGCTATATTGATGGTTACATTGAAGGGTTTACTTTATTATAAGTACTCACAGTGAAACATGAATGAATATTTAACATGGTTTTGATTAAAAAATGATGAGTGGCTCTTGTTCAAATTTATAAAAGCCGGACTTTAAAATTCCCTTTAAATTTGGCATGTTTAATTCATATTGGAGTTAATATTACATTTCTAAAATTATAAAAGCATAATGAAATAATTTTTCATGTAAATCTGACAGTCTTGTCTTTTTTTTTTCATTAAATGCAAGGTAAAGAGTAGAATTAAAAGTTAGTGGCATTGAAGTTTTGGTCTGAGGGTAAGAATTCAGTTCTGAAGGTTATCAGAGGGAAAAAAAAATGGCTCTTAGTGATCACTGTTGGTTGTGATTTCATATAATAAAATATAGGGGGAAGGAAAAAGTATTTAAAACATGAGGAATCATAAACCAGAAAATATGTCAAAGGCTAGAGTGAGAGTTCATAATATGTTTTTAAAATTGATTTTAAGATTTAGGGCATCTCTGTAAAATGAAGTTGTCTATTAGGCAGGTTAGTAAATCACATGTAATTGAAAAACATAATCTTGCTCAACACCACCACGTTCAATGTTCTCTAAAATTTATGACATATTTTCTTTTTACTGCTGGGCAACAAACCAAATGTAGGGATAGATGTGGTTTTAAGGTGAATATATTAATATCACCCAATCAAGGGAACACAGCCTGCAAAGTTTAATGAGGAGAACCAAGACTCTTCAAAGTCACACGTCGTGTGAGTTCCGTGGTTAGAAGATGATCAGATGGAGGCATTTGTAGTTGCTGGCTCTGCGATATTTGTTCGAGCTTTATTTGATTTATGTTGCTAAGTTTTGCAAGCAGGCAAATTGCTGAGAGCAAACACTTATCAGTTTGATGGTACCCTCTGCATTTCATAGCAAAATTATCACAGGTACAAATGCTGTGCACAAGATGTTGTTATTGAACTTGAAATACGCTTTGGATTGAGCCTGGGATAGGCTGGACTCAGCATCTTCCTATATGCAAATGAGAATTACCTCTTAAGCAAGAGGTTTCCAACCCTGTACACAAATTTCACAACAGAAATTTATTTTAAATTCTCCTGCATAATGTAAAATTAAGTTTATTTCCTTCACTGCCTGCAACCACAAGGTGAAGACATCTTTTCCTGATGATCCTCGTATTTGTAAGAGTAAAGATTTAGTAGAGAAATTTCATTTAGTTTTGAACTGTAGGCACCTTCAAGTGCTAAATGTTTTAATATATCAGGCAAATACTTTTCTTCCTCTATAGAAACTGACTGGATAGCTGAAAATCAATGATCAGACATGAACTCTAAAGACAGTATTTGCAGTAATATTCTAAGAAACATCCATTTGTCAGGCTCTGCTGTGGGAAAAGTCCAGAAATAGCTTTTTGCTTTCGTTCATTCTTTTATTTCATTCATTATTTGTTTCTTCCTTTGTAATAAATATGAATTTCAAGGCAGTTTATAATGTTTAAATTAATAATGGATACCTTTTCCCTGTGCAGCACATTTAATTTCCCAATATGTGATTAAAGGGAAAGCTTAACAACACTGCTGCTGAATGCTGTCCAGATCATGATTAAGAGAAGTGATGGCTAGCAACCAAACTCTTAATTACTCTATCACTTACAGGTAGTGAATGCTGCACATTTCGTTGGGGATTCACAATAAATTGTCTGCCTACCTGCATCATGTAGGGATATTGTACTTAGAGAAAACTCAGAAACTTAAAATTGAAGGATGGTTTTAAATTGTCCCCCATAGGTGGTTGGAATCGATAGGAGACACAGATTTTAAAGCATATATGAAGTATTTTAAAGTGTTTTATGAGTATGTGGTTCATGACAGCTTGTTTTGGAAGTTCTATCTAGTCAGTTTTCACAAAACTTCCATCTTCTGGAAGCGTTACTTTTAAGATAAATTTTCTTAATAATTCAGTGTATGTTTTTGAGAGTAGCAAATCAGAATCCATTTTCACAGCTTCTGTATTGAATGGATCTTAATTAGTGAAACTACTCACCCATTTTATTTTGCATTTCTCAGTCTGACCTTAGACCATAATTAAATCTTTCTTTCCACAATTTATGTGATTAACTCTTAGGGATTACAGCAGTGTCAAATTACCACATCCTGAATACAGAGGAAAATGTTGTAAAGTATCTGTCAGTGACTAGATGGGGAGATGATACATCTCTCAGCCTGTGCTTTGGATGTCATCTTGACACCCCGACAGCTACTTGTCCCCAAGGACCTGATTAGAAAGAGCCCCATCTCTGCAGACGTGATCACTGTGAACAGTTTTGCTTTAATTGGGGCAATCCTACAATATTGCTCTTCCCCCATATTTGAAATTCCAAGACTCTTCTGGATTTTTGTTGAAAGACTGCTTTTAATGGGGAACAGTAAGGAATTAGTTTTGCTTTCTCTTTATAAGCAAACCCCTCACAGTCCTTCCACAGGAGCACATAGACTATATGGATAGAAGCTTGGACATACAGAGAGATCAACAGGGTATATGAAGGTCTGCCCTTCAACAAATTATGAATGTTATTCTGTTCATTCATCAAACTAAAATATTCTTTAATTATAAATAAATTTAGAATTACAGTAGTGTGGCCATTACCATCATTAGAAAGATGAAACCAAAAATATTAGACAGAAAATCTCAAAATTAAGTTTCTCTGTAAGGTAGAGAATTGGTCTGATTCATAGGAAGACTGAAGTCGAGAAACAATCTGGTGGCAAATGGATTTTACTAGGTAACCAACGTTTCTCATCCATTTAGAAAAATCTTCAGGTTTTTTATTTTTAAGATGCAAGAGAGGTGGGAACACTTTCATATCTTAACAGCTTGTGTGCAGGCTGTTTTGGAGGATATTTTGGCAATGTCAAACAAGCGACAGGCTTTAGTTACTGGGAAGTGTTAAGGCACTGGGGTAGTATATTGAAAAAATGGACTGACTTGATAAAACTAGGGCATCTGGCACACAAATAATGTTCTCGTGTGTCAAAACATGCTATTGTGTGATAGATTTTTGAATCAGCTGTTGTTTCTAATTCCTACCGAAGCCTTGGTTACTCTAAACTGAAAGGAAAAACTTGTAGAGAAAAGGTTTCAAACGTAACTGGACCAGTAGTGATTTCAAAGAAAAGATGTTAAGAATAAAGAGAGCACCCTAAAGTGAAAATAAATTAACAAAACCTGTTCTATAAAGACAGATAGCTTGAGACAGGTTGGGTGGAATGCCAGTGGTTCCCTTCATATCAGCTTTCTGAAAGAACGGGTAGCTGGAGCTGCAGATCCAGCATTTCTAACAAAGCAGTGAGAAGAGAAAATGGAGTCATAAATACTAATGGAGTTGTCTTGAGTTGTGTAGGACCAATTTGAATCATTAATGATTTTTTGCTTAAAAAACCCCCAGGAAAGCAGATATGAAAAGGAATAAACTAATGAAATATGCTGATGGCTCAAAGATAAGCACCACCACCTCTCCAGAAAGAAATCAGGCTACTACACAAAATCGTAGAGTGGCTGAGTTGGAAGGGACCTTCAAATATCATGTAGTCAAAACCTCTGCCATGGGCAGGGACACCTTCCATTAGATCAGATTGCTCAAAGCCTCATCCAACCTGACCTGGAACACATCCAGTGATGAAGCTGATTTACAGCTTCCCTGGGCGACCTGTTCCGGTGTCTCACCACACTCATAGCAAAGAACTTCTTCCTTACATGTAATCTAGATCTACCCTATTCCAGTTTGAACCCATTACCCCTCTTACTATCACTACAAGACCTTGTAAAAAGTCCCTCCCCAGCCCACTTCAGATCCTGGAAGGCTGCTATAAGGTCTCTCCAGAGCCTTCTCTTCTCCAGGCTGAACAACTCTCAGCCTGTCCTGGTAGGAGAGTGACATGGGCATCAGCAGCTTTTCTGCACAACCTGTTCCACTGCCTCACCACCCTCATTGCAAATTTCTTTATGTCCAATCTAAACTCACCATCTTTCAGTTTCAAATCCTTGTCCCTTCTCCTCTCACTGCAGGTCTTGGTCAAACTTCTCTGTATTTCTTACAATCCTTTGATAATCTCAAAAACCAAAGTACCATAAATGAAGTGGGTGGAATAAAGTCCAGAAAATAAGATTATCTGTTCTGAGACTAGTAACACAGAAATTTGATAGATATTCAGCTGTCTGAAATGATTGGAAAGGATTTAAGTGTTACTCTGAGCTACAGGTGAGTTCAGCTACGAAGAAAGGTGTGACCAGGGTGTATGTGATGCTTGCCCAAGTCTCTAGTGAAACCTTCCATGGGAAACTTCTTATAAGAAGAGCTCAAATCAAAATAGAATAGGAAAAAAAATAAACTTTTGGAGGTGATTGAGGAATGGAGACTTATTGTTGGGTTTATGCTATGGAGATGCTACGCTCAATAAAATTAGATCAATTCTCAGGAGTAAACCTGGCAGGTGAGTTTCACTACTTGGACATCTAATACAGTCTTGCTTTGAGTCGCAGTACTTCTAAGAGACATTTCTTTAATTTAGCAAAATCAAGAGCTGACTGATCTCCAGGAATCCATCAGGAGGCTGAGTCTCAAGGAGGGGAAAAAATTGCTGAAGTAGGGCAACTTTGGGGATAAGAGAATACTGAACAGAAACTGTCTCTTAATAAATGCAGTCTAGACTTTTTTAAAGACCATGGAGGTTTTCAAGACAATGTTACAGGAGAAATGTTGGGAGAGAGGAAAGTACCAAATAATGATGCTTGACCAGATGTGAAAAGGAGAAATAGAAACAGGACGTTTTGGTAGCAGGAAAATTAACTTATTCAAGCTTGATTCAGGCACGTTTTATGTTGAGTAAGTGATTGACTTTGTTTTCAGTATTTCATTTACAAAACCATTGTATTCTTAAATTAAAACCCCTCAACAAATCAAAGCTATGCATAGCTTATAGGAATATTGCTTGTGACATTTCAGTTAAGCCATAACAGGTGATTGAGGAACACCATAATGATGATAAATTGTTACACAATTGTGCAAGGTACTTAATTTTCTAGATATTAGAAGTGAATTGAACAATAGATTAATTGAACGTTCACATTAAAAAATGAAAATCTATGGAAGTAATTATGAAAATGGGTTATGCTTTCGCAAAGAGCTGTGAAGATAATTGTAAGGAGAAGATTGATAAGACAAAAAAGCTGTCTTGTAATGCAGTTAGTGAAAAGTATCACTGAATCTGCAGAGAAAGAGATTTCTGGTACTTTGATGGACACAGACAATACCTGTTGAATAAAAATGTAGAAAAATACAATTCAGCTTGTGGAAAACTAAAAGAAAAAAGGGAAAAAGATCAGAAGATGTATGTATTAACAAGAGAGGCAAGAAAGATGCTTTGATCAGGCAGGATTTTAATTGCCCAGCAATTAAATGAATTGTACAGTTAAGTATGTGAGAACAAGAAAGGGAAAATATGCTAATTGTGGTGGAGGAATGTTCTGAAGAGCCTGTGCAGGGCAAGTTCAACGTGGAATTGGTTTGGGGCAGTAAGCAAGAAGGGGGTTTGTTCCAGAATGCATCTTCTGAGCTCTCCTTAGCTGGCTTTGGATATTTTTCAGGTTTTGTTTTCTTTTACTTGAAAAAATAATGCCTATGTTTGGGGCTGAATGCCATGAATGTTGTAAATGAAAGCACTGATTACATTGTACTTTAGATCAGATTTTTTTTTTACTAATAAAATGTGTCATTTTACTGGGCCATTAGATCTTCTCAGAAGTGCAGATGTACCCTGTTGTAGTTAAAGTTTATACTTGCACCTATCCTCCCCTCCCATGTGTTTTGACTCATTGGTTGAGGCCAACATGACCTATCATCAGTAGAAGTTCTCCAGCAGACAGACATTTTGAGGGGGATGGAAGTTGTTCTAATTTTCAGTGTTCATTCTGAAGTAATCCTTTCTTTCATCAAGGAAGCAGAAGTGAATTAATGACTGTAAAGAACATAATTCCACCTCAATAAGCCTTGTAATACTGAAATTAATAGCTTCCAACTGTCAAAACCTCAACAGTACAAGCAGAGAGCAGTACAGACAGATTTGTCTGAGGAAAGATGAGCTTTGACTGAAGTTCTCTTTCATCTTCTCTCCTTTTCTCCTTTTTAGTGTCTGTCTCTCTCAAAACTGGCAGCTAATTGTCTATTTTTTAGCAGAAGAGACTTTTTTTTTTCCATCTCCATTTTGTGATTACAGTGTCAGAACTTGATCTTACTTTTGCTTTATTTCATATGCTAGACCTTTTTATTAAACAATCGTAGAATATTTTTTTAAAAGAAAGGTTGTGCAATTTTAGGCCAGAAAGCAGTTTATTTCTTCAATTGATTTGAATCATTAACTATTTCATATTACAAAGGAAGCGAATCACACAAGAAATCTTTTCTGAGCTGTGATTCTTTCTGCTTATTGATACTGTATATGCAGTAGTGAACTTAGACTTTTTATTTTAGTAGCTGCTTCCTTATTAATCAGAAGTTCAGGCACACTTTAATAACATTTCTGATTACCTATGGATACTCTAGAAAAAATTACAGAGGGAGAAGGGCTATTTTTTTTGCACCTTAGGATAAAAAAGGTGAGCTGAGCAAATGTGTTCTGTAGAATAGTTTTGTACAAAAGGGCTTTCATCAAAAGATGCTCAAGTTGTTTTCTGTTACTTATTACATTTTGTACAGTATCATATAAAGTTGTGGCTCAATAATATCAGACATGTACAGAGCTGGTACAGAACTTTTATATCAAGGCCAGACACAAGAGATGAAATAAGGAAGAATCTTAATTAAAAATGTTAGTACTCTATAGAAAGGGTAAAATATCTCAGTGTCTGGAATTACACAGAGAGAAGTAATTGGTGGCCTCATGTGAAAACTTCAAGAAACAAACAAGACAGCAGCAGCAATCCTCAATAATTAAAAGAAGTGTTAATTGGATAATTACATTTCTGTGCTTTGATAAACAGTCAACTGTCAGTTATCTGAGTGAATGATGGGGTTGGGATGTTCGAGCTGAAGGAAAAACCCAAGTATTAAGTGTGTTGGAGACCATAAATCAGAAACTTCAGAGCAGAAATGGGTGCCACTGGTCCCAGATTGGTCTGGTTGGAAGATTTCCAGCAGTGCTCCCAGCTGCAGGAGCATTTAGTAAATTTATTTTAGTGGCACATGAAGTCTCAGGGTTGTTTTTATGCTGCACACAAGCTCCAGACTCCAGCTGAGGCACTGCTGAGTGGGGGATCAGCAGCTCAGGTCTGGCAGGGCTTCTTGGCTTGGGCTTTGTCTTCCTCAGAGCTCAGACTGGTCAACTGGGTAAAACATGACTTTGCACCTCTACGTTGGGCTACTTGGATTCAAAGCCCTTGTTTGAAATGTTGAAATGTTTTGAGTTTTCAAATGTTGAAATATTTGTAGGTTCTTCATTCTGCCCAGAAATTTAAGCCCATGTAAACCCCCCAAAATGGGAGCTGACCCTGCAGGGATGAGTGTCCACACTTTCCTGCCCCATAGAATTCTTCTTGGCTTTTGACTCCCAGTAGCTGCATCACCTCTTGCTTTACTAGCACAGTTTTCCCATGCATGCTTCACTGGAAGGAAACATGCAGGTTTCTCTCAGTAATGAAATTGCCAGATAGTAGTTGTGAAACAAAGAAAATGAAAAATGAGTGAGGAGCATGATCTTAAGTTTTGAGGTTTGGATGAAAATAAGATGAGTAAACAACTGTCAGTGAGAGTGAACATCCTGAACTTTGCCTGTTAAAGAGGTAAAATGACCTCTTCTGGTTTCCTAGTGACTATAATTTGGTCTAACTTTGTATAACTCACCAATGAGTTTCTGAACATCTGTTCCTAATGAAGGTATTAATCAGCAGCGTGCTCACTCTTTGCTATTTATGATCCATTTTTGTTAAACAGGCTGTATTTGAAGGGAATTATTTCTTTTTATGGGTACTTAATGGATAATGATCTGTATTGTCCACATATTTTTTTTCTGTTAATCTCAAAACATGAAATATACATCTTTACATTATTTAATTCAGAAGTAGATTGCAGAAGGCATCTCAATATAATTTTGTTTGGAGAGTCTTTTGTAAACTTATTGAGCTCTGTCTGAGAACCTTGCTGTGAATAGGAATGTCAAGATTAAATTTATTTGTGACTCATTTCCAGCCCTTTTGTTCTAATGTCAATATTGTTCTTTAGTTTAAATAGCTTTTCTCAGTCTCTGATATTTGCCTTTTTTTTTTTATTCTTGCCCTTTCTTCTGTGCCTTTCAAGACAGCAGTCAGGACTACCTCTCCTGGTCTCCTTGAAGGCATAGGGGGTTTTTTTTATTGCCTACCCCATAAATATGTCAGTAGCCTCTATCTGCATCTGTTGTAAAGTGTTTTTTTTCTTTTCTTAGATCTGAATGACAAGATTAGATCTTCAGTAGCATTATTCCTGAAGGTAGTTCAAAGGTGAAGGTGTTTAAGGTGGATAATAACCTAATTACTCTGTGTAACTACAAAATAATTAAGCCACCCAAACTTTCAGAAGTTAATTTTGATTAAATTTCAAGTTTCAGGTACTCAACACCATGACCAATAGTGCAGTAAAGCTGTGTCAGACCTAATTTCTGTCAGAGATTAATGCCATATTGTGAAGAAGCATCTATAATATTTTATGGAAAAGCGTCTATATATTTTATGGAGAAGTATACTATAATAGTTTATGGAGCACATGTTATTAGGTTTTTTTCCTCACTCAAAATCTATCTTAGCAAATAGCAAGAAAGATGCTCCACATGAGTTTGAGAGTCATTTCTCTGAGCAGCTGGAACAGTGTCATATTTGCCAGGTCTGTGACATTCCCCTGCCTGTGCTGATGATGTTACTAGAGAAGATATTTTCTGAAGAAAAGCCCCTTCCTGCTGTCATTTGTCCTGACGCTGAGAAAACCATCCCTTTGAGTCTGTGAACCCTGCACCTGGGCAGCTGGCTGGGAAGAATGGGATTGATGCCTGCAGCTCGACCACTAAATGGGCAGATATATAACAGCTTTTTTTCCTATTATCTAGGCTTGTATTCTGAGTGACAGTGACATTTGTCTGACCAGGTGACAGGTATTGTCCTTACGAACGTAGAATCAAAGGCTTGTTTCTTGTAGTGTCCTTTGGTGTTGCCAGCAGGAAATACAGCCATTTTTAGGAAATTCAAATATACGGGTGAATGTCAAGTTTAGGTAGTTTTTGTTATATAATAATTCTGATTTTTGCCACATGCACACGCAGAATCTCAGAAGTCAAGGTGTATTTGGTGTCCATGCCCAGGTGTTGCCCCTGTGAGGAGCAGCTGGAGCTGCCCCGTGCCGGACACAGCCGGTCCCAGCCAGCTCCAGGGGCCCCACGGCAGGACACAGCTGAGCCCCTCAGCCAAGCTGGGGCACGGGGGGAAACAGGGTCCAGAAAGGGCCAAGCCCAGGCGGGAGCAGGTTGTGCCTGAAGGGCTGGAGCCCGGGGAAGGGCCGACACTGGGAGGGAGAAGTGGCCGAGAGAGACTGTGATGGACTGACCACAACCCCCAGCCCCTTCACCCTTTGCAGTGAAAGGAGTTGGGATTGAAGGGGTGAAGCTTGGCCTGGGGAAAGAGGAGAGGTGTTTTTTGTCTTTGTTTCTCACTACTTGGATCTATGATGGTAACTGGTAAGTGATCTCCTTGTCCTTATCTTGACCCATGAGCTTTATCCCCCATCCTGTTGAGGAGAGGAAGTAAGAGAGCAGCTGGATGGGCACCATTCAGCTGACCAAGGTCAATCCACCATGGATTGTTACTTCAATATCTGGATATTCCTTTTCAGTTATTGTCTCTTTGGGAAGATTGTAGTGCAGTCTGTGCAGTTCCTTGCAGCCCATAATACTTGGAAATCTCTGGAAAAGCAGTAGATACTACACAAAGGTAAAAAATATGCTAGAATGACCCAAGGCAAGGAATGGAAATGAGACAATACAGGATTGTTTGCTTGTGAGAAATTGTTTTGGCTTTCTAGCTGTCACAGTGCATAGTTTTGGTACAGGAGGTCCATTCAGAAAGCTGTGCATAACTCAGGCAACTAAAAATGAGAGGAGACAAACCAGGACTGTGACATGTAGCCATACATGTCTGATAGGGGAAGCAGTATGTAATGGAGGTCAGCTATGATAATCTGGGAGCTGTTCTTCAAAAGGCACGGTGGAAGACAGTCAAACTCTTCTGTTGTGTTGAGAGAGTGAAAAAATCCCAACTACTTGATGCTCATGCTGAGCTAACCTCAACACGTTTCCTTCTGTTCTTGCAATAAATTGTTTCTTAGGCAATGCATTGTGCGACATTAAGAACAACTCTGACATGATTTATAGCATCATATTTAATCCTTCTGGTTCTCCTTTAAAGTATCCCTTGTCTTGCATTGGTGCTGGCAACTTGGTAACAGCCCAGTAGTGTTACCTAATTTATGTAAAATACCAGAGCTGGCGCTTACCTCTGTCTTTCACTTGGAGTTTCAGTCTGTGGAGGTGTTCGTTTGCCATACAGCACACCATAATGATCAGCAGACCTTTGGTCAAATGAAGTTGGATAGTTTGATGGTATGAACTCAACAGAAATGTCTAAATTTAAAGATGAAGTACCAAAGCATTACAGAAACCCAGAGATTTCATTTAGTCCAGGAACTATGTTTTATATTCACATTTTATCTGTAGATACTGACTAAAGAGTTGATCTGTTGGATTTCTGAAGCACATTGGGCCTTCGGTTACCTCACATTATAGTTCATTCTTCTAATTAGAAACTCACTATTTTGTATAGGATAGTGGGTGTTTCTCAGTTGCAGTTTCCAATTCCTTGATTGTTCAGATATTTTTGTTTTTCATGGAAGTCCACACTAACAACATGAGTGTTCCCAGTATGCCAATCTTTTGGATATTGTTGGGTATTACTGTTGGATAGTACTATTTATACATAAACTTGCAGCAATAAAGTCTTTGAACTACTTTTGGGAAGAAGCTTTAAATACTCTTAAGTACTTCACATACTGTAGTGATGACTCCTGTGCTTTTCCTGGTGTGCAAAAGTATAGAGAAAAGGCTACATGAAAGGCTTTGAGCTTGGAGATGGCACTGAAAAAACAGGAGTTGTAAGTGCAGGTTCAAATATTTTCAGTGCTAAAGTGGAATTGCCCTGAGCATTTCAGTAGAAATTAATTTTGAGTACACGGAATCTGGCAATTAATAGCAAATTAAAACTAAGCAGTGATTATACAGTCTTTAATTGTCATTACTTCATATTCTGATGGCAAAGTGAATTTATTAAAGTTTACAAACACAAATAAGCACAAGTAAATATTTTGCTCAGTGAAATTTTATTCATATGTAATAATGTCTGGGTGAAAAGTCATTTGGGAATCTTTCTATTTTGGAACAGGGATTAAAATGAATCCAAATCATCTTGCTATTCATTAAATATCTCACTCCTGCTCCATCATACATAATAAATGATACGATGGGAAGACTCATCACTTGTTAGTGAAATTTGAATATCAGCAAGTAAGTTAATAGATACAAATAAAAACCAAACTAAAGTCAGCATAAAAAGTCTTTGAAACTTTCTAAAGCTCTGTGGTGAAGATCAGAATTGGTTACCTTCTACTGCCTAAGAAAGCAGAAGTTACCAAGATCTACCTATAGAGCTGTTTCTTGATTTTTTTCCATTCTCATACCCCATTCAAACTAGCTGTAATTGGCAAAAATAGGGAATGTTTAGTTTCTTGGGCTTACCCACAAAACTGGGTGATTTTCAAATGTTTCAGATAAGATCATTCTGTAAGATTCTCGAGATGTCAAAGATGATGTGTCCAGCAGGAGTAGGGAAATGATTGTGCCCCTGTACTTGGCACTGCTGGGGCTACACCTCAAATGCTGGGTGCAGTTTTGGGCACTGCAGTATAAGAAAGACATTGAGGTGCTGGAGTGGGTCCACAGAAAGGCAACAAAGCTGGTGAGGGGTCTGGGGAAATGTCTTATGAGGAGCAGCTGAGGGAACTGGGGTTGTTTAGTTTGGAGAAGAGAAGGCTGAGGGGAGACCTCATTGCTCTCTACAACTACCTGTGTTTTCTCGCAAGTAACAAGCGATAGGACAAGAGGAAATGCCTCAAGTTGTGCTGTGGAGGTTTAGATTGGTTATTAGGAAAATTTCTTTACTGAAAGAGTGGTCAAGCCCAGTTCCAGGTGGCCCAGGGCAGTGATGGAGTCACCATCCCTGGAGGTGTTAAAAAAACTGTGTAGACATGGCACTTGGGAACATGATTTAGTGATCATGGTAGTGTTGGGTTGATGGTTGGACTTGATTTAGAGGTCTTTTCCAACCTAATGATTCTAAGTCAGAAATAGCTGCATGTTTCTTCCTTTCAACACTTGTTAGAAGAGAAACAGGAAGGTTCAAGGCATTATAAATAGATATATATAGATTACCACAGCATCCTCCAAAAACCTAAACCCCAGGTCACCCTATAAAACTCCATCTCAGATCTCTACCCCATTTCTGGGTCAAATATCTTCACACGTTTATGGGAAAGCCTGTGAGGCTAAAAGGAAGCCCTCAGTAGAAACACATCTTCATTCTCCTGTCTCCCCATCCTCTCCTTTTCAGTCTCCTGTGTGTGAAGGTCTCTTTCTGAAGCCAAATCGTGTTTGTGATTTTGAAGATGTGTGGATTAAAATATTGCAGGCTCTGTTGGATGCCTGAAAGCACTGATGACACTAGGAAATTTATACTTTACCCTGCTAATTGTTGGAAAATATAAGCCCTTGATTGGTATGCAATTAGAAGTGTAACATTCTGTTAAACATATCACACAGCATATGGCATGTTAGTAGCAAATCCTCTAATTTAAAATGAAAAAAGTATGTCGTTCTGCATATTAGCAATTTTTCCAGGGAACCAAAATTTGCCATTTGCCTAGAAGTCAGAGGGGAAAAATCCATCCTTAGTCATTTTGGTAATCTAAATTTAGTTTACATTAGATAAAATTTATATTATCTAACAATAAACAAATATAAATGAGGAAAACTCATAATATAGTTAAATATTCCCTTAGTTCCAACTAATCAGAACTATGCCTTTTATTATTAAAAAAAAACCCAACATGAAAATTGAATTACCTTACCACATCTGCTTTAATTCAAACAAGTTAAAAATGCTGAAGCAAAAGCATAATTGCAGTACCAGAGGAAAAAAAACAGTCAAAGGACCATGAGTGGAATTCATTGATGGGCAATCAGGTGGTGCATTGGTCAATTAAAACCATAGAATGGATCCATAGACAGATGATCCTTTCTTTAATGTCAACATCTTGAAGGCTTGCTGGATATATTTTGGGACATGGTTTAGTGGTCAGGCAGATGTTGGAATGAAGGTTGGACTTGGCTCTGGAGGTCTTTTCCAACCTAAATGATTCTGTGATTCACTTGACCCTCTAGTCTTTCAGTACTTGTTCACTGATCACTGTTTTATTTGATGAGATGTTTTGGAATTACACTTCCACATATGTACCAAGGTGCTGCAAGAAACACCCTTCTGTAGAGGCTGAAGTCTTGCTGGTATGAGCCCAGGGCTGGCTAGTTCTTAAAATATGTGCTAGCCCATTTATATAAGGCTAATTTTAGGCACCAATCATTGAAAGACAGCTTGGTAGTGCAGGCTAAGATGGGAGCAAAGGAACATCTGAGAATGGAGTAGTTCCACAGTGGATATGCAGGGTTACTGTGTGTTTTCAAATAATCTTGGAGGCAATTGCATTTCATCCACTGCACAGACACCACTATTTTTATCAGTGGAGTTTGAAGCATTCAAAGATTTTGAGACGGTTTTGTTAACAGGGTATTTGACAAGCTTGTTATTTCTAATATTTGTAGATGGTCAATTTATCTCATGTTTGGCAGGTAGTATTTATCTCCTTCCTCAAAGTTTCTGACTAGTCAGTTTTTCACTGTTGCTATGTTGGGATAATTCATCACTTGGAAGATGTGCCTTATTTCTGCTTTAATTTACACCTCGTCTCTGGTCTTTTTCCTGTGGCATAGTATTGTGAGACATGGGTCTGTGGGTGCATTTGCCAATGTATTTCAAAGTTACTTCCTGCTGCTGGGTTTATTGTTTATCCTGAACTGGTAAGTAGGGTTCCCATTCTGTGGGTCTCCTCTTTGTCCCTGCCTTTGTCACCCTCTTGCTTCAGTCACCGAGAGTGACTCTTGCCACAGCAGAGCTGGGTGTTGCCGAGCCATGGCTGAACCTTAGGAGAAGTTGTGTCCCGTCTTAAACCAGGCAGGAAAGAAGATTTTTCTGCTCTAGCAGATAACTGATCGTTTATTATGCTCAAGTACTGACATCAGTTTTGTTGTGACTTTGTGCTTCATTTTGACATTGCATTACACAGTCAATTTGGCATCGAATGGGGGAAAATGAGAATACTAGGAAGCTGATTCTTCAAACTATGAATTTTATATCAAAGACAGCTCTCCAAAACGTTGCATGGGGAGGAGGGGGCTCTTTGTCATTCTGCTTTACTCACCAAATTACAGTTACTTTGCAGATTTTAGATCTAGTAAATTTAAAATCGGCTTGTGCTACAAAGCCTGAGGTTTGGTATCGGTCGCGTGTTGTAGTCCCTAATCCTTTTAATGAAGAGCTTTTAGCATTGAAGAGATTCTATTTATAGTAAAGCCATTAGAGCATAAAGCTCCTCATTGCTATTCTGCAGCATGTAGCTGTAATGTTTGTCAGTGGAGAAAAGATATTTTTAGCTGCAGCATTGAAAACTGAGGCTGAAAGGTCAAGAATCCTCGCGGGGATATGTTCTGCTACATCAGTGCTATCACACAGCTGCTGTTTACTCTCTTATCGCTCTTCAGTAATAAGAAGATTTCTTTATTGTGACACTAAAGGTATAAAGCATCAAAAGGATTTTGTGCATGAAATGAATACTCAGGGAAGGATGATGTATCCAATCACATTAAATGTTTTACTTCTCCTAAAGTGAATGATTTTATTTTCCCAGTACGGATTCATCGAAAGATTCGTTCTAGGAAAGTTTTTTTTTATTAAAGGGGATAAGACCTAATGCAAGCAAAAGGCAATCTGCTGAAATAGGGGAGAATTTTAAGTACACACTATTCTGCCTGACATCTACACCATTCATTTTCTTAGTGAGCTGAACGGAAGGCTTGATATCAACCTGTCGTTTGCCAAAGGAAAAAGAGCCTGGAGATTTCTCTTGGTAATTTGTGGAGCAGAATTGTGAGTGGTGGTGATTCTGTCTGCTACAGGACAGCTCGTAGCACACTGGATAGATACCTGGCAAGCACAAAAGGATCATGGTCCTATTGAAACAGGATATGGTAGTGGATATATGAAAAGGAGAGGGGAAAAGGGATAATTATAAGAATACAAGGCTGCATATATTAGCTGAGTGTACAATGTGGAGGCGTCAGAGGGTTTTCTAATATCTTTATAAAAAAAAAAAATCGGAGGGAAAAGAGATTAATTGCCACATTGATAAAATTAGGGCTGTATGATCAAAGGAAAGGCAGAGAAGAAATGGCCTGTTGACAGATGGCTTATAAAAATGAAAAGATTTTTCGGAGGATATGAGTCTAGAGGTTTGTGCTGCTTGGGAAGACAGACACTGTCATATTTTAATAATAATAAGCTGCTATGTAACCCTTTTTATTCACCAAATATTATATAGCATAGGAAAAGTATGAGTAAAATAATACACTGATAGGTACAATTTCTTCTCAGGTTATAATGAAATTAATTATATTTCTCTTCTAAGAATTTCTTTGAGGTCTTGCTGCTAGAGGTTGTCCATATCTTCTGACACAGGGAGTCCATTATCACTCAGCTTTTAAATTAGGTTCCTTCATATCAGGAAATAATTTTAATTGTACTCTTTCTGCACACCCAGAACAGTTTTTAAGACCATCCTTTCCAAGCTTTCTCTTTAGGCAATACTTGACTTAGTCCATGTGGCTGTAACTGTTACGTTGTTGTGTCTGCTGGAATTGTCAGGCAGCAGCACAGGGTGAGCAGACATTAACAGGCAGCTCCTGTCCTTGGGATCTCATACATAAATAAACCAAAAATTGAAGGATTGTCCAAAAATAATTGGAGAAACTGAAAAGATCTCAATTTTACAATAATTTTCTTTAGTAATTGAATGACATTTAGGTAAATGGGCATTGGCTGAAGGGAATGACAGAGAAAGAGGGAGGATATGGCTTTATGAAAAGAAAACATTAATGGCTTGTTCCTACCAAATGTTGCTTAGTCCCGTTATCTCTCATCTCTTCTGTGAGTGAAACTCATGTGTTTCTGACTCTGTCACTTCATGGCACAGCGACTCAATTCAGCTTCCTAAAATGGCAGGAAAAAAGTATAGAAAGAAGAAGGTGGTTTCTCTTTTTTGGGGGGTTCACGTTAGGAGGCTGAATCAGCAACCCCACCTTGTAATGGGACAGGGAGTGCTGGGCAAAGGAGCAGCTGGCTCGTGAGGTGAGGAGCCAGGGGTGGGCAGAAGAGGAGGGAGCCCAGTGCTGAGGTGGTGAGCTCTTAATTTAGCTTAGCATCATATGAAACACAGGAACAAGTCTGAGAACGCCATGAGGAACAGGGGTGATGGATGGAGAGAGGCTCAATTATGCAGGAGGAAACCTGTGTGAACAGCCAGTCTTCGTGTGGAAGAGAACATCCTAAGAAGGGGCTGTCAAAACCTGTTCTGATGTCATTCCAAGGGCTTAGCCCAGCCCTGCTCTAACTCTTTAAATCTATCTTTATATCTGCTCCTCATGGCTTCAGATCCTGTGGGATAGTTCTTTTTATTGCTTTGTTATCTTCAAATATGTCCCACTACCTGGGACTTAACACTGACTCGGGAGGTTGTTGCTCATATGTGAGATACGCACATAGAATATGTAATGGAGAAATGTATTCTGAGTTTTTGACTTCATGATGTGTATATATACACACTTTCTTGATGAAAGAGAGACTTTACAAACATCAGCAATGGATTTAAAATATTGGGAGAGCTGGAAACTCCTGGGATTTTGATGGTAACATGAAGTTTTCTTTCAAAAGAAAGAATTTAGGATGTTTTTTATTTCTTTCTGTAACTGCTAGACTACAGAAGGAATCAGCAGAGAATATGATTAAAAAATATGTACATCCATAATCTTAACTGGAAATTAATAGGTTATTTGTTTATAGCTTTATAGCTTTCAGAGCCTGTAGAAATAGTCTTGGTGTGCGTGGGGGAAAAACCCTAAATCCTAGGTCACAGGCTGATAAAATAATGTTTAAATTGATGGTATTTCATGTGAAAATCCATGTGATTTTCCTATTCTAGCCACTAGAATATTGTGGAAATCCTGATGTATAGCCTAGTTCTCCTCAAGTTCCCAAATTAATCTTGATGCTTTTTATACTCACTGATCCTGTGGAATCCCATGTAGGTTTGCTTTCTGTGCTTCATTCTCTTCTGCTTGCTTAAACGTTTAATTCTTGGGCTTAGACCAGCTTTAATTACTTTAGTGGTGGTGTCTTCATTGCAACTTTGCAGTCACTATGACTTTTTTTTTTAATGCTCGCTTATTTTTGCAGTTAGCTGTTCATGTACTACCTAATTTGCTTTATTAGCCAAGTGTTCTTGGGAGAAACAAAGTTGTTTGGTTTTTTTTTCTTTATTTACCATTGGTGGCTTTGGTTAGTCAAAACAAAAGCAGCTATTTTGGAGTCTAGTGGGCTAGTGCTTCCACTTAGTTGTGCGTTGACATGAAGTTTAAGACTGGTAAATTTTGGTATCTACTGGCATTTAACTTTACTGTAAATTTTTAGAAATCATTGCAGGTCAGCTACTAAAGCACTTTGTTTTAATGAAATTCTCCCCTGGATCTTTTCCTTCTGCAAAGATAGGTTAAAAATAATTGCAAAGTAGACATGCTGCCCTTTATTGACACAGATTCCACAAACATGCAGCAGCTGACAGTTGCCTTTTACTGGCTTCATATTTTCACTAAATACATCGTTTCCATGAGAGAGTGGAAATGTCAAAGCTGTATCTGTAGTGAAGACAGAAATACTTGCCTGTAATTACTGCTCTCTGAAAATGTTTTTTGTGAGAGAGGTTTTATCTCCTCTCCTTTGTTCTGTATCTGAGACTCGTATATTCTTTGCTTGTTTTGTTTGTTAACCAGGGGAAAATTTTTGTCTTCTCACTGGCGAGTTTTGAAATTTATTGTGCAATTGCCTCTGATTTGAAACTTGGCTGATGTGATGAAATACAGAAACATGACCTAGTTCTGACCCCATATACCTGTGCTGCATCTCGTAGCGATGCCCCCAACACGCTCGGTGGCCCTGCAAGTCCTTTTATTTGCAATCTGTCATCACAAAATGTGCTTGGCTCCTGGTGACCATATAAAAGGATGAACGATTCCTGACACAGCTAAAGTTTCGGTTTAGGAATCTCGGTTTAAATCTCTTTGCAACAACTGAAATATCAAAGGTTGTTATTAGGGGAAGATTGAGTCTCTTTGGGAGATGTGGATACCTGTGCAAAACTCAATGTGTGGTGGAGGATCTCATCATTTCAACTGCACTTTCAGGTGGTGCAGAGCAGTGTCTGGAGAGTTGAGTTTATCTACTGGAGCTCATCTGTGACTCCAGTTTATTGTACACACAGAGCCTGTGCTGCAGATCCAGTTCAAATCAAAATGAAGTACGAGGTCTTGGTGCTTTGCTCTCTCTGAAGCAGCAGTTGTTTGATGTTAGCAAAGCTGAGAACACTTCTGCAAATAAAGCTGCAGGCAGTGGACAACGTTTTAATTGTCCTGTCCTTTAAATTAGCTCCTTTCAGGAGTCTTGTCAATGCTAATGCTGTCTCCATAATACAAAGCTGGGGTGACTTATGATTCCAGTTCTATTTGTTAAGGGGATGTATTTTATGTCTAACTAGTGACTTGCTGCTAGTGGATGATAAGTGTAACTACTGACTTGTTTTATTGTCTGTTTAAAGCTTTCATGAATCTCTGAAAGTCTTAAGACACATTTTTGCTGTGGTTTCCAGCTTGTCACTGGGTGCCATTCAGGATCAGTGAGGAATTAAGAGCTATAGGGAGCCTTGTCTGACTGCATCTCTTTCTATACAGTATTTGAACAGCTGAGATCCAGTGCAATTTATGTTAACAACATCTAAATTGGGATACTTAAGGGTAAAACATTTCTTGAAATTTAGCTGTCAATTAAAAGACTAGGCCTCAGTGTAAAATCTTCTTTGTACAAGATTCTGACTTGCATGCTGTTGATATGCCAGAAATGTAGATATGATAAAAGGTACTGCTACTATTCCCTGCCCACATATCTAATTTCTTTGCTGCATAAATACACTTATGGGCTTGTTCCATACAGAGGTCAAAGTAACTCCATAGATATGTGCATTTATTCTGTTAATTCACAAAACTTTTCTGTGTTATGTTCAGCACAAACATAGATAAGTAAGCCAAGACTTCATCAAGGGAAACCATATTTCTGCCAAATTGCATTACAGTTGTCCAAAAAAATTCCTTCCAAAACATTCCTCGACACTTTTGAAGGGGATGCTTGGACCAGTGCATGCCACTTCCACAATAATCAATCTATTCCTAGAGAGTAAAAGTTGAAGGTGAAAGAATAATTTTGCCTTTTCACCCAATAACTCAGTCTAGGAACAGTACAATGGATAATTCAAACTGATTTTTAGAAATAATGTGGAAGAAGAATGTAGGGATGAAATGGAGGAGACAAAGCCTATGAAGATGTCTGATTTGGACATCACACATTGCTTGTAGGAACAAAGTGAAATATGAGCTAGAAACAGGACTATGTAAGCAGATGGCCTCTTTGGTAGCTCAAATTTCTAACTAGTTCCCAGAAGAAAATGTTGCAGAATTCTCCTGCAGAACTCCTAGGGCTCCTCTTCATACTGTGCATACCTGGAGAAACATCATTATTAGTCTCTGCATCTGCATTGCTGGGCAAGGCTCCAGGGGCGTTTTAATAAAATAAATGAGACGAATGTTTAACTGCAGAAGCAAATCTGGTCTTCACCATTTTATCTGGTTCCTTCCTTGAACTCCTTCTCCCACATCTGCTTCCCAACTCAGCTTGTGCTAATAGGCTCTCCAGCATCTCCTTCATTTTTCTTGGTTTGTGTTGTCCTCCTGACCTGACAGAGCTCAAGTCTTGTCATTCCCATTCTCCCTCAGGGTTCATGGGGTGATGTAGAAGATCTCATCCCTTCTGGCTCCAGATTAGAAGTCCTGAAACAGTCAGATGGGTGTCTTCTCTGAGGGCAGGATGAACTTCTGGCTTTTCTCTTCTGGCTGACATGATGTTTATAAGGCTGGAAACTGACTTAGGAAGCTGATTTTTTAATTATTTAAAAAACAAAA
>VYZX01016295.1:338-19810 GCA_013401335.1 Brachypteracias leptosomus
AAATTGATAGTCATTCAAAGCTTGTTATTCAGCCACGGCACATGAGATTTATGTTTTGATGTCTATTAGCTCTTTAATTGTTTTCCCTTCAAGCATTGATTTGTTGAGATTTGATAGCTCTCTGGGGTTGTTATCAATTACTCTAAAATAATTTGTTCTGAAAAAATTGTCAGTGCTCTTAATAAGTGGCAAGTCACAGCGCTTAGCTGCATGATTCATGAATATGAACTGCTAATAAGAACTCCTCACTAAAAATACTAAAAGTNAAGGGTTACTGGAATTTTTGTGCATGTCAACAAGTCAGATTAGAAAAGCAGGAAAACTTTATATATCTCAGCACTCAGTTCTACTATGACTTTAGTGGAGTGCTGGCACCCAAATATACACAGTTCAAAGAGGACTTCAAGAAGTAAAAAAAAGAAAACCCAGAAAGTTTCAAACACAAGCTGCTAAAGTGACTAGATGAGAAGAATCAAAGGAATCTAGCATATTTAGTTCAGAAATTTACATCCTTTGGGATTATAAATACATTGAGGTCCTGCACACAAAGCAGTATCAAGACAAATGATTGGAAGCTGAAGCTAAGGAAATAAGATTTAAAGCCAATTCAACCCTCATTGATTTGTCTTAATTTGATTTCACAGATATTTAATTTAGCTACTTAAATCACTAGCACTAACTGCTGAAAAGTTACGTATGAGATTGTACATTAAAGTGGATCAGATAGGGGGATCCCAGGTGGGTATGAAATAGCTTTGACTGTCCAATGCACTGACTAATGATCAGCAAAATACTGTGGGAACAGAAAACTGTTTCAGGAGAAGTGCTTGACTGCAGTTTTACAGACACCTGCAGAAGCACAGAAAAGATAGCAAATTTCAATCCAGTTTCTAAATTATATTAGAAAAACCCTTAATATGGGCTAAAGAAAAAAAAAAGGACAACTGTTTGCCTCCAGATCTGATAAAAAGGCTAGAAAAAACCCTGGAGGGTTATTCTGGCTTCATGGTGAAGCAAAGCTAGAAACAGGTCTAGATACAACATTGCAGAAACAGGCATGAAATCAGATGTTATGAATATTGCAAAGGAATGTTTAAATAAAATATAACCAATAAGAATCTGTTAGTAGATCAGATTCTTGTTTCCAAGAAGATGAACTTTAAAGGGAAGATGTTTAATAAGTAACATTTCCCTAGATAATGAGAGACACTATGAAACTGCAGTAAGAAGAAAGAGAAAGGATAGGGTGGGGAAGCCAAGTGCAGCAGAGCAAGGAAGAGCAATTTAAAAGCACTGCTACACAATGCCAGAGCATTTATATAAAACACAAGATTGAAGGGGGTGAGGGAGGGAGGGAAATCCTGAGAATCCTCCAGAAGTAGTTTAAATCCACAAAAAAACGGCATGTGTGAAAGACATTTTTGAACAGTGATATCAAGAAGTTGAAGGAACACCACAATAATATTTCACCAAACTACAAAAATCAACAGACCCATGTAGCTAACCAGTTTCCAGAGCTGAACAGATGACACTAGGAACAACAATGGAAGAAGCAATAGTTGCAATGAAAGTGCAGAAAGTTGACGTAAACTCTACCAAACATTAGAGACTCACAAACCTTGTAGATAAGCTTGTACGCAAACACAAGTCACAAATCAAACAGGGGCAGAGACAATACACTGAAGAGAAAGGGGCAAGCAAGCGACATGGAAAATAAACAAGCACCTAGTGAATGGCAAATGTGCAAGAAGCAAAAAGAATACAGGAAGAAAAGCAGTGATGTTGTGTAGAAAATGTAATAAAAAAATTAATATGAATATATCTAGTCATAGAATGATCGTGTGAAGGGTTTCAGAATCAAATTAATCTGACAGTGACTTCAAGATTTCTCACATAAAACATTAATGAAACACAAAAATGAAAAGTAAAGGTTTGTCAGCCACAAGTAAAAAACAAGACAGCAGTAAATAAACAGGAAATCAGGAGCCAAAGACAGAAAATCAACACTTTTTTCCCATGCTGAAGTGTGTACTAAATAGTGCAAATTAAAACTACACAATGAGACTGAGGTCTTTACTATAAGCAATGGCTAGACACATGAAAAGGTATAAAGATTGAAATTTCATAGGGAGAAAAAGTCACAGCTTCCAAATTTAAAAAGTGCATTAGATTATCTTGCACTAGAGATATATAAGTAAAATTTAATAAAAACAGAGGGATTATAAGCCAGTCACAAGTTCATAAATGACACATTTGTTTATCACTGGCCCTGAAGAAGTAAAAATGCTACTGCAGATATCCATCTTTAGCATTATCATGCAATAATCATTATGATTTTAAGCTATCTGATATTTTCTCAAAGACATCCAAGTACATTCACCACCTGAGACAACAAACAGAATAAGCTTCTACAGGATACAGCCTCAGCACACCGTAACTTGAATGTTGATAGGAGCTGGAAGCCAGCTACCACATCCTGAAAAATAAAGTGGTGAATGAAATGAAGTGAATCAACATACAGCATGAGATCAGCCAGGCAGAGCAGAGGTACCACTCCAACAAAAGGCAGTGAGCTGCTGGATTGCACATCAGCTTCATTATCAACAGATGGTCACGGAATACTAGGAAAGAACATGTTAAATATCTGCTTGACAAAAGTCTAGCCAGAATTTTACCAGTAGGTAAAACTAGTAACAAAATATAATAGCCAGTGAGAGAGGCTTACTTTATTTTTTTTCCCCGTCCCCCACTTCCTTTTATTGATTAGTGAGTAGTGGAAGTTTCGGGATGTATTTTTTTTGTTCGTTTTGAAGAAAAATATCACAATCAGAACAGCTACTTTGCTGAAGTGGCTGAGAGGTAGCTACCTAACTGCTGAGGCAAAGTGGTCTTGCTTTATGAACTACTGAACAAGAACATTGAACTCACAATCAAATGAAAAGCACCAGCCTTCCCTCCTAATTGAGAATTTTAAGGCAGGCATTAGCAGGAAACAGGAAAATAAAGCAGAGGTATCCAAGCAGTTGTATTCATTATTCTGTCAAGCTGGCCCTGTGAGGGGAAGAATTCTTCTCTGTACCCATAAAGAAAAGAACCACAGAGATCAGCTGAGCAGGCTTGAAAGCATTACTTAAAAGGCAGAGTGGGTCATCAAGAACAAGAGTGTTGTCAAAAGTCAGAGCCATCATCAGGGAGAAGGCTATTTCTGAAAAGCCAGAATTGCCAAATTCAGCCAAGGACACTGGGGTAAGTGGTCATGGTACTTGCAGAGGTCAAGCTAAGTGGCAAAGAGATAATGACAACTCACAGCACTAACAGAAAGTCATGGAACAAAGCTGAAACGAGATTTTGCTACAAAACTACACAGATCTACAACTTAATAATAGGAAACAGTATTCAAAATTGAGATTTTAGAATATTGCTGGTACAAGAGAAGTCTTTATAGAATAAAGAAAAAAACAAAAAAAAAACCCCAAAAAACACACAAAAAACCCAAAAACAAACAAACAAAAAAACAAAACAAAAACAAAACAAAAAGCATTTCAGCATCACAAACTTTCCGTTGTCTTGCAGTGACTTATGTGCATACCACATTACCACTATATCACCATCACATAAGGAGAAAAACCAAATCTATTAACATCTCACAGAAAGTATTTTTAAAATGGAAAGAAAAAAAGTGTACCTTTAGATTGAGAGACTCTCCCTCAATAACATTAATGCCAAACTATTTTGACATGTGATATCAAGAGAAACATATATATATTATCTATGGACCTCACTGGCTCCAACATACCTATAGACAGAAACAAAAGTAGGACTGATCATTCAGAAAAAAGATGATTGCAAAGTGCCCAAGATTTCCAGGCCTGCTAGAAATACAAAGACTTTGTCAGCACCAAGCTTTCTCACTGGGAGAAACTGGCACATATGCGGATGAGCTTCTCTCTAATTTCCCTTCAGTGTGGAAGGACTGAACACTTCACTGAAATACCATTAGTTTGGAGAGTGTTGCATTTCTTTCAAGTTAGAGATAATTTTGTATTGAGAAATACATAAAGTCAGCTAATGTACCCTAACACAATGTCACTTGGTTTTAAATTTACTGTCTTGAACAATTGTGACAGAGGGACAAGTTATGCGATCTCCTGGTACAGGGTGCTATGATCTTACAAAAGGAAACTGGAAACAACTCTCAGGACTTTTTACTTGGTGAGGAGAGCGCATGTGCAAGTAGAAACAGAACCAGGACACTGCACTCTTGTGCCTCACTTTTGTGTCACAGAGAACAAGAGGGAACGGAAAGAGTCTATGGGATAATTTTTTTGCTTGAAATGCTTTTAGCTACAGGGGATCAAGTCAATTTTGCCTGGAATTTACTCTGCTCACTTGGAAGCATTTTCTATCATGGATGCGAGTGTGTGAAGGTATATGAGAAGGAAAACAGTTCCTGATTTCAGCCTGCTCTCCATCCTGCTCCTTTATGCTTAGCTGCCTATAGCTCCATACCATTGTCTAGGAGTTACTGTAGCGTCCATGTCAAGGGACCAAGAGCAGAAAATTGTTTCATGATAAAATAATTCTAATTTTCTTTTCCTCTCTATTCAAGGTACTATATAATTTAGACTTGGTATCAAAACATCATCAGACAGCCTTAACTCAGCCCTTGGGTAGTGCTGTTATGTACTGCAAGGAAGTGTTTCAGTCAGTCTTGCTTAACACATTAAAATCCATGCAACCTGATTTTTTTCTCCCTTTTAGCTGGATCCACAATGTTTTAAACTGATAGAAGAATGCCAGGAATGCTGCAAAGGTTCAAACTCAACATATTGCATCTACAACTGTAGTACAGCTGAACTGTATCACAGCTGCATCACCATAAGATTACATGAGGAAGCAGCCATACTTTCTGGAGAAATTCAAGGTACATATACTTTTGGGGAAACAGGGCTGAAAAGTTGATATATGATTTGAATCTGGGAAGCCGCAAGAAAAATATTCTGTGTGTATAGCTCAACAGGACATAGGACTCTACAGATTAATTTTCAATCTCTGTTGCACACTTAAACTTCACAAAATTTAAATTTTAGTTTCTCTCCCCATGAACTGCTCAACAGGGCTAAAAGGAATTTAAGATCAGTGACTGAAATTAATCATCATTACGCTGTCAGCAGTAGAATCCAAAAGAGATGTTATCAAAAATGTTAGAAATATTTAGGCAGGAGTAAGAGTCAAAAAGCCAGTTTTTGAGTCTGTTGGATGTTAGCATATTGCTTCAGAGTCCAAAGCAGCATTACAAACATTCAACCCTGAGCTCAGTGATGTCACTTTTAATAAGTTAATTAAAGAAATATTAAATTCCTATTCATAAAATCTTCCTTCTTCCAGAGCAGACATTGATTAGTTCTCCATAGATAAAAGATTATCAGCTTTTATTCTGTGATAAACATTTCAATTGCAATGTGTTTGCACTCTCATGCGCTACTCACTGACTCTCCTCCAGCTGCTATGAGCTATTAGTAATGCTTCCAGAATGAAAACATGGAACTGTTCCTGTTTCTTCCCAAATGCCAGAACTGACAAAAATGAAGCAGAAAGTAACATTGCCAACAGTTTTTACCTGATCTCTCATCCTTGCTGAAAATAAGTGTACAAATAAAAATGCAAGACATAACTCAATCCTACTCCTACTTGAGTTAACCTAATTTTTCCTTCAACTAAAGTAGGAGGAGACCCTTCATATATCAATTTGTAATCCCTAATCAGAGTAGCTGTCTCTATACTTCTCATTTCTTATCTGTAACTTCATTTGGGGGTAGGGAGAGCACCACATAAAACACAACCCAAAAAAAAAATCAGAGGTCATGAACCCAAAAAATCCCAAGTCATGATTCCATACATCATAGCTTGGTGAACTTCAGGCCATGATAAGCAGTCCAAAGTTGCTTACAGGACCACATTAAACAGCAGAATGTGTAAGTTCATTACTTTCACACAGCCACGTGCCTACCAGGTAAATTTGAGCTGATCATGATTCTACCACGTAAACTACTAGTAGCTTCACAAACTTTTTAACGCAGCTAGGTTTCACAGAGAACTATTTTGCCAAAACATTTGATTTTTCAAACTATTCCTCAGCTTTGTAGCCAGAGACTACTAAAGCAAACAGCCTTACAGTTCTTCAGGAGAACTGAGTTAGGCAAAGCCAAAAACCAAGAAGCAGCAATAAGTATAGATGCAATAAAGCAAAGCATGGATTTCCAGTCCACTAAATTGCTCCTTTCAAAGGCATCCATATCTTTACATTGGCTACATGGGGACATTAAGTTCCTCTGTGTTTTCCTTGCCTAAAAATAGCTGATGCAGAAATCCACTTTTCAGAACTCCTTATCTCCAGTGTACTCATCTTACAACAGTACCAACAAGAAGTCCTACCCAAAGAAGATTGTCTTCAATAGATCATAAATTAATTTCCTTTCCTATCTAACATTCAACACACTTTGTGCTAATAAAGCTTTAAGAGATTGCTGGACTTCCTTATTTCTGTCCCTGCAGTAAAGGCCTCTGAGAATCTGATCAAGATCTCACTGCACAGAATCATAGTAATAGCAGTACATGTTTTATAAGGTTATACAAATAATGACAGTAAACAGTAATCTTAAACTATTGTTTACGGATGATTCTGACTGTGTTGGCATTCCCTCTCCACAACTCCTTTAAGCAAAGCTGAGAAGGACATAGAAATACAGATCTGGGGGGAGGCAGTGAACAGAGAAAGCTCCTTTAGCACTCATGAGACAGCTGAAACAAGCGAGCAAAGCCACCAGCAGCAAGTCAACTCTGACACCTTTCCTCCTAACATCTTACTTACACATGAAAACAACACAACTGAGATACAGCAACACAGTACTACACAAACAAGAAGAGAAACAATATCCTTTATCAAGATAATAATGACAAAGGGAAAATATGTGGCTGTTACATGTTCAAAACCAGAAAAATGTCCTTGGAACTTGCACTTTTAACTCCTTTATGTGCTCAGTCCAGGTTGCCACAGGTGCACCTCAGCAAGCTCAGGAGTAGCTAATTGTAGTGGGTCTGTCTNTAATGAAATCTGCATCCAGGGCTACTTGGTGCACAGGCACAGAAATACCAAAGCATTCTGCAAGGTGTTAAAGTGCTAGTAAAGATGGATCTATGGGAACTTGTAACACACTGTAAAAAGTGACTTTATGTTGTAAAAAAGTTTGCATCAGGTCAGTAGTTACCTTTATTTTACAATGGACTTAAAACCTTTGTTGCAGTATGCCACCACTACTGCATATCACTTGAGACAGAAGAAAAGACGAAAAACACTAGGCTTATAAAGCTGTGGTGGGGACGGACTCCACTGCTGCCAAGGTAGGAGCTGCCCTTTGATGCACCAGTATGAGTCCTTTGCCTCAGTCCCATGAGAATCAGCAAGCACCTCCTGTGTTTAAGATTGAAAGCATCATAGAAGCAGAAGAAAACTACTAAAATATTCACAAGTCGACAGAGCCAATTTGAAATACCCGGCACTGCAGCCGCTGTCCCAAGGCTATCTCCACGCACCACAGTCACAAGGAGAAAGGCACATCTGAGAGCCAGTGCAGTTATGATGCCTCTGATCTAGTTGGGTTTTTTGCTATTGTGTTTTCATAAAGCCTTTTCAGTACTTAGTGTAAATCGTACTACATATAGCTCCTTTATGGGGGAATTTTTTTAACCTCATCCCCTTGATGAGCTGAATTTTTATCATCAAAGCAGGAGACTTGCTCATCTTCTAAATTACATGAGGTATAAAAGCACAACCCAGGAGAAATTAAATTCAGCTTCAGAACTACACTAACTTGGACTTTACTGAAATGAAGGTGGCAATTTCAGGCTTTGAAACAATGTGACAAAAAAAAAAAAGCAGCACAGCTTAATAGCTGCTATGCAGAGAAGACTTTTATATGGGAACATTAGGAATCTTTGGGTAGAGTTTATACAAAGTCCACTCAGATAAAAACCAAAATATTGCATACACATTTTGTCATTCACACTTACAGTGAAAGCCTTACAAATTCTGCAGCGAATGGTGCATTTCTAACATATCCAATAGCATACCACAAAGTAAGTTCACACTGCACAGTATTACATAAATCTTCAGAACTCCCTGTCCAGCAAAGCTTTATCAATACTACACCTTCAGTTATTGCTGCTTCTTCTGAAGCTGCAAAAGAGCAGGAAGAAAACAACTGAGCTAAAACCTGGGTTTATTGATTCTAGGAAAGAAGAGAATGGAAACAGTAAGATGGGAATGAATATAGGGCAGCATAAAGGGGGCCTACAAGAGAGCACTATAAGAAAGATGGGGACAATCTTTTTAGCAGGGCTTGTTGCAACAGGACAAGGGGTGATGGTTTTAAACTAAAAGAGGGGAGATTCAGACTAGACACAGGAAGAAATTTTTTTCCAATGAGGATGGTGAAACACTGGCACAGGTTGCCCAGAGAGGTGGTAGAAACCTCATTCCTGGAAACATTCAAGGTCAAAGTTGGACGGGGCTCTGAGCAACCTGATCTAGTTGAAGATGTCCCTGTTCACTGCATTGGGGCTTGGCTAGATGACTTTTAAAGGTCCCTTCCAACCCAAAACATTCTGTGATTTTATAAATAATTGCAGTTTGCAACTCACAATAAATTTTCAGAATTCCAGTCAACACCTTCTTTTTGATGCCATCAGTCAGAAGAGAGAGCACCTTGAGAGTGCAATTTCTACCTCTGTCTGCATCGCTGCCCAGCCCTGATGGGTTGCTCTGAAAGCTCACACCCACCAAATAACATCACATGCCTTGAAAAGTAAACATGTATCTTTCTCTCCCCCCCAAGCAATCAAGTTAGGTTCATGCTTTTTTATTTTTATTTTACTGTTTAGTCATTTCCCTGTCTTCCTGCTGCTACCCTCCCTCCCCCTCATCCCCCAGCTTAACTACTGGGAATCATTTTGATTTTATAGCTTCAAATAACAGGAATTTTAGGTCAGAACTTTTCTAGATTTACTAGAGGACATTTTAGAGACTCAAAGACACTTACTGACTGTTCTTACAGGTTATCTGAAAGATGTTGCCAGGTAAACATCTTAATGGTTACAATGGTTAATAAAAGCTCTGATTAAAATCTTTACTTTCTCTTTCAATGTTGTTGTCTTGATAGTACAATCATTTAACATAAAGATGGACTGAACTTGTAATGCAAAATAGAAAAAGATGCATAGAAATATATAACATACTAGAAACTACTTCTATGCCATCAACAAGAAACTGCAGAGAAACTGCCTCTCGTTAGTGTGCTTCCCCTCAAGGAATTCACCACAAGTTCAACTAGTTAAGCTTTCCTATTTAGAGTGAAATCATCAAACTAAAACTCATAGGTATCATCATATACTTGCCAATAGCAGATCAAGCACTCTTTGCAATAACATAAGTTTACATGATTAGCAACTGCTCATGAACATGGAAACTCAACTAAAAGAGAAAAATGACCTGATCAGCTTCTGAAGGGCTTGCAGCCCCTTCAGAGCTCAAACAGCCAACTGTCACTAAATAACTGGCATCCCAGAGAAGCATGTTCTGGCAGCAGAGGTGCTTTCTTCAGAAAGAGGTTTAGAGGAAGAGAGGAACAAGTCCTGCTTGAAAGGAATTTCTACATAGCTGATCCCAGACAAGCTACAGGCTCTACATGGGGCTGGAATAGGCAATTGGAAGAAGAGACTTCCAGATTCTCCTTCAGGATATGACCATAAATCTACTGCTTAACCTTAGACTAACCAACTTATTACTTGTGTGCTGATAGCCACCACCTGGAAGCTGGATAAGAGTTCATAGTTATTGTACCTCACAAATATAGTGAGGCTTAATTGTTAACATTTGCAAAGCAGAGAGAGAAAGTTCAGATGAAAAGATTCACTACTGCTCAGTACATACAGATGGAGAGGAGATAACACGTTCATTTTGTTTGCTGAGTGGTGCAATATAATTTAATTCTACAACCACAAACAAATCGAATGAAGAGTTATGGCTATGCACACGTGCATGCACACACATTCCCCTTCAGCCCTGATGCTATCAGCTATTTGGGCAATACAAAGATGTGATCCTGAAAACCCCGCTGTGTTCAGAGCCTTACAGCTCAGCTCCATCTCCGCAGTATGTACGAATGTGGGCTGTCTCATAAACATCTTAAAATACACACACTGGGGAAAAAGACTAAGATTCTGCATATTTTTCCCTTCTATTGCAATAAAGATAGCACACAGAAAGGAGGATAAACAAAAATAATAAACAAATATCTGCACATGTGCATAAGGAAAACACAAGACAACTTTACACTTAATACATTCTTTATATTTTTTTTTCTTTTCACTAATGTATCACCTGCTGTTCCAGACATTGTGTGACCAGAGCGCAGAGCACAGTTCTCACAATGAAGTGCTGTGCTGCCATCAATGACATTTAGCAGAAGTGGCAGGGTCCACTTTACAACAAACCTGTGACATTAAAAAAATAGCCCTAGAAGCTCAGTGGCACTGTGAGGCAGTCACAGCTGATGAATCACGGTGACTGGAGAGCTCTGAGCTGGAGCAGGTAGTTTGTATTCACCGTGCAGCTCTCATGACTTCTTCACCTACCATGCAGGGATTACAGCCAGGCTCATGTAGCAAATAGAGCTGTTGTGCTCAAAGCAAAGGGCACCTGGCACCCTCCGACCTCCAACCACACAACCTATGAGACAGACAGCTACTTCCTTGTAGTCAGGGTTCACTGGCTGACAAACGTGTGTGACAGATTCCCACAGAATGACAAGACAGTGAAATGGCTAGATGAAGACGACTCATCTTCTACTTTAATGGCATTTCAGTTTGAGGAGACAGAGATCTATAGACTGTTTAACACCATGAGAAATTAGTTGAGAATCCAGCCTTAAGTGTTGCATTTTCCATATTTTCCTGGAATAAACTTTTAAGAAGAAAAATTTTTCAAGAGGGCAAGAAATCTTAAAGTACTGAGAATGATGAAAAAGTTTTGGGTCAATTTTCCCTGTTTACTTTCTTATTTGAGAATACTTCATGAAAATAATGATTTTTCTTTTTACTAGGAGAGGAGAGTGGAATCTCAGCTTTCCCCAAGCTGTACATTATTACTTGAGAGCAAATGCAGTGGGCTTGTTTAAGTCTGCTCTTTCCTAAAGCTGATTTTGAACAGTCTTATGCCCTTTATCTGAAAAGCTCATACAAGATGTGGAAAAACTGACATCTAACCTCAGAACTATGTGTTTTAAAAGAACTCTATAGATCAATAAAGAACTCATTTGAGACCAAGGAGGAGAGTGTGATTATCTGTTCTGAACCATCACTTAACTCAGACCATGAGATCTTCCTGGATCACATTTCCTCTCAAAAACCTTAGCTGCAATTGAGTAACACTCTTCTCCTACTCTGACCCTATAGAGGGGCCTGGTTTGGACTGGGTATTTCCAGTCAAAAACATCCTCCAATAAGAGCCACCCAAAGACAACGCACTTGCACAAAGCTTGTTTTGACAAACTCATGGTGTTCCCAGAAAAGCATGTAGCTCTCCTTCCTCTTTGTCAAGGTTGAAACATGCAAATTTAGGCACCTTCATGTGCTCTGAACAGAGCTGGAGAAGATCCAGCCAAGGCAGTCAACAGAGCCTTGAGGGAACTCCACTGACCAGTCCTCAGGAGCCCACTCCAACATCCTCACACTCCCAATTGCCTAACTCTTTACTATCTAGTCACATAACACCTGCCCCGAGGCCTAATTTCAGGTTTCAGACTCTAGCTGAAATCTATATGTGCTGCATTAAAACAGAAGACTGTTTGCATTTCGGTCACTCAAATCACAGGAAATAAAATGTTCCTTAAGCCACACTTGATAAACCTGGGCAAATTCTTCACGGCTGACCTACAGAGCAGAGGTTTAACTTATGTAAGAAAAGAAAAGGGAGAGGAAAACGAGGGAAGAGGAAGAGCAGAATGTTTGCTGGAAGAACAAAAATAGCTCACCTGAGGAGTACCTTCATCTCCAGGAGATTCTTGTTTCTTCATACCCAACTCCATCCAGGCAAGGCCTTGGAGGATCTTAGCGCTGCAGCACTAGTGCAACATGAGTCCACACAGGTATCTGAAAACTGCTACAAAAATGGCATTTTTTTGGTGCCATGATATACGCCATAGTCCAGGAAATAGTTGCTTGGAAAGCAAAAACTTTCTTGGTAGAGTTTGTGTCAGACACCACTCTCCATTCAAGAAAAAATCTCACACAAGCCATGAGAGGGACTCCCTGAACTCAGATCTGCTTCTATATATCAAACAGGCATAAACAGAATCAGTCACACTTTAAAACTTTTAATATACCCCTAAATATTTTTCCAGAAGGCATCTGGTAAAATAACACTCATGGTGAGCATGAACATACTGGAGAGAGCCCCACAAAGATAACTGGAATACTGACATACAGTGAGAGGCTGAGAGAGCTGGGACTGTTCAGCCTGGTTTAGAAGGCTCAGGGGGATCTTAAATGTAAGGACCCAATGGAGGGGCAGGGAAGAAGATAGAGGCAATTTCTTCTCAGTGGCACCCAGTGACAGGACAAGAGGCAAGGACACAGATTGAGATACAGGAAATTGTTTAAATATAAATATGCCTTTTTACTGTGAGGATGGTCAGAACCTCTCCAGAAGAGGTTGTCCAGACAGCTTGTGGAGTCTCTGACCTTGGAGATACTCAAAACCCAAGTGGACAGGGCTTAAGAAACCTGCTCTGGCTGAGTCTGCTCAAGCAGGAGGAGTTGGACTGGGCAATCTCCAGAGGCTGCTTTCAATCTCGATGATGATGCAATTGTCAGGTCTATACAAAAAAAATATACCTTACAATAATACTGGGAAATTATAGTTTTCTACGAAAGCAAAGTATGCAACTGAAGAAAATTCAAATTTCTACCATTTCCACAGAAAGACATTTACATGTATTGATGCAACTGCCTGCTCTGAATTTTTGTTTGGGTTTTCGTGTGTATCATAAGGTATACCTAGAGTGTATCCAGGGATTTAGAACCGGTCAAGTTTCGGTTTCCACCATAATTTGCATTTTTCAATACTTTAGACATTTTAAACTCTGTTATTTCCAAATTTTATGTAAAACAGAATAAAAATGGAATTCATAAGTTTACACAGCTTCCTATGATACATTTCAGCCTTAACTTTAAGCTGTTCTAACACAAGAGTTTAAAAATGTTCTCAATTTCAGAAGAGTGATCATTCCTGATCTTTTCTCACTTTTGTTTGTGAATATTAAGTATAACCAGTAATGATGCATGAAAAAACTGCAACAATAAACCCAGACCTTAAAAGTAGTCAAGCTCTTCTGCACGGTGAAAGCATGAACCTTATAGTTTCAGGAGAATGACATCTTAAACAACATATTCTAATCTGTTTTGAAAAAAATATCAAATTACCAAGTTCACAATAATTTCATATTTGAAAATAAGTTGGATTCACATGTGGAGAGGCTCACTGCTTGTATAGCTACTTCTCACAGTACATAAAACTTTAATTCAGAAGGATAGTTTCAGCAGGCCCTAAGGGCCTGAAGTGCATCAAGCACTTGATGCAAGTATTCTCATCAGTATTGTGAATGAATCACCAGTTTAATTTAAAACAGAATTAAAAGCTACATCTTCCTTTGCCTGTGTAGCTACCAAATGCTTACAGTTCTTGTTTCATACAAAGTAAACACTTTTAGATTACTCTATAGTTACCTAAAGTGTTGATTTTACATAAACAGCACATAAAAGTATACTAACTTTGTGCAAATCAGGAATTTATGATTTATTGCATTTGTTTACAATTTCTGTGGGGGATTTTTTGGTGCAGCTTGACCTGAAACCATTAGACATCTCTACACAGGTTTTTTTCAAGCTTCTTTTATCACACAGTGATCAAATCTCTACATTCATTTTCTGTAGCTCTTTCAATCCCAGTTTTCCAGAGTTTGTGAGTACTGACACTATTGAGAAAGTACAAGTTCAAACACACCTATACAAAACAGACAAACTAGACAGAATATTGCAGATAAGGCTACTTTTTTTTTTTTTCTTTCTTTCTTTTTATATATATAAATTTGTTTAAACCAGGCACAGAGAACTTTGGAACACACAATACTGAAAGCCACCTATGACAATCTTTGAAGGTGAGGTGTTTGCCAATCCCACAGTCAAGCATTTGTCCCTGTAGCTTTAACAATGAATACACCAATCTTTTATTTCCTCAGCACTTCGAGTTGTACCTTAAACACAGTGGTTCTAGAACTGTACCATATTTAACCAGAATAAGACTATAGATGAGCTAATTAAGTGCCACCACGTTCTATTGAACTGTGTGCTTTACTTCACAACAGAGCTGACTGCTCAAAGGCCAGTCTCACAACTGACAAAAACATGCACAACTGAGAGCAGGCAATGGCAGGGCACTTCGGCACAGCACAGAGGTTCATCGTGGAGCATGACAGTAGAAAGTACTGGCCACAACAGTCAGGGAACCAGTACCTGCACATGTAACTTAAGGGAAACTGCATCATCAAACTGTATTTTTACATGAAGTTCAAGCACAAATGTTTTCCAATATTCTCAATTTGCCAGAAATAGAACATAACCCCCCCCACCAAACTTTAAAGATGTGTAATTCTGCACATTCAATTCCACATTAAATCACAAAATAAGCACTCGCTTTTCAGCCACCTGTGAATTTAACAAATAACCTTCACAATTTAAGATTAGCAAATGCATTTCCAATCTACAGCTTCATGTAACTTTACTAATAGTATGTCTTGTTAAAAGAAATTCTCTCAAAACATACATACAATATATACTGTGGGTAAAGGACATAGTGAACATATTATTTCCATTCTCTCTAGCAAATACCTAGTGATTATGTGCAGTGTTTTAATGCTGATGTTAAAAATTACATGATTCCTGTTCTTCCAGTCCTGTTTCACTTGTAACAAGAATTAGAACCTCAGAAGTGCACGTACAACATGGACTGTGAAGAGTATGAATTAGTGCTTGTTCCACATAGGTGCTGCTATAGGTCCCTGTGGAGCCCTTTCAACAGTGACAAATTCATCAGGGTTGTCAAAAGCTTCATAGTGGATTAGTAACTCTTGAATAGCACACTCCTCAATCTGTAAGGAAAAAAGAAGACATATGTCAGTGTGAAATTGACACTTACAGCAGTAACACAGTTATGAACTGGCCTTACTGGTCCTGAAAGGCAACACAGCAGGGCACAAGCACTCCAGAAGGTTTGCATTGGTGAAAACTCCCTAATACAGAAGAGCTGAGGAAGGGAGACACTCTGCTGGATCCCATACTCTCACAGAAGGATTGGTCAAGGATAAGAAGGTGGAAGGCAGCACTGGCTGCAATGACCAAGAGATGGTGGAGCTCAGGAACTTGAGAGATGGGAACAAGACAAATAGCAGGATAACAACCTGGGACTTCAGAAGAGAAGACTATGATCTGTCCAGGGATCTGCTTGGAAAAAAATCATGGGATATGGCCCTGGAAAGAATAAGGGTCCAGGACTGCTGGTTGATTTTAAGGATCACCTCCTTTAAGCTCAAGAATGGTCCATGCCAATGAGCAATCAAGTAAGAGTGGCAGGAGGCACACACCGATTAAAAGAGAGCTCCTAACAAAACTCAAAAAGGAAGCATACAAGAGATGGATGCAGAGAAAGGTGACCCAGAAGGAAAACAGAGACAATGTCTGAGTACATATGAACAGGATCTGGAAATTTAAAGCTCATCTGGAGTTGAATCTGTCAAACGACATGAAGGGCAACAAAAAAAGCTTCTATAGCTCCCAGGAAGAATAACCCCAGGCACAAGTACACACGGGGGCCAACGGGCTGGAAAACAGCTCAGCATAAAAGGATCTGGGGTCCTGGTGGGCAAGCTGACTATTAACCAGCAATGTGCTCATGTGGCAAAGAAGGGTGCTCCTGTGCGCTCTATGAGGGGCATTGTCAGCAGATTGAGGTAGGTGACCCTTCCCCTCTAGTCAGCACTGGTGAGACATTTGGAGTGCTGGGTCTACTTCGACTCCCAGTAGCAGTGCAACAGAGACATACCAGAGACAGTTAAGTTGAGGGACACAAAAATTATTAAGAGCTTGGAGTATCTGACATGTAAGGAGATACTGAGCATGCTGCAGTTGTTTAGTGTGGAGAAAAGAAGGCTTAGAGAGGTCTTATAAAAGTGTATAAATATCTGATGGGAGAGAATAAAGATGTCTGAGCCAAGCAATTAGTGGTGCCCAGTGACAGGAAAAGAGCCAATGGCCACAGTCTGAAACACAAAATAATCTTTTAAATATAAAAATCTTTTTTACTGTGAGAATAAATAGACACTGGACAGGTTTCCCAGAAAGGTCATGGAGTCTCCAATCTCGCAGACATTTAGAAGTTGCCTGGACACAGCTTTGAGCAACCTGCTTTAACTGATTCTCCCCTGAGCACAAGTTTGGATTAGACCATTTGCAGAGGTTCCTTCCAACCTCAACCCTTCTCTGATGCTGTGAATGCACTACTCATGGACCCAGTAGTCAATCTGATTTTAATACAAGCCTACCTTATTAAGCAGCAATGTGAAGCTATTATTAAACTATATTTAAGATCATTATGTAAATGATACTAAGTGTACCAATACATAATTAATCCTAAAAAATTGATCTCTAAAACAACCACCGGAAACTCCTCGTGCTACTTCACAGCTGCAATTAACTTAGCACTTTACCTGGATCAAAGCCAAAGGTTTTTCTCTGCTTCTAATAAGAGCAGCTTCTTGCTGGAGCTCTTCCTCTACAATAGCTGAAAACATGACAGGTGCTATCACAGGAGAGCTAGTTGGTGATGCTGCTAACCAAGGACTGCAAAGAAATCAAATGATAATATGAGGCAACATCAAGAACAAGGTCAGCACAACACAACACACACAAAACAAGCTCCAGAATCTAAGCCACTGACAAACTTACTTATGACTCTCCAGCTGTGGAGAATCCACAACATGGTCTTCCAGACCTGGGCTGCTTCTAGTGGTGCACCTGGAAAAAGGTAGGAAAGGAGAGAAAGTCACTGATAAGAGCATTCTCCTCCAGCACACTGTGAAGTACAAATTTACAGTAGGCAATTATAAATGTGTAGGTTTTTTCCAGAGGAAAGCCATTTGGATGTGATGCTGAATTTGTCTTTAAGCATGATACTGCGACTAGAGGAGACACTGATGGTCATTTCTGAGTATCGGAACTTGACGGATTTTTGGTTTGCATGTTAATTCTGGCATTTCCTAACATTCGAGTATTTGAACAAAGGAGATTTTTTACATGTGAAATAGTCAACTGAGTTAGGCACTAACAGCACTGACTATAAGTGTCTGCAATATGAAAAGAATATGGCTTCAAGATAAAACAAACAAACAACTGTCCTGCATTAAAAAATAAAGTATGTCATATAAAAGAACCAGTGCTACAATAGCACTAGTAAATTATTTCTCTTCAAGTGTAAGCCCAGAAATTTTGGGCTTTTCTATTTTGCAACCACTTCCCATATTCATAAGAATAGCATAAAACTAGAGTTAACAGAACTGAAAAAAAAAATAAATTCCTGGAATATCAGAGCTCCCAACAGAAAGGTATTTTATTCAGTTGTAAAATGCTAACATCTCAACAAAAAGATGTCACATTTGGTACATTGTAACACTTTAAGAGACAAGTATATTGATCAGAAAAATCCTACATTAGTAGGAAGAGAGGGACCTCATTTAATTTTTGGCAGCATTAGTGATTTCCAAAACTCAAAAAAAGTGTTACAATGTACTATGAAATGCTAGCAGACTTTTTTGAATTATTCTATGGCATTTTAAAAAACTTTAAGGGTGCTGGTATTTCAATAAATCAGTCTCAATTTTTTTTAAGGTTTGGCAATCTTCTGGAATTGTCCACAAACTCTTGGAAAAGAAGAAAAAACATCTATAGAAGCTAAGAGAATTCTAGCAACTGCTAAGTTCTCTGCCTGGAATATTTTCCCCAGAATACAATTCCAAGGACAACAAGAACCATGATTCCTACCACTAAGCAATGAAGGCAAGATCTCAAAAAAATCTGAAATGCAACATCCATCATCAAAAATAGCATTTAAATGAACCAAGCCCAGCTTTTTGTCACAAAATATGATTTTGTCAACCAAACAACTAGCAACTGAAACAGAATGAACACAAAATTTAACAGCTCAGGGCAAAAAAAAAGTTAAAAAATATATATATCTGTAGCAACAGCTGCCAAGGCATAACACTGGACTTCAAAAGAGGCTTTCTACTCCCTTGAATCAAACCCAGCAGATACACTTCCTGCCAGGGCATATTGCTCCTGTGTTTCCACTGGGAAAGCACAGTTCATGTTAGTCGATGATCCTCCTTCTCTGTTTTCAGTAATGGTGATCATACCACACACTGATGGGACAACCAGGGGTACCACTATATGGAGAGGAAACCAAGAAGGTGTGGTAGTCTCCACAACTGGACATTTCCAGATAACCACTGTTCCAGAGCTTTGCAAGAACTGACACAGGAAACAACAGCTCCATAGCAAGAGCGGTCAAATCTGCTGTACCATTCTGCAGACTGAGCACCTATACAGCTGCAGTTCCTTTATGTTACCTCATTAGCATGCAATGCTTTCCCCATAGGTGTTGAATAATAGCTAAATGGAAAAAAGGTAGAAAATTAGTATTTTGTGATTTTTTTTTTTCTGTTTTATCTTTGGTAAAAGAAACCCAATGGCAGATTAGAGAATCCTGTTTTATTTAAGAAAGGTATCAGGTCATGCAAGGTAGGTATGAAAAATGAACATGGGAATTCTGTAAGACACTGAGTCAAAAGCCACATAACCACTGTTTTGGTTTTTTTTTAAAAAGTATCTTATACCTCTCCTACCAAGCTAATTCCTTACTTACTTTACAGCCGGGTTAACCATCATTTTAGAGAATAAGCTAACTAAAATAAATACAACTAAGTTAACCGTCGGTGGATACAATAAGTAGCAAAGCTCAAAACAGGAGACAATATTAAGGGATGCAAAGGATAAAAATGAGCAGTATGACTGTGGAACAAAGCAATGGGAAAAGAAATTCAGAAGTATGAAACAAAAGACTGCATGGAGTGAAGGCTGTAGTGGATACAAGCTGGGAGTTTTTCAGCTTGAAGAGAAAAAGGAGAATCCAGGATGTACTTCATTATAATGAATCAGAAGTATGCAGCTGGGGGAAAAAAACCCCACATTGTTTCCATTTGAAACAAACACTTTTGCTAACATACAGCACACTGGACAAAGCTTAT
>VYZX01016299.1:0-15503 GCA_013401335.1 Brachypteracias leptosomus
GTGGATGGTAGGCCTGTCAGACTCAATTGTAGCTTCTCCATTGGCTCCATCCTCATTTGTCCGCTCGACAACCAAAAGCTGTATTCTTAGATCTACTTTTGTTTATTTGTCCTGCTACTGTATTTTAATTTGTGATCACTTGTTATTTCTAAAAGAAAATCTTACAACCCTTCTATCCTCCTTGCTTAACAAATCAAAAACAATTGGCTTTTGCTCTTACAGATTTAGGGGCTATTTGGTAAAGAGAAATGTTCCTCTCTGCATTGTGTCTTGAACACTTTTTTTTTCTCCTATTATTTTGAGGATGCCAACCTCCCATAAGGGTATAACATATGGTGATATTTAGTCTCTGGTTTAGCTCCAGAGGTAATCTCTGAACAGGAGTCTTTTCCTGCAGGCAGTGCTGCTGCCCCGGGTGGCAGATGTGGATGTCTTCTGCTGGTCAGAATGGTCAGAAAGGAATCAGAAGCCTGAGGAGCTTGGTGTGAGGCAAGACCATAAATCAGTGCCCTTCTCATGCTGCTGGTATGGTGTAACCACAGATCTGCATTTCAGCTGGGGCCAGGACTGATGCTTGCTGAGTGCTGAGGAAATGACTAGAAGAGAGTTCCTCAGAAGGATGTTCTGCTCTGTCTTCTACTACCTGAGCTCAACAGCTTGCCCTGATCATAACATTGTCTTTTAATTGTATTTCTGCTGAAAATGCTGCTTCCTGGTTGTCTTTGCATTAATGACTGCCAGCTTTTAATGTGCATTCTGACTGTATCAAAATCATCTCTGTACCAGCGGCAGCCAAAGTGCAGATTTGCTTCCTTTGTGGTTATTCAAGTGTCCCAAAGTGTCCCAGTCAGAACAAAGCAGTGCCGATGTGTGGGCTCGGTTTCTTTTCATACTGTTGTCAGGTACTGTCCTGGGGTATGTTATAATCAGTGATGATGTCCTGGAGAAATACGTCATTGTCCAGTCAATGCCAAATTGATACCGGTGTTGGTACAAGAGCTGGTATCCCAGTCTCTTTTCTTTGCATGGGCCTGTATTTTTGGCATAAAACTGGCAGGTCTGGACAGTGTCTTCCATATACCTATTCATTTCAAGCTAATATGAAATGTCTTTTAGCTTTCTTAGATCTCTGTATCTATATATGTAAAATAGCTCTATTAGTCAGAGTCTAAGTGTCCTTAAACAGGTTTCTACCTGTACTGTTTCCTCATATGCCAGTAAGTGGTTGTTCATAATCTTTTGTATTCATAGCTTTACCTTTTATCTCTATTTTTTTTTCTTTGCTATGGCTTTGTTTTGAGTTACAGCTCTTGTAATTGTTGTCTGAGCTGTACAATACTTTACTAACACAGCACTGACTCTGGACTATATTATGACTCACTTCTGATGGATCCTCAGGGAAAAATTTCTGCACTCACAAAATCTCTCCCAGGTTGGCATTTGATTTGCAAATTACACGTGTTGACTTCAAACCACAGAGCATTTTGGTGATGTCTAAAAGGTGTGGTTTTTGAGGCCATTGATTGCAAATGTTTTTTATGTCCAGAGTCAGACAACACTGGTCTGCCAATGAACACATCTGAAATTTGTTACAAATATATACTGTGACCAAACCTACTCTTTCTGCTCAAACGTATTGGTTACTGGTCCACATACTACCAGCCCCTTGGGCTGAACCATATCCTGCTGGTGTTCTGAGAGTACAATGCCTATGCACTCTTTCAGTCCCTCACAATTATGTTAATTAGGTTCTTTATTCAACTTCTTCAAGTGTTAATTTTTTTACTGCGTGGGAATTCTCTAAAGCAGCTGATTTGGAGAACTAAATTAGGTACCCATTTCTGAACTTGGTTTACTCTTTTATGGGAGCTTATATTCCTTCCTGCTCTGCTAGACAGCTGTTTCCGGTTGACTCCTATCCACCATGATTCTCTATATACCTAGGAACGTTCCTCCTAATAAATACAGTTTGCTGTAGCTCTAGTCTTATATTGCCAGTTCTCTCCACAGCTCTTCAGAAGATTAAGTCATGCTCGATCAACCTGATTGCCTTCTATGATGAAATGACTGGATCTGGAGATGAGGGGCGATCAAGGGATGACATTTACCATGACTTTAGCAAGGCTTTTGACACTGCCTCCCATAATACTCTTGTATCCAAGGCAGGAAATTAGAGACTGGATGGATAGAAGGACAGCTGGAAGACAGATGAAATTCTGTTTGTAAGAGTGGACTCAGAAGGTAGTGGCTAATGGATTGTACTTTGCAGACCCCGAGCAGTTCTTTACTTGTCACTGGGGTGTGTCCTATTCAACATCACCAATGGCCTGGAGGAGGCGATGCAATCATCAAATTTGCAGATGATAAATGCTTGAGGGCAGGGCTGCTTCTCCTGGGAAGGCTGGAGGAATGGATCAACATGAAACCCATAAAATTCATCAAGAACAATGCCAAGCCCTGCTCTGGGGAGGAAGAGCCCTGGGCACCAGGACTGGCTGGGACTGCCTGGCTGGGGAGCAGCCCTGCAGAAAAGTCTATGATAGGCAGTGAGCTGAGCATGTGTGTAAATGTGCATCAGCACCTGCACTGATCTTCTAACAGACCTCTGCCCATGGAATGTTTAGCTGAGGCAAATTAGCTAAGCATAGCTGTTAAACTAGGTTTTACATCACCCACCATGATTAGAGACCGTTCTAGCAGTAGCATGACTTGCCCTGTGACCTCTGAGCAGTAAGCTTAGCCAGGCCCATTGTATTGTCTTAAAAATGAAGAATTTTGAAAAATTATATGTACTGGCTGTCAGTCTTTTTATTTCCACTCCAGCCTCTCAAGATCTTCCCTGCCTTCTTTAAGGGTGTCTACTATCTCCAGATAGCTGCCTCTATCTCTTTCTGATATAACAAAGAGCATGGAACATTTTTAACATAAATGTAGGAAAGAGGAAGCCGTAGAAGGGACCTGTGTCTTTTCTAATGTGCTGCTAACCAATATGTCCAGTTCACTGTTAATTATCTTTATGGTAGTATCTTTATTGCTGTTTTCTGTCCATCTTCTGCTGTGACAATGATGTTACTGGGATGAGTGGTGATTCTGGCACCTGTTTCCAGTTAAACATTGCAGTATCTCTTGACTAACAGCATGACTGGCTTAGGACTTGTGCTAGTTTCACGAATCTGCTTCATGCAGTGCCCAGATTGCACCTTCACCCTTATTATGTGAGGCAGACCTGCCAGAGGCGTGTCTTTCCCTTTGCCTTGGTGGCTGTGTCTGCTCTGGTAGGTAGAGCAGACCCAGGCCCCTTCCTCATTCTTGAGGGCCAGGGCACTGTGTAGGTCAGATTAGGGCTGTCTCACCCAAACTGCCTCTCCTGAGCTTGCACTGTCCCTTGAATTTTCTGGGAAGGGAGCAACTGGCCCAGGCAAAACTTCTGGTGGGTAGTTTGCCACCAGTGAAGCAGTAGGAGGCAAACCAGAGTACTTCACAGCTGCTGACACAGCAAGGAGACTGGATGGCACATTGACAAGGGTCAGGCAATTCAGCAGCAAATGCTGATTTCCAGAGGAAGGCAAAGGATACTGCATCTGGGAAGGGAATCAAGATCAATGACATTTGATCTGTGGTTGGGCCCAAAAGCCCCTTCATTTTCTGCTTGCCCCTGGGAAACAGCAGGAAGGTAATGCTGCAACAAAGGTTTTTTTTCCTAAATCAAATCCAAATAAAAATATTTCTCTTAATTAAGTGAGAAACTTTTGGTCTGGCACTCTTTTAAGGTAGAAGTGTGTTTATTCCTCTGGCATTTCAAAGATATCCTAGGGTGGCACATGCTGTGTTTGCTGTCTGGGGTTGCAAACCAGAGAGCACAGACCACATTTACCAGGAGGACAAGGACTGGAGCTCGTTTCTGAGTGTTTCACATCCACTTGAGGGCACCACAGTACTGCCGATAGCAGAGTTCTTGCTAACTGCATGGTGGACTGGTTTTTAAAGGTCTCTTTTAGAAAAAAAAAGTAATTCCTTAATTTATATAAAACCACCAGCATCTTGTAAGAATGCCTATTTCCAATCTGGTTTATCGGATACCTTGCCCTAGCACACAAGAACCTCTATTGTGGTACACATCTTGTATCAACCCTTTCGGTAGCTTCAAGTAGGGAGATGAGTTTTGTGGGTGAGCAGACTCAAATAGAGAGAAAATAAGGAGTAATTTAGCTCTGAGCTCTTGTGAGATATGACCTTTGCTTGGAGAGCCAGCGCAGTGACAACTCATTTATTTGAGAAGGGCCTGAAAGCCGAAGGCAGATGTTGTGCCCAGCACATGATGTATGGGCCAGGCATGCAGCCCCCCCCAACCATCACTCCAGCAGGTAAGTCTCCTCCACTGAGATGCTGAACTGCTTCTTCCTTCCCTTTTATTTCCTGTGCCCACTTCCAATCCTTCCTCTTCCTTCATGCACTGCTTTAATCTCAGCCTCCAATATTTTCAGCCACAATCAGGCTAATTCAGTCATACCCTCTGCAGGTAGGGGCACATCCAGATTTGAGTGTAACTGCATTCACTCAGCAAAGACAGTCCCTTAAACAAGAAGGTCACCTTCATGTGACTGAGCAGGTCTGCCTGGTATTGCATGGCTCCTGAGAGTAACAGAGGCTGAGCGAGCCCCAGGACCCAAGTGGCCTCAAGCTGCCCTGCGTCCACTCAAATGTGTCTTGGCTTTGTTGCTCAAAGGAGGGCAAAGCTGACAGTGGCTGATGGATGTCTACTTGTTGGTTTTAGGGGAGGTTCTGAATTTTGGCAGAGGGGGCTAACTGAGGGCCTGGCTGAACTGGAAAGGACAAGAAGGTGGCCTGCTCACACTAGGGACAATTGCTCACCATGCAGAAGTGCTTCAAAGCGCTGCAGAGAGCTGCCCGGGGAAACTTCCCAAGGGGTACTTTGAATTTAAGCTTATTACCTTGGAGGAATATAAAAGAGGTGGCATGTGCTTCTCTGGCAAGAGCTATGGGCCTTGGAGTTATGCCCCAAAAATGTTTCTGTTTGTTTTTCAGAGCCTGCGCCAGTTCAGGCTTAGCCTGCGCCAGTTCAGGCTTGTCAGCACAACAGCAGGCTTCCAAATGCATAAAGCTTCACTAGGAGAGATCTGTTCCACAAAGTGAGAAAGGGCATGAGCAGATTTAATTTGGGACTCAGTCTGGGACTCTGAAGGGCCCTGGCTGCTAGGGCACCAGGTGAAGAATCAGTAAAAATGGTTTTGAGTCTCAGATCTACTGCCAGGTTGTGTGACAAGCTGTGTGGTCTCTCTGAGCCTCAGTTTCACTAGTTGCACACTGCACTTAATTGTGCTCAAATTCAATGGCCTAAAACATAAGGGTAACATTGCCATGTAGATTTGCTTTTGTTATTTATGGCCTTGTTGAGTACCTTCTCTTTCTTAATGACTCATCTCTTCCAGAACTCCTCTGCAACTGATGAAATTTCACCCGGATAAAAGGCTTTAATGCCAGCAGGCTGGCATTGATCTAAGGGGTGGGAAAGATGAATGCCTCTTGTCACTGGGTCAGTTGCTTGCTCACCAAATATTTATCTCTGAGATTTTAGCTTTGTTGAATGAGTTTGGTGATCAGGCTTTGAGATTTGGGGCTGCCAGTCATTCTGGTGAGCTTGTGCCAGATGGGAGTGAGGCACAGCCTGTGCTTGCCACACAGGCTGCAAATTGGACAATGATTGATTTTTATAAACTGTTGGGAGAAGGAATACTGATAGAAATAATTCCCTGGTTTTCCATGTTGAGAACCCAGATGTGTACCCCTAATAGAGCTGTCACAGTGGGAGAGCTGTGTGAGGGTCTCCTGCCATCCCAGTCAGCCCATGGTACCCAGACAGTCTCTTGCTTCACAGACTGAGGCAACATGTGGTTTGAAAGCCTAGGGATCAACCACAGAATCTGTTGTGTCCATTATCCCCTTCCTCTGTCAGGCCAACTAGTTTTCTGTAAAGAAGTCAGAACTATGAACAGGAATATTTGAGTCACCCTTTTAAAGCAATTTGGTATAGGTGGCAGAATAAAATGTTTTCTGTTCACCAGCAACTAAGATATGACAATTTAACAGGCACCTGCACAATTAAAAATGACATTGAAAAATAGGTCTGACTGTATGCTTTCGTTGGGTGTTTATACTAATTTCAGAGTCCTGTAGGCTCTCCTCTGATTGTCTATGAGCTCTGCATTCTCCCTTTGAGGTGCTGGATAGCTCAGCTCTGCTTCTCATGTCTTCAACTCCTTTCCCTTCCTGCCCAGTTGCTCTGTCCATGCCATGAGGATTGGTTACCTGAAAACAAGGAGTGAGAGGGATTTGCTTTCACACAAATCCATTAGCTTGGCAGCCCCTAGTATCTTTATGCCTCATCATCTTCAGGGCACATTTTTCACAGAAGTTCTTATCTTTCCACAGGTGGTCCTCCTGGCTACCATCTCTGATGCAATGAAACACATATTCCATCTGTGTTGCCGCAGAGTGCTCATTGCAAACCTGTTTTGTATTTCTAGCTCTATCTTGTATGGCAGCACTGCCCAAAATAACCTTTGTCCCCATTTTCATTTCACATGGAAACCCTATTCATTCAAACTGACTGAAATATCTACCTGCAATGGAACAGAGGTTTGAAGATGTGAAGGACTCTGTGAACAAATTTAAGTGGGGATACACAGCTTGCCTTTTCTTTTCTGCCATATGTCTCTCGTGAGTATAAATTTACACCACCTGGACTGAGGTGCAGCAAGAAGGGATCAGTCATACGTGATGCTAGCTGGGGAAAACTGCCCCTGAACTTTCTCTTGGACTGCTCTAAACCACAGCAAAGCATATGCAAAAACCTGAGTAAAGGGTGAAACAGGCTTGTTTGTGCTTAAATACATGTATGTGTAAATTATTATTATATTTTTTTAAAAAACAACACTTTGGCGTCTTTGCAAAGCTGACATTAAAGCACTGGTTTCATCACGTCAAGTAAAGACAAAAAGCTGTCCTACTAGAGGCTTGATGCCAAATGGTACCTCACGACATTGTGGCTTTATAATGTAAATATGGTCATGTCAAACTAGAGATTAACATTTTCCATTAATTTTGCTTGTTGCATAAACAAGAGGGGATTAGGTGTATTTTTGCTTTTGAAATGGCATATTTAGCAAGCACACGCTGCTGCTGGATCCCAGTTAAAGGTTAACTACAGTCAGCTGTCATATTGCTCTCTTATCAGTTGTTTTCTGTCTGTGAAGTCAACCTGCATGTAATTCTCTGGCCTTGGATTTTGCAATTACATCTGGGTAGTCTGGTTTACCTCTAAGATGGTTAGAACGAAAATAAATAATAGACTCCTGGAGATCATTGTCAGATCAAAAGTGACTGGGTTCATGCACAGAAGTACCAGATATATGGTCATCATCCTGTTTGTAGCTAATCCATCTGCGAGTTCAGGGACTCAGAAGTATACCTGGATTTGTGAAATGACGGAGTGAGAAAAAAGGAGTCTTGGAAACAGAGTGACAGAGCAAAGCTCCTTAATACTCTATGAACAGGGAAGTATTTTTCCATCACTGCTGTTCTTGTTATTTATATTGCCATAAATTGCACCTGTTACATGTGATGCACATACATAAGGGTATATCCCAGCAAGTATCTTAGAAATAATGATACATGGTAATCAGGGTTAATCTGTCTTCTCTTTTTACTTTCACATTTAGAAATGTTCTGGGTTTTTTGAAAGAAATGAGCCATGATGCATCTGTAAGTTGCTAGAGCATATTTGCTTCTTACATTAATTTGTTTTGTGATAACTTCAAAGAAGGTCAAGGTATGGTTGTTTTACCCGCTCTACAAACACACAGTGCCAAGCACACAAAATGGGAGGCATGAAAGAAAGGGCTAGCAGAAAACATTTGATTAAAAATGAAGTTAATGCATACTTTGATATATCTTCATATGACATTGTTTCTTTTAGAATTTTTGAATCATAGTATCAGCTACATGCAGCTAAGGAACATCCAAACCCAACCACTTGCTGTGTGGTTTCTTGTGGACATCAGTGCTAGAAATGTTTTATTTGCAGTGAAAAAACTATTTTGCTGTTAGAAAAGGAAATTAAAGGGGAAAAAAAAATCTTCCCCCATTCCTGTTTTTTATCTTTGAGGTTAAAACTTTCATGGTAAACTCCTAGCGCAGACAGTGAAGTGTTAACTTCTTAATCAACAATAACAATGAATAACAGTAACTAGTAATAATATTTTTTTCCAATAACTTTCTTTTATTTGCTTCCTTAGTTTACTTCCTCCACTGTTCTCTTCTTCTAAACGCCCCCATCTGTTAAGATTTCAGTGTCAGGATTTAATATGTAACGGAATGCACAAAGACCTCACTCTTAATCTCACCCTCATCCTTTTCATCACCAAAGTGGTTTTGTGACCATGTGACATCTGAATAATTTTAATGGGTTCACTGTAAATGGCAGAGGTGTAATAAAACAGGAACAGGAGCACTTCAGTGCTACTGCACTGGCAAAGTCATTCATTCTGATGACATCAATACTTGTGCACTTACTCTTTTGTCAAGTTGTCCTCAGTACAATTTTTCAGAAGGAAGTTTGATCTTCCAGAGACCTCTTTCTCTCCTGTTATTATTATTATTTAGTGGGTTGGGATGTCCTATGTTCTTCTCATTTTTTCTGTTCTTTTGCTGCCTGAAATGACAGTTTGGGTCTAGATATGTGTTTTCTGATGTGATATTAACCATCTGCTAATCCTCCGTGCACACCGAAACACAAATTCAAACAGAAGGTGAGGAAGGCTGGCTAATGAAACAGCTAAACCTCTGCCTGCTGTTGTTTCAAACCAATCACCTTGCTGTGGACATATGAATATAGGGGGAATAAAAAGTTATTCCAAAAATAAACATTTTTACCTAATTCGCATGGCAGTTTTAATATATGCTATATTATTTTTAACTTTAGAACAGTTTAAAGTGATACCTTGTTTTGATATTTAAAATAAAAACATAATTACTTTTTTCCCCATTTGTTTTTGTTTCATTTTTGGTCAGTTTAGTACGTCTTGTCCCAGCAGCCTTTCCAAACATTGAGCCGGGAACTGGGTCGAGGTACCTGCCAAAATACTGTCACCTCCACATGTGTGGTTGCCATCAACTCTAGTCTCAAATGAGATCAAGTAATGAGCTGTGTCATTTGTTCACACTTAGGAGATTGTATAAAACATGATTAGCAGGGAACATGTTGTGGGTACAGAATAGGAGATTTAATATGAGACATTTATATCCTGGGATTTGGGCATTTCCTAGCTCAACTCTACTTCACAATGGGCTGAGAGCTTGCTAAAGGTCTTGGCCATCTATGGGAATAGCTGTGACCTGTTTGAGCAAGGACAAACCCTCCAGTCCTGTCCAAAGGAGATTCGTATTTCCACAACAGATGGTACCAAGTACTGGCTTAACGAAAGGAAGTGGTAGAGCCTTTCCTGCTTGACCTAATGAACAAGAAGTATATAGGGCAGCAGAAGCGTGGAAATGGGCGAGAGGTTTGGACCAGAATGACCCCCACTGTTGGATCTGAACTATAAAGGGAAGCAGGTCCTGAAGGTATAAATGTCCAACTGAGTTTGGATGTACCCTCCTACAGGAGTAGGAGTGTTGGAGTAGGAGGGTACTGCAAAGTTCTTACCATCTTGTCACAAGAACCAGGGAGGATGAAAGCATTGTTGAGCACTAACCTAAACACTGCAGACATGTGCTTCTCTTGGTCTTTTGCTTCTTTTTACATATTCACATAAGCCTTGCAGCTCTGCTGACTGATCTGGATTCTCCCACACTCTCAGTTGCTTTCAGATGAATCTTGCCTTTCTGGACATGATTTCAGGTACATGGCTTGACTCTGAGGTGTCTGTTCCCTCCAGGGTGGTAATTCTGGGTATCAGGCAGTCTCTCGAGGACAACGCTCCTCATACATGTGTTTCCCAGGGTAGCTAAAGAAGAAAAAGATATGTCTTTGCTTAGTTTAAAAGGCCAGTTTGAGAGGTGACAATGCAGGGCATCTTTGAAGGAAAAATATCTTTTGGCAGCCACTGCAAGTTAGGAGCAGTCATTGGCATATAGCATAATAAAATCACTCCCAAATTGTCTGGGTCCCCAAGGAGAACATTATACTAAGACTAAAGAACACACTTGATATATTGCCCACTGTTTTATAATGTGTTTGAAATCAGTACATTGCATAAATTTCAATTTCCATTGCTCTAATGATCTGACAATTTCCTGAAACACTTTAATGGAGTTTCCACTGACCTTAAAATAATAGTATTTTTTAAAAAGTGGTTCAGTGCAGACTTTTATGAGACAAATGGAGCCAGACTTCTCTTTCAAAAATATGATTTTTGCAAATGTGCTTGCTTCTGAAAATCTCAGACCTGTTTTTCAGAGTTGCAGGAATAACATAAATGCCAGAGTAAGTGGCAGTTGATCTCACAACACTAAAATCTCAATACTGAATGAGCAAGGCATTCATTTACTGCATATAGAAATATGTCCAAAAGAAGGTCTGAATGTCTTTCAAACTACCAGGGAATGGCACGGAAGTGCTTGTGTCTTGTGACCCCCTTTGACACTGTGGGCAACTCACATGTTAGGATGAATATTTGCAAATAACATTAATCCTGTCATAATCTGCTCTTATTAAGTGTGCTCAGCTTTACCTCTTCCTCCTTTCTCTCCTTTCAGTTTTTAACCTGCACAATTTAAAAGTTTCAGGATCTTCTACTCTCAGCATCCCGGTTCTTTCTCCACAGAGACGCTGTGAGTCTCTTACTCTAAGTTTGAGCACTTCAGATTCATTTTCTTAGTCTTAGTTTCCTAATCCCATTTGCTCAAAACCATACTGCTCTTTGGCAAGGTTTTCACATCCTTTCTTCTTCACTCCTGCTGGACTCCATGGTTATCAGAAAGCTTTCTCTTTCCCAAAAGTATCTTGATAATAGAGGCTCACACATGGAGACAGAAGGATTTCCTTTAAGATTTCCAACATGTATATGCCTCAACATCTTTTCTTTCTCCACAGTTTTGTCAGATCAACTTATTCCTAAAGGAATGATTGCCTAAAGGTTGGCAGACTCTTACCTTTACTGGTCTTCAATGGTGCCAGTTAGGTAAGCATATAACTGATTGAGGATGAGTTGTATGCAATACCAGAGAATCTCTAAAATCTGAAGTAACTAAAGCTCATGCAGTCGAAGATGTGTTTAGATGGGGATGTACAGCTTTTGCAAAGATGTTTAAGCTCCAGAATTGGACTGGGTTTTGTTATTCCTCTCAGTTCCACAGATCCCCTGATGTCCTAGTGCCTGGATGCAGTGGGTTTGTGAACTGCTCTATCCCATTTGGGAAATAGTAGGGAAATAGTAACGAAATAGATCTGCAATAAGACATCTGCTTCTGAACTCTTCCCAGCCCTACTTTAAACCCAGACAATTCTGAAGATATACATCACATATGTAATCTACCATCTAACCTTTACTCCTTAATCTGTTGTATTTATAGAGTGCTAATCATTAGATTAGGCATTTATCTTCAATGATATATGACAGACTTAAGTTTAATATGATAGCGGGCTCATACTACATCAAAATGTTTCTCATCTTAACCACTCTTCTCAACAGGGGTGGAGGCTGAAGGGAGGAATCACGTTTTCAGTGCTACCCTGGAGAAGGCATTGCTAGCCAGGAGCAATTTCTAACTTTGTTTTTTCAAAACTGTGCCCATTTTCTACCTTGCTTTCCAGCATTTCCACTTGCTGAGCAATAATAAGTGGTATATCTGTCTATATTTAAAATGACAGATGGTGCCTGTGCCGGTGGTGATAAGAGTGACTGTATAAGCACTATCTCCTTGGTGGGGGAGCTGTAGAAAAATGGTATAATCTGGAATGAGGTAATTTCTGGTTTACTTTATAATCTCTACACCTCACCTGCCCAAGGTAACCTTATAAAAATTCCCCATTTTTTCTAGTATGAAGAAAGCAAATCATAGAATCATAGAATGTTTTAGGATGGAAGAGACCTCTAGAGGTCATCTGGTTCAACCTCCCTACACAAGTAGGGACATCTCTACCTAGGTCAGGCTGCTCAGACCCCCATCAAGCCTGAGCTTGAATGACTCCAGGGATGAGGCCTCCACCACCTCTCTGGGCAGACCATTCCAGTGATCTATTACCCCCATATGAAACAACTTTTTTCTAATATACAGTCTAAATCTATCAAAGGATTGATGTTGGGCAGCTTAAAACCTACTCATGTTTCCAGATTCACACCACTTTCCACACATTGCTTAAAACAGACCCTTACCTTTAATCAAGGCAGAAAGGGCCCAGTAGCAGCACGTCTGCTACGGTGTGCATAGCTCTGCTTAGGTGAAGAAGGCTCTGACCCCATGTTACTGAGAGACACCATAAAGCTGTTCAAAAATAATGGAAAGAGTTTACTTGCCCAGCTAGGTAGGTTGGTTTTTTTAAACAGCCATGAAAACCCTTTTGGGTTTATTTATGCTTTTGCATACATAGAAATCCATTGCTGATTTAGACTCATAAGAAACTGAAGAGGTAAGAAATACATTCTTCTGTCACTCCATCTTCTGCCTGAGAAGTATCACTGAGCTGATTATTTACTTCCTGTGCTAATATTTTTGTCTCAGATTTGGTTATAGCTCCAGATGGCATGTGTTTGCATTCACATTTGCAACAGCTGAAGTATGGTTGGGCAGCATAAAATCTCTAACAAAATGTCCTCAACCTAAAATGAAGAGAAATACTTTTCCTTTTACAGCCCATGACCATCATCTGCCAAAACATCACTTAAATGCTGCTCCAGTGTGTTTGGAAAGAAAGAACGGTAGAATATGAGTTAAACATAGATGCCCAGAGTAGGTTTCTTAGGAAAGGGGCTTCCCAGAGCTCCTAGCTCATGTCAAGATGTGGGGCAGGAGTTAGAGGCATTTACCTTTTCACAGAGTCACCCTCTGTGAAGGTGAAGAAGTTTTTTCTCATATTTATGTGCAACCTCCTATGTTGCAGCTTGCATCCGTTGCCCCTTGTCCTATCATTGGATATCACTAGGAAGAGCCTAGCTCCATTCTCCTGACACTCACCCTTTACATATTTATAAACATTAATGAGGTCACCCCTCAGTCTCCTCCAGGCTAAAGAGACCCAGCTCTCTCAGCCTTTCCTCTTAAGGAAGATGTTCCACTCCCTTCATCATCTTAGTAGCTCTGCACTGGACTCTCTCAAGCAGTTCCCTGTCCTTCTTGAACTGAGGGGCCCAGAACTGGACACAGTATTCCAGATGTGGTCTCACCNTCAGTCACCAGAGGCAAGTTTAAAACAGGTCTAGTTTCAGTGATAGGTAACATTTCACTGCAGGGCCTCCTGGGGCAGCTGCCTCTCCCTGATTTGCTACTTCTATTGAAATGGCTATCATCAAAAGGATGCTGATTTTACCAGATCTAATCAAGCAAAGCAAATTAAGCATATGCTCAACTTCAATCACTTGAGATGTTTACCCACTGACCTTCAAGATAAGCTAACCAGATTTATAATTTTTGTACCCTTGCTTCAGATAAAAGGGCCAAATCCTAGTTTTCCAGTTAAAGACACTGTTTCAGAGCTTATTTCAAAGCTGAGCAGGCTTTAGCTTGGGGATGATACTTTCCAATATCTGCCCAGCCAAAGTAGGCAGTCTGAATGGTACCTCTTAGTTCCTTTAGTTGAGAAATAAATATCTTTATTGCTCAAGAAAGATGGTGTGCATCATGGGACAAGGAGGAGACGGATTACTTCTATAAAGACACTAGTGTTATTACTGGCTCATTTTGTCGTCGTTAAGGCTGTTAGTGAAGTTAGGTGTCCTCGAAAGTACCTGTGACATGACATTCACCCAACTCTTCACAGAAAACAAAATGTATAAAACCCCTAGAGAAAAACCTGTTCTAATGTCATACAGATCTTTACAGGCCAATTAGATGTTTGTACGGAACACCAGAGAGAGAATAGATCACTGAATCAAGGAATACGTGCATGTATCAGACTGGTGTGACAGGATGACTTCAGAAAAGCTGTTGCCAGCTTCCTAGGAAGGTGTTTCCTTCTTGTAGCCCATATGAAATAATAGTGGAAGATTCTTCTCCTCCAGAAATGCATCTGCCTCCAGTCTCACCTTTTAGGAAGGTACGAGAGCTCGTATCACTGCTTAATAACTTAGTTACTATATCCATGGTCCACCAATACACATAGTCCAACATATATGTACTTGTATATATAGGCACTCTACTGCAAGGACAATGTCAGATTTTCCACCCCATAGTTAAATTATGATAGTCTTCTAAACAACTTACAGCATAGAGTGAACTATTCTGAAGATCAGTGCCTTCAAAGTTTCATAATATGAATGTTTGCTGATGATAGATTATAGACAGTGTCTATGTATATAAGGCAAAAGTTGCATATAAGATAAAGCACTCTTGACTCCGCTCCTGACTAAGATGAGAGCCTCTCAACTGATGACTATCAAGAGTAAAACTTGGAGACTGTGACAGCATTCAGAAGTGACTTCTGGGGAGGACAAAACAGAGGACTTCCTTCTGACACTGTATAAATTCATGTTCTAATAAGTCCTAGGTACTGTGTCCTGTTCTGACACTTTCTCCACTTCCCCTTAAAGAAATCTTTGCGGCGGGAGATCAATGGACAATGCGTACACAGACTAATATAATCCAAGCATTGCCGTTTATTGCCTGAAGCTCACTCATTATATACCCACCAGCGCTGACCACGTGCTGGAAGCACAACTCTGATTGGAAACAAACTCTGCCAGGCGCTAAGCAACATCTCTTGATTGGCCAGGTACTGCTCTCAAGGTGCCTCCCTTGGTTCTACCTTCTGCCTCCTTTGTCTTGCTGCGTCACTCCCGTGTCACGTGCCGCATGTGGCTGTCCCCATGTGTCCTTGTTTATGTATTCCCTGTAGCAATCCTTACTGGCGCCGCCAAGTCTGGGTTTGCTCACATGCCCATTCTTATGGAGATACCTCTCCACAAACCCCCCTTTTTCTTTTTGAGCAATCCAGACTTGTTTAACAGCATGGGGCAAAACAGTAATCAAAAACTTTCATATACAACATATAATCAAAAACTTTCATATACAACATAATAATAATACAAAAACTACAACAGTTACAATACAAAAAGGAACAGTTACTAGTACAAAATAGAATCAAATTTTTCAACCATCCCCCCAAACCCAAACTCTGCAACCAAACATCAAACCCTGTAACATTGCCTGTGTATCATGCCAAGGATTTACGGGTTAAGGGGACACGGCTTCTGCCGACTGTTGTTTCCACGGCTTTACCCATCGTGCAGGTATCCAACGGATCCCTTCCCCTGTAAGCAAACACATAT
>VYZX01016299.1:15565-42472 GCA_013401335.1 Brachypteracias leptosomus
GTAGGAGGAAAGAATTACTACTACCCTCGGGTTGCTGGGGCTGTTCATTGGGGGAATAATTAGGGATTTTAGAAGTATACTCATCCTTCGCCAAGTCTTTCAATTTCCGGATCAGTTCCTTCAGTTGTCTGTTGCCTAAAAGCAAGTTCTCATTGCCGAGATGCAAGTTCTCATGTTCCTGCTTTTTGGCAGGCAACTCCAGCGTCGAAGGCGGCAGCGGAGGATAAGAGGCTGGAATCGCTGGTAGATTAATAGGTGGTGGAGGAAAATTTTCACTCAACACGCTCTCCTCTTCGTAATCAGACTCGTCCTCGGATACCGAGCTTTATACCGACAGTTCTTCCTTTCGTTCTCTTCCCGGCGCCTTCGCCGCACCTCCAGTTTTAGGATGACCCGCCGTGTCCGCTGCTATCCCCGCTGGCGCAGGCGCCGCTGCCACTCCAGCAGGTGCGGGCGGCGGAACCCTCGGCGTCGGAATCCTCGGCGCCTCAAAAAGCTGCTTTGAGGTAGACTTCGAGCCCCCAGGCTCAAAGATAAAGGCTGCAAACGCAGCAGCAGCCGCCGCTCGTTCGCGCTTCATTTCTCTCCTTTTCATTTCCCTTACTGCTTCTTGGATCAGCCGCCAAAGGGTCACCATCTTGGTAACCTNAGGAGGGTCCCTGTTCGGGTGCCACTTGCGGCGGGAGATCAATGTACAACGCGTACACGGACTAATATAATCCAAGCATTGCTGTTTATTGCCCGAAGCTCACTCATTATATACCCACCAGCACTGACCACGTGCTGGAAGTACAACTCTGATTGGAAACAAACTCTGCCAGGCGCTAAGCAACATCTCTTGATTGGCCAGGTACTGCTCTCAAGGCGCCTCCCTTGGTTCCACCTTCTGCCTCCTTTGTCTTGCTGTGTCACTCCCGTGTCACGTGCCGCACGTGGCTGTCCCCGTGTGTCCTTGTTTACGTCTTCCCTGTAGCCATCCTTGTGTGTCCTTGTTTACGTATTCCCTGTAGCCATCCTTACTGGCGCCGCCAAGTCTGGGTTTGCTCACATGCCCATTCTTATGGAGATACCTCTCCACAAATCTTAGAAAAGATGTAGGGCTAAGAAAAGTTCAAAGAAGTGTTACAAGATGATCAAAGGCATGGTACCACTCTAAAGAAAAAACAGTTTTGGAAGCTACGTCTCTTTAGTTTGGACAAAGGATGAGGGATTCTTAGGAGATTTATAAAACAAAAAAAGCTATAGAGAGAGTGTGTAAAGATTGACTCAGTCCTTGTTTTTTTCCCCAGTACAAGGGCAAGAAGGCACCAAATCCAGAGAATGTCACTGCTGATCAAGTTTTGTCTCATGTACAGCATTCACAGAGTTTCTTGACACAGGCTGATGTGGATGTTCATGTGGCTTCAGGAGCAGACTGCATGAGATCGTAGGGTGTTATTAAGTGCTAAAATCACTGTGGGCCATGAATTCTCTAAGCTGCAAATGATGAAAGGCAAGAAAAGTACTAATGAGAAGAGTAGTATATATCTGACACTCTTCCTGAAGGACTCATGTTTGCCTATTGCCAAGGTAAGGATGAGATGGCCACTTAAGCTCCTATGTTATCTGACAAGCCTCTTCAGCCTTCCAAGCATTCTAGTAGGTGAATTAAGGCTATGGGCTAAGAGCCAAAAATACTACATGCCTTATACTTTTGGACCCAATAGAATATTTAAGAATGTGCATAAGTCACTGGATATTTAATATCAACAAATATCCCTCAGCTCCTGCTGACTCCATTACACCAACCCTGTTGTTGCACACTGGTAGAAGCCTGGGACCATCTATGCCTCGCAGGCAGTTTTTGCAAAAATGAGAAATCCAGGGATTTTAGGAAAAAGCTTGCACCATGTGTGAATCACCTAAACAACAAAGATGAAAAGCCCAGATGGTAGGAATGTATAAACATTATACTTTGTGAGAAAAACTTTGTACCTCTTCCCCTATGCAAGAGCAAGCAACAGAGTGCAAAGTAACAAAAATTTGAGGTATCAATTTCTTCTTACTAAGGCTGAGCTCCTTGCACTCCTGCCTCTTAATGTTCCCTGATGTTGACTGAAGAGTCCTGACAAGAGTCTTGGGAAGATCAACTTGTCCTCATGCAGTAGAGCTGAGCCCCTCTTTCTGTCCTGGGCATGGCATAAGAAGGGGTGTTCTTTGACCTGAGAGAGATTTCAGCCCTTAAGTATATTGAAAAAAATCCTCTTCAATCAGTCTTTGACAGCTAGCAATGAACTGGGCTGCTTGTCACTGGAAGCATCTTTCAGCAGAAATTCAGAAGATGGGACCTGGACATAAGTGCAAAAGAATATGCCTATCTTAAGGGAATTATAAATTTTAATTCTGGTAAGTCCTCCTGGAAATTACACAGATGATTTTGTGCCTAGAAGGACATTTGGCATTTTCATTTGTGTACAGACAAATGTTTGTAGTTTTACTCTTTTCTATTAATATAGCTAAATGTTCTCAAAAAAATCTATATTCCACAATTTAATGATTTTAATTTACTTAGGTTCCTTGGATGTGTGCAGTAGGTCACCCACTGTAAGCCAAACCAGCTTCTATTAGACAAATTTTAAGCCATAAAGAATTAACCATCTCACTTCAAACTGATTCTCAGTTCAAAGGTACTACAGCAGACTCACCTGCAGTACAGTGAAGGAGAGATGGTACAGAGCTACGTGGTGGGAGTATTAGAAGTATTTTAACAAAGCCTTCCTCTACAGCAAGAACACTGGAGAAGATAAAATAATCTGTATCATCTGATTTCCATCAATGAGGAAAACGGATACTGCACTGAGGTTACACAGCTTTTATTTATTTATCCTTTAGTATCCCTACTTTCAAAGCCTAGGACAGCAGTCATAGAGCAAACTCAGACTAGTGATCACATCCTCTCATTTCTGGTGCTAAGTTCAGGCTCTTTAGGAAGGAAAGTTGCCTAGGTCAGCACCATGGAGTGCGTGCGTCATTAAAAGCTGAGCTCTAAGTCCACTAAAGTAAATGGAAAGACTTATTGACTCCAGTCTGCTCTGGCTCAGATCCCCGACTCCTTCCACAGCAATCCCTGCTGTTGGCTGCTCTGTCAGCAGTGTGCTATACTTGGGCCTGAACCAAAAGAATACTTGAATGCTTCAGTTATTCCATGATATTTCTTGTGGTGAATGGTTTATAGGCTGCTCAAAGGCCATAATGACTTTATATTTGTTTCCAATAGGGTTCAAATTCTGATTCTTGAGATGTAATGTCATCCAGATGTTTAGTATTGTCTTGTGCCGCAGCATCAAACCAGTGGAGTTCATTTCAGTGTAAGTTATTTTCTCAGTTTTTCACAATAAAATCAGGCTGAAGAAACCATCGGTTATATTCAGGGTGATGATAAGAGGAGAAATCCCTCAGCCGCAACAGCTTACACAGTTGAACTAGCAGGCATTTTTATTATCTCTGTGGATAAAATGCGATTTTCACTTAAGGAGAAAGCAGCAGAAGCAGTGTTATGTTCTGGAGCTATGCTTTCTAATACCTGTTGCTTCTCCAGGGTGCTCTGTCTAGAGCTTCAGAGGGACTCCCTAGTTCTTAGGTGGGATGACTCTGTTCTATGGAGGTGCCTTTCTCCTTGGGCTGCAGAAGGCAGCTGCGCAGTTGAATCTGTATTTGAGTCCAGATGAAACAAAAAGTCACAGTCTAACTCTGGGCTGAAACAGGTACTTGGGGCTTACACACAGCCCAAACTGCCCTTTCTTTATGTGTTTTGCTGCAAACATCTGCACAGCTGTTGTTTCACAATTACTATTTTTAATAATTTTTGAACACTTTACACCAAACTTAGAAAATGTTTTCTACGTACATGCAGCACATTATCAGCTACCCTCTTAGTTCTGGCTTGATATTTGGCCAAATCTTAATATTTTGCAGGCCTTGGTTCTAAGAGGATTTCAGGCAGCCACCAGCAGTGACAATGCTAAACCCTCTCCTATATCATGGAGTACCTCATGTGGGTTCCCACCCTGAACGTTTTGTTCCTGTTAGGACCACCAAAGCCTTAGGCAAAGGGGAAGGACCAGGCATGGAGCAGGCCAGCGCTGGGTTATGAGTTGGAGTTCAAGAGAGCACTCAGAAATGCAGCTGCAGTAGCACAGCTAGGCCAGTGCTTGGGCAAGAAACATGACTAACAAGTATGGTAGAGCTTTGCTTGTGCCCTAAGGCATCTCTTGCAGCATAAAGATTGATCATTAAAAAATGCCTCTGTGAACACGGTGGCAGGCAGCATGGAGCGGAGGTCCTCCCACCAAAGCACAATCTGTGCAGTACTTCTCTGTGTGAGGCTCTGGCTGGACTACTGACTGACCACATCTGGGCCAGCAAGAACCTACAAAGGAGAAAGCATGTGCCCAAGACCTAAGGGGAAACAGGCAGCCTTGCATCAACTGAATCCAGGTTCTCAGAATCACAGAAAGTTAGGGGTTCTCAAAAGATCATCTAGTCCAACCCTTCATAAGTAACTAAGTGCTTTAGAACGTGCCTCTGTTATTTCAGAAACCACTGTGGTCATGGAACAGCCTGCTGGAGTTTAAACAATAATAATAATAAAATTCTAAGAAATCCTGGAAATAATTACTTTCCCCATTAAAAAAAATCAGTGATATTGGGCAACTCATTATAAATGTGATGGGATCACCAGAAAGGAGCAGAACTCTTCCTTCCCACCCCTATCCTACCAAACTTGTTGGATTTTCTTTAGGTTGCCTCTTTTTCATAGTTTTCCACACCATTCTTCAGCTTTTTTGGCCTCAGAGGGGTTAATATTTTTGTATGCTGCTCTGAAAGCAAAAATGAAAAGTTGTAAGTGGAATTTTTTTGCAGACAAAAAGCTTGTTGGATGGAGATGAATTAAAATGACATATTTGTGCAGACTAATCCGGAAAGGGTTTTTAGCGCAGAAGAAATCTGATTTAAAATGAGTACTTGTGGCTGGAAGAGCAGCTATTGGTCAGACCTCTGCCAAAACCTGTAAGGCAAGGCCTGTTAATAGTGCTTTTCATCCCAAATCACCCAGGAGTCCATACTTGGGGTTAATTTCTGTAGTGAAAGCTTGAAGAGCTAATAACTGGAGGAGAAAAAGGAGTGGTGGCATTTCCATTTGAGCACGGGTTTGGACTAGGTGGCCTCTGGAGGTCCCTTCTGAGCTAAATTATCCAAGTCTAAAGAAAATAGGTGAAAGCTTTTAAATAGACATTGGAAAAGGGCTGTAGGACTCTCCAGAACTCATGGCCATCCCTGCTCTTCCTAGACGTGCTTTGGCTAGGTGGCTTTGGAGAGGTTGAATGTGTATGGGTGAAGAGTCCAGCTGTAAGGCCTTCTCCTGGACCCAGGCAATAAATCAAAGGAAGGAGTAGATAGGACTGTCCCACTACACATGAATAGAATAGATGAAGGTGAAACTGCTCTTGCTGCTTTTAACAATTGCCTGAAAAGCAACGGGAACTGAGCAGTGAAGAGATGGGAATTGTGAAAAACAGTGCTGCTATTGTATCAGTGCATATATACATACATACATATATATATACAAAACTCCATCAAGGCTGTGACAGGACTTCTGTTACAAAAGACACTCTTAAGAGGTTTACAGTTCAGCTGGAAACGTGTTTAACTGAGTATCGTGACAACACACGTCAGCACAAGAAGTTTCCTATTATTTGTAAATTAAAACCAATGTTTGATTACATATAGAAGGAGATCAAATGGGGAAATTAAGCAAATTTGAAGGGATATAAGCAATTGCAATTTCATCCTGAATATACAAAATCCTGAAAGCTTAATTTCCATGAAAAACCTGACACTTGGAACCATCCTCACAGCTTGCAGCTGTTGGCAATAATAGGGGAGAAGATGACTTTTCCAAACTCTTCACTTCTGACTAGCTTGGTTGCAGGCTTTGCTAATGCTTCTTCTCCTCTGGCAACGATGTCTAGGGAGAAGAGAGCTGTTGAAGAGTAACAGAGGACAGCCAATCACAGACTGCAAAAATCCCAACCAGGCTGGTTTTGCCCTAGTACAGGGCACTAGAAAAGAACCTCCCACACTTAAACAAATGATCCAGTGTGAAACACTTCCCAGTCTAAGCTATACAGATCCCATCCCAGAGGGGTATGGGTTCAGTCACTGTAAAAGATGCTAAACGGGTCTGAAGCATGTGCTGGGAGATAGACTAAAATAAGATGTGAACGGCAGGAGAGGCAGAGGTCAAAACTTGGGGATTCATGCTACCCCTGTCCAGAATGCCACAATTCTTTGAAAAAAAAAATGGTGTTACCCTTAGGTGGTGAGGACAGGAGGCTACAGGTTGCTAAGAGCTACATGACAAGGCAATCCCACCAGAGGCAAAGAATAAACATGAGGTATCCTTTGAACTGAACAAAGACTTCCAGCGAGCCAGCAGGTTTGAAGTCATGTGCTATGTGATTGAGGACTGTGACTTCTCGCTCTTCAGAAATGGCTGAGGAAGTGCAAAATTAGGAAATACAGTTATCTATCCTACTCCTGTGAGTCATGATAAATCTCACAGAGAACCTTTATACTCTTTTTAGACTGTAAATGAGGATATCTAGATAGCATGGTGAACCATAGTACTTCAGCTTAGTCTAACAAGCAGAGACAATGAAAGGAAGGAGATGGGACTGGGTAGACTGGAAACCCATATCTTCAGACCGCCAGCCTGCTCCAAACCAATGCATCCATCTTTCTGATGTTACCTACTATATTAGATTAGATCTGGAATGTTTTCTCCTACTCAGACTATGGTATCAGCATCATTTGGTGAGTAGACAACACTATAAAGCTTCTTCTCCATCTGTACTGAGTCGAAATGGTAACTTCTGTTATCATTTCAAAGCTGGATTTAATGCGAGAGCTAGATTCCAACATGCTTATAATGCTGCACAATGTTTCTTCAAATTATTGAACTACACATATTTTCTTTTTCCAAAACATGGTTTTAGAAAGTTCTCACTGTTTTCTAGAGAAAGTAGTACTATAAGCTAGAAAGCCAGACAACCATCATTATGAAGTGCACAGAACGTGTTTACTCATGATTTATTATTTTACTTCTGTTTTGACACAATGTTATGTCCTAAAATGTCTCCCCTATGTACAAACACTGCAGTAGGAAGCCCAGCAAGACTTCATGTTTATTTCAACGATGTTCCATAGAAAACTAGGCAGGTTTGCTTGGATTCTTCAGCTAACTGCCTCTCTTTGAGACATTGATGAAGATGATATTGAAGAGCTCTTCTTCGGGGTCATCCTAGGAGAGGCCACTCTAAATGTGTTAATTCTAGAAACCCTACAAACCAAGCCAGACTGGCTTTGAAAACAGATGACATCTGTGCTTTCAAACACCTATTTTTTAAAAGATGAGAGGATTTTATAAGCTAAACATATTTCAAACAAATCATTGTAACACATATGTATTTTTTGTATGATGAAGTAATTTTGTAACATTTTAGAATTAAAAGCAAAGAAATACAAGCATTTCATGATTCTGTGTGCTTTCAAAAACCTTTAGTCTAACATATTCGAAGGCCATCTAGGAGTACCAGCATACTTTCCAGCCGTGCTAGGTTCAACTGTATTATTTCTAGTGAGGATTTTAATAACTTTAAAAAACTATATTATATGCTTTTTGCTTTCAGAAAAAGGGGCAGTTGTAAATTTTATTCAGTGCATCCGCAGTTGAAGATGAATAGATACATAAAAGGCTGATAAATGGATAAATCAGTATAAATCCTTCCTTTTCCTGGGATGCCACTCCCTGATCCCAACCCCTTTTCTGTTCCACTGAGAACTCTAATCCTTGGCTGTGATTGCTTGATGGAGCTCCCCCTGACCAACTGCTTTCTTATAGATTCCTTTCCTAAGTCTTGCAGTAAATTGTTGACATTAAATCCCTCTCCCGTTATTCACAAAGTCCTTCCCTGACGAAGACTCTGAACAATATGATCCAAAAATTTGTTGACTAGACAAAAGCTGTCGTTCTGGATTGTTTCCAGGATGTGAATAACAAAGGCTGAAAGCTCCTGTGTTATGCCACAAGCAGCAGAATGTAGCCCAGTTTCCTACATATTTAAGACCTTTCCCCTTTAGCCCTTCCTGCACCCTTTTATAATTACCCTCAAGTAGATGGCAGATGTTCCCTGGACAGTAGAAATGCTGATATATGATTTCCTACAGATGTGTACAACCTGTTACTCCATCTCTCACTGCAAGAGTTCCATGTCTCCATCTCCAAGTGTGCTATGGCATGCCCCACAAGAACTTGCTGTCTCCTATCTGTCTGGCTGGAGAAGAGGCAGCACTTGTTGGGGTTGCTGCCAAGCTATGTGTGTGCTGACTGGTCATCCATCAGGATTAAAAAAACATTGAATGTAGGCGCTAGCTGCAGTAAGGGAAGCTATTTGTATTTCTTTCCTGTCCCTTTCCTCTCCCAATGGTTTCTGTGAGTAGAGTGATTTCAGTAGAAACTCCAATCTAGTTTTGTTTGGCAAGGGGTCTCAAATTCACCAAATGAGGACAGACAGGTAGACAGCCAAGAGGACAAAGAGTATGATAGCTTAATCCACACTTCCTTAGAAAGTCAAGCTAAGATCCCAAGAAAAAGAACTAACATATGTATACACATATTTACATACAGATATGGATGTTCAAAGGACTTTAAAAGAAAGTCAGTGAAGGAAATAAGAAGTTTAAATAAGATGAAGAGTTTATTACACACCAGTTTTGACTAAATACCACACATGTAGAAAATGGAACACAAGTCTTACGAGGAGCGGCTGAGTGAATTGGGGCTGCTTTCTCTGAAGAAGAGGCTGAGAGGAGACCTTCTCGTTCTCTCCAACTACCTTAAAGGAGGTTGTAGAGAGGCAGGGACTGGTCTCTTCCCACCAGTAACAACTGATAAGACAAGAGGAGATGGCCTCAATTTGCACCAGGGGAGGTTTAGGCTGGACATTAGGAAAAATTTTTTCACTGAAAGATGTAGATCTGGTGCTTAGGGACATGGTTTGGAAGCAGATTTGGTAGTGTATGGTTATGGTTGGACTTGATCTTAAAGGTCTTCTCCAACCTAAACGATTCTATGATTCTATCATTTTTTCCCCACTTTGGTAACTGAGGAACAAATTGTAAATACAAAGGGGAAAAAAGCAACCCCCTAACAAGGCAAACCAACTAACCTCCTGTGTACTGGTGATCATGGGTGTAACACCACCTACAGTAAACTCAACTCACCTTCCCATGTTGCAAGCTAACCAAACCCTTCAGAAATTAAGCTTCTTGGACTGGTATTTTCCATGGAAAACTTTCAGGCTTGCAGTTTTCAGTAGGTTTTTGTTAAAATGGTTCAATAGTACTGCCACAGATCAAGGGTATTCCATGGTTAGGTGTTTGTGTTAGTGAATGGAAACATTATTTCTAGAAATTTGTTTTTTTGTCTGTTCTTTTTAAGATTCACCCAAGCAGTATACATCCAAAAATTGTATCAACAATACATTTGGCATTGACAATATCACCTGGCAGTAGATATAGGAGTTTCTTTCTCTCAAACACCTCCCAAGTCCTAAAAGCTTCTACCTCTGGCTATTACAGATGCTCCACTTGCACAGGTGGTAGCACAGTGCATGCCCCAGCGGGCCTTGCACATGAAGCAGATTCTGCAATGAGAACGGGAGAAGATCCCTGCTCTGATTTAAGTGCTCTCACTGCTGGTGCAAAGCGAGCAGAGAGGGGAAGAAGCTCTGTGAGAACAGTGAGGAATTTTGGATAGAGGTAAAAAGTACAGAAAACATGTAAAATGATAGCCATGGATGGCTAGAGACAGAAGCAAAAAGGAGATTTAAAAAAAAGCAGGACAGGGGGTGGAGGCTGCTTATTAACAGAGCTAATTTCTGTGTAGTGTCCAGCTTACCTTCATATGCCAAAGACCTGCTCAGTGACTCACCAACAACCTGAACCCAGGACAGTGTTCACAATTCAGTAGCCTGAACGTCAGGCTACTGAGAGCACATCAAAATCTGCTTCAAGGTCTTTGACTTTATCTTCAAGGTATACAATGGCTTCAGTTCAACTTTCTTTGAATTGGAGGTCACAATGCCAACAAGTTCCCATGTCTTGGCTCATCTGGAAGACTGCTATTTTCACTGACTACTCTTTCAGTCTGATAGGTGCCTTCACAACCAGCTGTCTGAAAAGAATGCCTAGCCCTCTACAGTGAAGATCATGATCAACATATTGGGTTTTCAAGATACCTGTAGTGGGTCTGTCTGAGCTGATTTTCCTCATGCAGCCCTAGGACCCAGANTTCTACCATGAAGGCAAATACTAGGCTTCAAAGGGAACTCCCACAAGATCTAATACTTATGGACCTCACCTCATTGTGCTCTGAATACAAGATTCAGTCTTCCAACAGATCTTTAACAAAACACACCTTTAGTACATATGCAAATAAAAAACTCAACAACCTTGAGCTAAAGCTCTATGTAACAGAACATTCCCCATCTCACAGACCTGATCACAGAGAGAGCATGAACGTTAATAATCATTTGCTTGATATCCTGTTCAAATGGGCTGAGATAATATTGTCTTGCTGAGGACAGAGTAAGATTCTGCATCTAATCTAATTAAGCGGCATATGAAGGTGGAAGCTGTGAAGGTAGAGGAGGCAGGCAGGAGCAGGAGAGATGCAGGATCATGAGCAGAGGTTAGGAGTGAAAGCAGGAGCTCTCTCTGGAAGGAGGAAAGGCACAGCACAAGACAGCCTCTAGAAGACAAGGAAAATAATACATTGGAATGGAGAAGCAGAAACAGAAATGAACAGAGGGCAAAAGGAAGATAAGGGAAAACTCCACCCCCAGCAAAAAAAAAAAAAGAAAAAAACAACCAACCAAAAAAAACCAAAGAGGAGATAAAGGTTTGCCATCACTTCCTTTCACTTCTGGAATTGAAACCAGAAGCAGAAGCACTGTTTCTCTGGTTGTGAAATCCACCAGCAAAATATGTGTATCCATCCCCCTCTAGTGCCCAAGAGATGACAGTATTTCCACCACCTAGAATGTGATCTTAGCTGTTGGGAGATCTGCCAAATAAAGCACCTAGTGCTGTTGATGATCCAGGAGACACCTCTCATTTCCCAGTTGCTGACTTTTCAAAATACTAGATAATATTTTTGTTAGAAGAAACCTACATTTACAAAATCAAGAATCAAAAAGTAAACTGTTTGCTTGTGAAACCTTACTCCGGCCTCCTTCTGAATATTGTCATAAGTTCTTTAAATGACCTGATTATAAAAAAAAAAATCTCTTGCGCTGTGGGAATTTGTTATGACTGTGCAATGGAGGAAGCTTCTGTTTAAGGCTCAGCTGCTTTCATTGCAGCACCAACACTGCAGAACCTGGATTAAAATGGGTCTGCTGTGACAGAAACAATGCTCTTACAGTTAAATTGGGTGAAGGACACCTTTGAGAGTGTGGGGCAACCAGAGTCATATGTGTCCCAGAATGAAGCTGCTACTAACAGTTTTAACTGGAATAAAAGTTTTTAGTTTTTCATCATGGCAGACACGGGGCCTGGGGAAGGATGGTTTGCAGAAGTCAGTAGGTTCTCACAGCTGCAATCCAGGTCACAAAAAACTGTGTCTCGCATTTCCAAAATGATGTGTAGTGCTGTCAGCACTGAAAAATCAGCCGGTGCATACCCAAAGTGCAGGGAAGCGTTCAACCACTCTAATCTTGCTGCTTTCATTCCTCCTTTGTAAAAAGTCATAATAATATTTCCTCTTTTCATGACAGTTCTTTGAAGATACTAATCAGTGTAAAGAGCTAACAAATGCTATACCTGAGCACCTCAGAAAGTCCCACTGAAAATGAGTAATTCTACGCTCTACCCTACATTCAGTAGTACACAGTAAAATAACACAGAGTCCTTCACGTGACATGGGAAGGATACAAAGAGGAGATACTGAAGAGTATGATTTAGTAAGCACTGAGTAAGGCAGTGATCCTGTGGCAAAAATAACGTCCTATTTGCTATAGTGGGATCCATCTTGCAGGCAAGTCACTTGTTCTCTCTCTCTAGGGCACAGAGAGAGAGAGATGAACATGCTCCAAGGGAGGTATGCCTCCCTCCTCTTAGGTTTGGATGAACCACACTACCAAGTGCTTTACCTCTGCTTACCAATACAGCTAAGGAGCCTACCTGACCATTTGAGATCAATTGCTTAACTTCCAGATGGTAAAAGTGAGATTAATCCCACCTCTACAACATATATAGAAGTGGTCTGGATCTGGTCTGCACACGCAGTATTAATTTTAATATCTTCTAATGTTAGCATGCTTGGCTTTGCAGTCCTGATCTTCTTTAAACACTAGACTTTAGACTTATGTTCCAGCTAAATGGGTATTTCTAATAAACAACAGACATCTGATATAGGTTTGGAGACGGAGATAATTCAGTGATTTTATTTATCTTCTCAGAAAGGACTAAAAGACACACTATTCCCTGAGAAAATATTAATCTATTTTGTTTAAATAATACCAGATTTCAAAGTCACATGGGGCATCACAGCCATATATCTATGTCCTTAGCTATATCAATATTTCAATTATTTTATTTTTCTGTGGAACACCTTTATTTTCTCTTTTGTAGAAACAAAGGTATTTCATTCAAAACCCCTAAAATTTCACTTTTGCTAGAAAGCACTTGCAAATCATAAACTCAGTCTTAGAACTTTATTTGCAGCTGAGTCAACTATTGTAGGGTACTGATATGTGGAAAAATGTGTGTCTATAGTAATACGAAGCACAGCACTGCAAGAAAACATATGCCACTTATTTCCATCACAGGTCCACTGACAAAAGCAGCCTAAAAAATACCTGGTGGAGACAAGTTTTTATAACAAATACATAGGCTAAAGAAGCTCCAATTCTTTTAATGACAAGAAAGGATCTCGCTGGTGCCAGCATTATTAATTGTACAGAAATTCTCAATCTTTTCCAGTGGGCCAGGAGATGGGAAGGTGAGTCAGTAGTTCAGTTTTGCTTGGGCTTGTTATCAACTGTTGTCCTAGGTGAGGTTGTGATTTTGAAAGTACAAGTTGTCATTCTTCCTGTGTGATCTCCCTCTCTCCCTCTGCCTGGGGGAGTAGCAGAAATGTTGCAAGATGAAGCACTCCACATCTTATCTAAGATAAGAAGTTCTTCATCAAAGAAAGACATGGCCACAGCTATCTGCTAGCAGGTAATCTCAGGTGCCAGGAACGCAAAGCTTCAAGTAGCGTGGGAATGGTCCCATTTCAGTCACAGCAGAAACAGCGCGAGCCATACACACTCACATAAGCTTAGGTGTTTACTAGGAGGGTAAAATGGAAATTTGGTGTGGTTGAGACAGCAGCCAGGATGGCAAGAGAGGAATTTGCAGAATAAAGGTCGTGCTTATGCAGATGACCATGCAGTAAAGATTCTAACAATCTTTTCCCCACTAGGATCTTATTAGCAATTAAAAATAATGTCACATGCCTATAATACACAAAACTTTGTTTCCAAATACACAGATATGAGTCAGTGCATTGGAACATAACGGGATGCACTAGATGGCTGTGGTCACTGCGACATGGGCAGGGGGCTGTATGTTTGTTGAGGAGTAACGCAGCTTCTGGGAACATGAGTGAAATGTGATGACAGACAAGAAGGGGATGCTCAAACTAGGAAGAACAGTGGCATCATCTCCACTGAGCAGTGTTGTCTAGGAACTCAGCACAACTGTGAGGGCAATCAAAGATGTAAGAATAAGTTGTTGTTACTGGTGACATGTCATACACAATGTTGGTGAATCAGACTTCTAGTCTGCCACCAAACATCACGCTGTCATATAGAAGTGACCTGAGAGTTGTTGCACACGGCTCATGAGTGTGCTGCTGTGGTGCCCTGTATTAGTAGATGTTCCTACAATGTTTCTTATGGGATCTTGAAGATCCCATATACCCTGCTACATCAGCTTGTACAGTCCCTGCAACCCAACCTCGTACTCCTCTGAGGCACTGAACAAGTGAGCCCTGCACAGCCCTCTGAGGGTGTACGGATAGGTGTGGACTCCCTCGCCCACACTCCAAGTTAGGCAAAAGCAAGCCAGTTCAGATCTGAAAGTCATGTATTTGCACAAATTTAACAACTTAGGCACAGCCCTGCGACACTCCAGTTACACAGATTCCAGAGGTGGGTGGCATCCAGTTGGCTTGGAAAGTGAGTGAGGCAAATATGTGTCTGTCTGCACCTGTTCTGGTCAATATATATGAGTCAATAGCATCATTATCAGGGAAATAAGATTAGGGCAGGGACTAGGAAGATCCTCCTACAACATCCAATCTGGTCTCTCTCATCATGGATATCAAACTTGTATATAATTATATCCCCAAACTTACCAAGCTCCACCCGAAGATAATCTAGGATGTGTTTGCATACTCTGTTCCTAATAGGACAGCACGCAGAGCCTCCTGATCTTATGGTTAAAAACTTTCTAATTCCGATTCTAGATATTAACGACTAATATATGTGCATTCTTTCTTGTACTGATATTGTCATTCAATAAAAATGGCTCTTCTCACTCCAAGGTGTTCATTCAAGACATTTATAGACAACAGTTGTATCCCCTATCCATCCACCTCTCTCAGCCCCTCCTGCCACACCTACTCTCACAGTTTTCAACTTCTGGTCCATATCTCATTCTCTTGTTTTTGACTGATGGCCTAACATGTTCACATGATCTGCTCGAGTCAGAGGATGAATCTCTCTGAAACAGAGGTGAATCTCAGATTTCTCCCATCTGTTCTCTCCTTCAACTGAAGGACATTTTGTTTCCTGTTCTATGTCATAGTCTCACATATGGCCTCATTGCTGTATCTTAGGCTCCACCTCTTAGCTATCTCTATCATATCTTCCTCTCCTCTGTTGCAACTGGCTTCCCTAATTTTCTCTTTTGCCATTCCATCATCTGCCTGCTTTTTTACATCCCTTTCCATTACTGCAAATTCATTTCTGAACTTATTCTTCTTTATCAGTCTTTTGTTTTGTTTTGTTTTGCAACTGCATCCTTCTTTCTCTCTCACCACTCAGGTTCTTTTCCTAGATCCTAGCCTTAAAGACAGGATGAAAATCCACAGACCTCCTCCTACAAATTGCTACACAAACCACCCTTGCTGTTGTTTGTTTTGGGCAGGTAGAGCATTGCCTGCAAGAACAGTTTTCCCTTTGGTCTTGTCTGCAACAGTCTTTCACAAGAAGCTGAATGTGTGCAGTTGTAGGCAGTAGCTCTGCAGAACATATGAAACCATCAGTAAGTCTCATACCACCTCCTGGCACATTTGAAGGAAAACAACCGTAGGCATTCATCTACTGCAATCATCCCAGTATCTTGCAGACCTGAACAAAACCACTCCACTTTTCTACCTCATCCTACTTGTTGTTACCATCTTCTCAGCATGCTAAGGAAAGCATACTGCTTTCTTTCCACTAATCTTACTTCTGGGTGATGTGAGAAGCCTAGCAGAGAATACAGAGCAAGACTGTATAGCGCATGAGTCTTCGCAGTCACCATATGACTAGGAAATATACTTTGTCCTGCTGCTTTTCTGTTTTTTTTTTTACTTCTCCAGCTAACCTGCTTCTACTGTCCTGCCTGAGACCCCCTTTCAAAGAAAACTCCTTCATTCATTATTTTTAGTTCAGACTGAGGGTTTTCCTCCTGTTTTACAGCGAAATGTAATCTCTCCTTTGCATTCTGAAATATGCTCAGGTTACTGGTGGCTCCTCAAAAGAAAATACTGGAAAGGACAAAAAAAATACAGTCTATTGCCTAGACAATTGAAGAAATACAAAACTAAACTGTTTCATGCTCTCCGTAAAAGGAGATGAGGCAGAACAGCAATAAAAAAAAAAATTTTTTTTAAATTGTAGTGGGTCTGTCTGAGCTGATTTTCCCCATACAGCCCTCATGCAGCAGCCCTAGGACCCAGAGGGTGTTGATAACACGCACCCTCGTTATGACTATCAGTGCCCACACGGCACCAAAGGTACGGGGGGGGCAAGATCTGGGAGGGGATACAACCCGGACAGCCGACCCAAGCTGACCAATAGGATATTCCATACCATATGACGTCAGCTCAACTATAAAGGGAGGAGGACGGGGGGGATTCGGGGGAAGACATTTGTCCTCTGAGCAACCGGTACGCGTTCTGGAGCCCTGCTTCCCGGGACAGGCCCGACACCGCCTGTGGATGGGCAGTAGAGAGTAACGGCTTTGTTGCTTTTGCTTCGCATGCGCGCGACCTTGCTTTCTCTGCTGTTTATTAAACTGCTTCTTATCATAACCCACGGGTTCTTCTTTTCCATCTTACTCTCTCCCCGCTTGCCTTGCTGACGAAGGTTTGGGGTGTGTGGGGGGGGAGTGATAGAGGGACTAGGGGTGGGCACCGGGCACCCAGCCAAGGTAAACCCACCACAAAAATAATTTTTGTTTTTGTGCTGAAGCAGATAATTTGTCATATTCTTGTCCTTACATCCACCTCAGAAAGTAGATGTAAGATACAGAACCCTGCAAAGGGGGTTGAACTTCTTCCTCTTGGGCACAGCTCAGGAGATATCAAAAAAGTGTTTGTGAACACTCTTGCAAACAACTATAACTTCTAAGGAGGATAAGACTGATTCAGTGAGACTGAATCTTGTTTAGGTTCTTGCATTCTCAAAATATGACAATATCTCAGAACATGTTTATCCTCTTCTGGGGCACATTTTGAAATCTGATTGTAAAACAATGAAAGGACCAAAGGCACAAATGGAAATCTTCAGGATTTGGGCTCAGCTGAGTAAGCAACTCTCAACATTTCTGATAAGACTATGAAGAACATCATATGGAAAATAGTCTGGTAACAGATAAACAGCCTTCCCTAGCTTCAGGCATAAGATAACCCACATGCGAATCATGCAGACTGAAAAGACCATTCCTTTCTGGAGATCCAAATATTTCATACTACTTATCTGTGGTTTTAAAAACATATGGCACAGTAAGTGATTAGCTCAATCTTTAGAAAGTTCCTCCCTTTTCCACAAAGATAAAGAAATCACCTCTGCCCCTGACCCAGCCAACATCCTTAACTAATGTACTGTCAAGCATCAGACTAGTGAGAGCATAGCAGCATCGTTAGCGTTGACAAGCAGAGATCGCTTCATGTGAAATCCAACGTCTCAGTGTGCTGCAGATCCAGGGGCAAAAGAAAATAAGCACATAGCTTGCACTGTGTGCTGCATTGCATGACATGGACCTGCTCCCAGCAGCCCACTGCCCTTCAGGGAGCCTGGATGGCCTCATGGAACACAATCTCCTCAGAGAAACACACTTGCTTAGTGACTCCAGTTTTCACCAAGTCTTTCAAAGACAGCAATTTTTGACTATTCAACAGCTCACAACGCACCAGGTTTCACTCAGGGTCCAAGTTCAGTCTCTTTACACACTGCAGGTCCTCTCCCATGATCTCCAGAGCTATGCTGCATCTTTCCTGGGATATCCATCATCTACAGAGTTACCAGGTAGAAATAAAGTGATCTATGATTTGTCTGCAAGCCTAATCCATTTGGAGTACCAAGACTGCTGTCAGATGCTAAGGCTGCGAGCGTGCTGAATTGCTTCAACCCTCTTTGACAGCTTTTTGAAATCTGTGTTATTTGTGAAGGAAACAAGTGGCTGTTGAAGGTGATCTACCTTTTATGTTGACAAGCATGGCAGCCATAGGACTGTGATGTGCACAGGCTGTAAGCATTTCTATTTGGAAGGAATCTGATTTTCTGCAATCCAGGTTAATAGAATCTGTTACTTAAGTCATCTTGTAGTAGCATCATTATTATTGGGTTTGGGATTTTTAACTATCGAAGATTCCTGTTCGGATACACAGTTTTTCACAGGATTGCCTATGTCTGGACTGAGGAGAGACAACACAGTGGCTGAAACTCAGGTCTAAGACAAAAAACGTGAATCCAAATCCAAGCAGACGTGTAGACCTCACAAATACTGAGATTACAGCTTGTATGCTTATTATCAGTGTTCTCAGGCAATGCTGGGGCTGGACTGGGGGAACAATGGACTCCTTGCTTCCAGTCACAACTGCCCGGGAAAAAAGAGACACACTGAAGGAGTTCTGTGAGTTGCTACCACACGTTTTTCTGTGAAAAATGGATTTCAGTTTCTCCACTGCCACTCACTCAGTCATATTAAAACTGCATTGAGCTGAATTTCTCTGCTAGTCAACAGCAAATCAACAAAATGTCCCTCCTGTGGTTTTCCTCCTTTCAAGTGTTGGTTTAACAAACGGGTACAGCAAACTGTGGCTGTATTGTGTTTTCTGGAATTGTTACTTCTTTTTTGGCATGAGTTTATTACATAAACATATGGAAAAATCAGCACTGGGACCTTCCAGTTAAGCACATAAGACAATATCTGTGGCGCAGCTCCTCCCAACAGTACTAAAGGAGTTCGAGGTAATAAGAACAAATCTCTTAGGAGCTACTCCTGCCACAGCCTTAATTCTATGTCTTTTGGAAAGGCTGAGAATAGGCATCCTTAACTCCTACAGTCACTAGTAGTGGATTTAACTTCCCATACATCAATAATCGAGCCAGATATCAAGCAGACAAGTCTTACTCTGTGATTCCTGCCACCTACCCTCTCACCTGTGACATCCACTGCAATTCTATAATCAGCAGCCATCTAGATTTAGAGGAACAAATGTTTCTGGCAGTAGAAACTCCCTGTATTTTTACATGCACCCACATGTCTGTCAGCCTGACTACCTAAACCCCGTCACTTCAATCTTCTTGTACCTATGCTATGTAAAAAGTCCTTATTTATAGCTGGAACCAGACAAAAGCCTAGCCCTTACAGCCAGTATAGGCTCCCAATCAGAATCAAGGCTCCCAAAAGACTAATGTTTCTTGCCTCCCACTAATGCCTGCTGGAATTAGCAAAGCTACTAGGGGCTACTTCCAGAACTCAGATTTAGCCTGACCAGAAGCAGAAGTTAGAAGTAGAGATACAACTGTGGTGGGATTGAATTTTTAGAGAACTCTCAGTAGGATGAATATGCCTTGGTTTTTTTCTTATTTAACAAAAGGATTGCACAAAAAGGAAATCTGAAACAGTCTTGATGAAAGCAGTGAGTCCTGTTGGTAAGTTTAATAATTAACTAGACAAAGCTCTTGACAGAGCAAGAGAGAACAATTGGACAGATCTGTATTTCAACATAGGTATGACATTTCATTAAGTAAATCTTTATTGTTCCCTGCCACCTAATGGTGTACGTGAAAATTTACAAAGCACCAAGACAATTCTCAAGCTACACCATTTCTAATAGACTTTCATGTATTTATTTAAATATAAACATAGTCAAGGTTATGGATAAAAATGTGAATTATTATTACCGGCTTTCGGTGAGATCCTAATTCAGTCCCAATTCTGGTGTTAGTGAAGCTGTATTTCTACATTAAATGCCTGTGCTGTCTATGGGTGCCTCTGAAAACCTGCTATGGGATATTCTGTTCATCTAAATTGAACTTAGGCAGAAGTCTGTCATACATCTAATTGAAACAATTCTTTATATAAAAATTAGAAAGAATCAACGTACAGCATTTCCACAAACTACTTGTTTTTCTTAGATTTCCCCAGAGCCATATGAATTGCATGAGTATTAAGAATTTCTGCTTTGATTAGTAACCAACAGAGTTCGCAGGGACACTGTGGTGATGAAAATCTTTATTCAGAAGAGCATACAGAAAGGCACACACTTTTTATGTTAAAATTCAAAATGCACCTACACATTTTTTGCTGGGATGAAGAAAATGGATTGGGTGAAAGAAAAAAGAAAAAATAATAAATAGCACAAGCAGCTACTTCATTTTAAGATGGCTGCAGGTAGGTGACTGCATTGTTGCAGACACCAGCACCACACCAACCACAGTGTTAGAATTTGAATACAATTCAATACCTGAAACTTTTGTAAATTAGCCTAGGAAAAAATAGCTAAAACATCCTCTAACTGCAAAGATGGTCAAACTAAAAAGGAGAGGTGTGTAGAAGGAAAAAAAGATGTCACTTGGATTAAATTCAAGACAACTGACAGCAGAGTATGGGATTTTGCTTTCGTAAAATTAGTAACATAGGCATCCCTAGAGTACAATCTGTTTCTGGGTAGCTTCACTTATTCACAGCTTGAATACACAGTTCTTTTCACTTTCCTCAGGTTTGAGAGCAATGAAATATGGGCTTTGACACTGCAATGACTTCTGCAATACTGCCTGTCTAGCTACTGATATTAGTTTAACAAATGCATAGAAATTGATGTCTTCATATTTAAATGTCTAAATTTTACAACTGTATGGCAGGAGTATAGCTTTTACTTGTTCAATTGCTGGTAGAGTACAAATTCTGCATGTTTAACTTACAGAGATTAGTAGTAACATAATGGGGTGAGATTTACTATGATTGTAACTGATCACAACTCTCTGATCAGCAGCACAAGGTCAGTCTCTGGCAAGGCAAGCAGTATCTCAAATGCTTATTTAAATCTGTGGAACACCTTGCTTGATACAGGGTTATCTCTAGCGCAGTCCCTGCCAGCAGCAGGCAGAACACTGTGGAAACCTGTAGGGAGCTCACGTGACCCAAAGGTGACTTCTTTAGATCACATGACCGTTACTTAAAATAAACTGAATAAAACTGTATCTTATGACAAAAGATAATTAATGGACAACAGATTTTCCTTTCTATCTTCTTTTGCAACACATTTCTAGCTGTACATCTGACAAGGTCAGAGTTTACTATTATTTAAATCAGAGCTAATGCTATCAGCCTGAATGAAATATGCAGAGAGTTGTCTAATAAAAATAATACCAGTAAAAATACAGAACTATGCTCCAGGCTTACGTATAGAGGACAAAATGCTTCATAAAGGTAGCTCCTTTAAACAGACATGGGAACCACACTGTGCTCTAAGGTGTCCAGGTTTGAGTCAGAACCATATCAATTCATTTCAGTGATTTTACTTTTCATCTGAGTCTCTGCTAACTAATTCCATTTTCTGAAATTAACAGCATGTTTTTGCAGATAGTGTCTGCTTCTAGCAGTGATAACATTTTGATGTTTAGAGTTACTACCAAGGACTGATGTGCAAACCAAGGCCAATACTAGATCTTTTGTACTGCATCGAGGGGTTCAGAAAATGAAAGGCTGCACCTGCAGGGAGAAGCAGCCAGGACAGGCGACCCTAAACTTACCAAGGAGGATTCCATCCCATATACATCATATTCAGTATAAAGCTGAGGGACCATAAGGGTCTCAACCCTTTTTTCCTTTGGTGGGTCCTTATGCCCTTAAGACCTTACTTTGGGGGCCTTCATGCCTTCTGCACCCTTTCCTTTCTTTTGGCTTGCTTTCTTAGCCCTGCCTTTGATCCTGACTTGTGTGTTCCTGAACTTGGTTCTTGTCAGCTGCTGAGCCCAGTCTGGGACTTCCCCAGTGCTTGCTCCACAGCCTCAGTGGTGACAGTGATGTAATTGCCATCAGGGCAAGGTCGGGTTCGATATTGGTTTTGTATATATTCCATTTTATTATTATTATCTTCATTAAAGCTGTTTTAGTTTTCTTTTCTAATCCAGAAGTTTCTCTCTCTCATTCCCTTCCTCTCCCATTTGGAAGGGAAGGGGGCCGTAAGTCTCTCTCCCTTAACCTCTTTCTCTTCCTCTATTTGGGTGAGAAAGGGGGGATAATAGAGAGCATCTGTTGTAAGTCTGGTGGATTGAACCTTGTAGTGGTTTAAACCCTGCCGGGACCGGGCACCATGTGGCCGCTGCCCCCCCACCCCCCGGACGGGAACGGGAGAGGTAGCAAAATACAAACCCTGCGGGTTGAGATAAGGAGAATTTAATACAACGATGCAAAAGCAACAATCACAACAACAGTAACAGCAACAGGGATAACAATGTACAAAACAAGACGTATAAAGGTACAGACGCGTGGATACAGCTACAGACACAGAGCGAGGCAGCCCGGGTGAGACAAAGCCGGGACTGCTCTGCCCGCGCCTTGAGTACCGGACATGATGTCAGCATGGTATCGAATAGCAACTCCTGGGGAAAATTAACCCTATCCTGGCTGAACCAGGACAAACCTAAACCTCAACATAAGGGAATGACTAACTATAGGGAGACAGGAAGGTTTTGGCTCTGTGGGTTCCTGGCATGAGCTCTATCATTCCTTTTTATTCTTTTTTTTTTTTTTTTTTTTTTAAGCTCCCTCTAAACATGACTATACTATAAGTACTCACCAGAACTGACCAGTATGCTCTAGTATGCTATGAAAATGTCAGCGAGGCATTCCAGTGTGTATTGTGTATGATCTGCTGGATGGACATGTTTTATCCCAAGAATGCTGAATACAGGACTTCCGCATATTTGCTTTTTGAACACTGCTTATAGTGTCAATTGTGTGTGTATATATATATATATATTCATAAGAATCCATCTCTCCACTTGTTCCTGAATCTGACTGACTAAGATTTTTTTGGCATGCTTACTTGATTGGTCAAGTAGCAATTTTCACTTACTAGTGAACAAAACCAGGCATTTTAGAACTGGAAGGTATTAATACAATTATTTCTGTATGAACTCACCCAGTAGTTTTGGTACTACGATCATAACTTTTGTTTGAGCTATACTACATATTCTACAAAGACATCCAGTTATTATTTAAAGAACAGAAGTCATGAGAATCCTGCATATTCTCAGGTAAATTGTTCCTACATTTAACTATCCTCAAAATAAAAATGTGGTCTTTATTCCTTGTACAAATTGGATTTCATTATGACTTTTTTGCACTAGAATTATGAGCTGCCAAGTATTAGAAATCATTTCCTTGTACAGGTATTTCTAGACTGGGTCACAGTAGAAAATAGAGTTAAATATGCTCTGTGGTTTCAAAGCAATTAAAACAGAAGAGAGTGGGACTCTCTTCCCATAATTATGAAACACTGAAATGTCTTATAAAAAAAGCTGAATAATGTCTCTGTGGATAGACAACACTGTTTCTAGCATTGCTTCACTTACATTTAGGAATTACTCATATCATTTATGAATAGGATTATCTTTAACTCAAGTGTGATCATTCTAGTGAAATGTTAAAAAGTCTGAAATGCTGTTGAGGATGAAAGTCACAGTTATTATTGTTGACTTGAGTGGGAAGCACTGCTTTAACACAGAGATAGGCGCTATGGTAGAGGGAACTGAATGAGTTCTGACCCTATGTGCAAATGTGGATAAAACTACTCTATTAAAGCTTTTCCATTTTTTTCTGGCTCTCTGCCAGACTTGGCTGGCTCTGGATACAGTGCCCCTGGTCTGCTTTTCATCAGAGTTTAAAATATTTTCTCCACTAAACTGTAAAATGGTCCCTGGCATTTATGCTACATAAGATGAAACCATTCACTTCTCAGTCCTTTCGCTCAAAGCTGTTGCAGCTCTGCTCTTGTTCAGTTTGTCCTATTTGTTCCTGGGGTAAAACTAACCTTTCTGTTCACATGTCTGATTTGTACAGGCCTGATAGCAAAAACAGCCAGGCCAAAAGCTACATCTTCTCCTTTCCACAGCACACTTTGGAAGATGGTTCCTAAATTATATGTACCCAAGAAAGAGATGACTGTCCCTAACCAGCAATATAACACATTTGAGTGAGGAAGTAAGGACAGGTGAGAAAACAGCTTCAAAGTACCAATAAATTACAGAAAAAAAAGGATGAAGCAGATCATAATTAGGATAGGGGGAAGACAGAAGACTGTAAAGGAAGCAAGAAAGCTGTAGCACCAAGACATAGTATTAGCATGACAAGAGTGCTTACTAGCAGCTCCTATAAAAGGGGGTGAATCAACTAATCAACTGTTGGGGTGGGGAATATGCTACACAATTCCTTCAATGAACCACAGAGCAGTGAGGAAAACTTTCAGCAACACTATAGCATGACAGACAGAATTGACAAGAAAACAATAGTGAAACTACACTCAAAGGAATGCAACAGAAATTACCTGGATGCTTCATCATCTACAGAGATGTAATTTAAATAAAGCAACACCTACTGGGAAATGTGACAAGCTCAGGAGTCTAAGGTTCAGCTGCAAGTGATGTCTAAAAGTTGAGAAATTCTGGAGTAGAATAGTAGACATGGAGCCACATGCTCAAGTCAAATATTCGTAATTTACTCACAATTAGATCCATGCCAACCAGAGGTAACAACATGGACTTCAAAAGAGGTACATCTGATTAATGCTGGCATAAACATGGATATAACCTAGTCCACGTCAGAAAGGTCTACAGTCATCATCAGATCCTCATTAATTGCTCCGCATGATTATTCTGAAATAATAGTCATGACTGCTTGAGTTTTTAAATGGTTGTCAATAAGAGTGAGGATGTGTACAATGATGAATAGACACAGATGGGGAACGTAGCCAATTTCTGCTCTTCAAAGTCTGGTGTATAGATTTAAAAGAAGTGGCCCTAAGTGACCAAACACCTTCCAAATGAGAAAGTTGTTTTCAAAATGCAATTGAAGTTGCTGGAACATCCTAATATATACCAGGAACAATGTGGATGCAATTATTACTCCATTAGAGCTGGAAGGACATGAATGCTAGGACTCATCTCCACTAACATATTGGTCAGCCAAAGTACAATTGGATAAGCCTCTTAGATTTGTCCATTTCCCTTTTTAGTGCCAGTGCAAATTCCCAAGGCCATGTGGACAAACTACCTTTTGTACACAAAAGGCAATAATAATTTAGATGGCATGACTCATCTTCAGACACTTTTTTTTGCTTTCATGAGGTCTGAATAGCAGGTGAACAGGTCTTACTGAAGGTATTTCTTCTTTCCACCCTTCCACCATAAATGCCGTAACTTTTTTTGTGAGACACTGGGATGAAAAACCATTATTTTCAAGTTCCATGTATCACCAGATGTAGGAGACAAGAGCCACTGAACTAAGACAGCAAGGAGCATCCTTTATCTGCCTGTATTGAAAACAGAAGCATCTCATGGAATACCTGGCCAAGATTACTGCCACATTTTATAAATAATACAGCCTGACAAACACTAATTGTACATAAACCAAATGTATCTTATAGTTTATAGTTTAGCAATTCACAGGTCCAATAACTGACATATTAATAACAGATGACAGACTTACTAGGAAAGTAATAACTTATACTGTTTTCCATTGCTAAGTTTTGCAGATCTGGCCACAATGATAAGTTATACAGCTGAGTTCCTCCTACTCAAATACATTGCTTACTGAAAGAAATACGGCTATTTGAACAAGCAGCTTGGATATTTGTCATTTCTTATACAATCAGCCATACAAACAAATGTTTATAGAAAATTTGATGGTTACAGTGCTTCCTATGTACAAAACATTTTCAAATATTTATGTTTTGCCTTCCAGTGGAGTTGAAAGAAATCTCAATATTTGACATTTACACACCTCTTTCAGCAGAGAGATTGTTTTTATATTTTTATTAAAATTCTCTCCCCCTTCAGATACTCATTACTATTCTTCTTCCACGGGATGTACTGAGATATGTTAGAACTTGTTTGATCCCATGATCTCAAGTGCTTTGTCATCAGTCTCTAAGGATAAAGGGCATGACAAAGAGCAAGTGACTGGTCTCCCCCATTAGCAGTAGGATCAAACCTTTTCTCTTGCATAAATCCCAATGATTAAGAAATGCCACATCAATATTTTTTCATACAATACATAATGACATAATGGTCTTCCCTGAAATGGTCACATGGTCATTAACAAGGACATTCAGTAATGGCTTGGAACACAGATAGAAAATATCTAATCAGAATAGGGATACATATTTCATATTAGATATGAAATCTCATATTCCAATGTTTAAAATAGGCCCTATTCAGACAGGGTTACACACGAGCCCTCTCATTTGAAAGGGATGATGCCATATATACATCACTCTAGTTTCTAGTCTTTTTTTCTGAGGAAGGTTTTGGAGTAAAAATCCTATCCAGTATGGTCAGTCTTATAGATATTATCAGCACAGACATGGAAGAGTAACTCAAAAGGGCTTGTCACATGTGTTGGGAGGCTGCATGAAAAGGGTGGAGAAGCACTTGTATAGACAAGATGTGAAGCACTGGTAAAAGGCAAAGGATTGGTGCAGAGACAACTGTAAGGGCGGCAACGATGGACATATGGAAGGAAGGCTGCAAGAATAGAATAATAAGAGTCACCTGGTTGATGGGAGAAATAAGTTTTATTAAATCTGATAAAGAAAATATATACATATGAAAGACCACAATTTCAACTGCTAAAAAAAAAAATGTAGCAAAGGTGTGAACAAGAGCATTTGGAGGAAAAGACCTTCCTCAAAGTTTGAATGCGCAGTTAGGAGCGGGTTTGAAAGTCACAACACAGGGAACAGGTAATACCTGCAGGCCTCTCTATCAATTCTTTTTACCCTTCTGGGCCACCTGCTAGGGTAGAATTTGAAAACTTTAGACATTTGTTCAGTATCTATCAACGCTGGGATGGCAACAGGAAAATCCGAGTGGAAAAAAAGAAAAACGTTTAAGGGATAAGATGAAGACTTTTGTTTTAGCCACAGGTGTGTGATAGCACCGAGGGAGAGGCAAGGCCCAGATCGGCACTACCGGCTACAGTGGGGTGCCCAGCACACCGTTACCAGCAGCGCCGACGAGAGGGGGGGGGGGGAAA
>VYZX01016299.1:42486-66709 GCA_013401335.1 Brachypteracias leptosomus
ACCCACTAACCCGGCTCCGGCGCGCAGAGAGGCCCCGAGCACCGCCAGCGCCACTACAGCTGCCCTGAGAGAACTACCGCTCTTCCCGCGCGCACGGCCCGCTCCCTCCCTCAGAGCGTGCGCACCTCCCACCGCCGCGTGCCGGGTAAGTAGCCTCGCTCCACTGCTGACTCCCCCCCTCCCCCAACCGCGTGACTCCCGCGCACGCGCAGCAGAACCCTTCCCGCCCTCTCCTCCACCCACAGCAGGGCGGCTTCTGATTGGTCCGTCCCCCGCCAGCTGCCGGCCACTCAGGAAGCCCGCCCGGGACCCCGCCTCTTTAGAACGCGCGGCGGCAGCGGCTGCCCCTGACAGCGGCGGCGATGGCGGCGGCGGGGCTGTCGCTACGCGGGACGCTGGCCTCCGGGGCAGCGGCGACGCGATGCCGTGGAGGGCTCTGGAGCCGCCTGCGGGGCCCCCCTGCGCTGCTGCCATCCGCGCCACGCCGGTCCGCGGCGCACTTTGCTTTCCAGCCTGACCCGGCGCCCAGCGAATACGGTGAGAGCGGAGCTGGGCCGGGGTCCACCCTCGCTCTGCTACTGGACCCTCCCCGTCGCCACCGCCGTCTTCTTGTGGGAGTCCCCCGCGCGGTGGAGGGAGGGAAGGAAGGAGAAGGGTGGGCACTTCCCGCCTCCGCCCCCTCCGCCCCCTCAGGCCGCCCTGCCGTGCTATCGCGGTGGCAACGGGGGTGAGGCTTCACCGGCGTGGTAGCCGCCACCGCCCCCCCCAGCGCTGGGGACGAGTCCCCGGGCTGCGGCGGCGGCGGCGGCGGCGGCGGCCTCCGCCTGGGTGCATTTCCCCCACTGTGTCCGCGGCGCTTCCACATGCGGGTTTACCGCGAAGAACTTGGGCTGTGGGTGGGAAGGCCCCCGTGGGCCGCTGGCGGTTGGTGCTTCAGGCCTCTTCGGTGCCTCGCCAGTACCGCTCGGAGGAGTACGATGAAGTGTTTTTGGGCGGTCAATGCGATAGTTGAAACAGGCCTACCCAACATGCTCGGACCTGCAAGCCCTTCCCCCTGCACTTCTCCTGTTTGAGTGATAAGGCTTCTAGCAGTGATTTACTGATTTACATACATACCTGTTTGGTTTTTTTTTTTAATTACATATTTAGTTCACGTATGTGGTAATAAAGCTGTGGTTAATAGACTGCTGTCTAGTGAAAGGTCTGAGGTAATCTTCATGATCACAGGATTGATAGTAAACAGATCAGTTGGAATGCACAGCTCCTGATGAAAGTTAGTGTTTTGACTTTGTTTCTGAGCTGTGTCCACTTAAATGACTTATGCTGAGTTCTGGAAGAAGCCTGTCAGCCCCAGAGTACCCCTTTCTCCCACATGAACCATGCTGCCTTCTAGAAGGGTGTTTCATAGTTATATACTTGGGTGTTCCAGCTTGGTTATTACATCTGAGAAAACTCAGGGCCTCAGTTAAGCATTGAGAGGTATAGACATCCAGGCTGTTGTGGAATAAAGCCTGTGCTGCAGGTCCCTGCATGAGATTGTAGTAAGGAAACTAGTGAGACAGGGCAGTTTTTCTTGCCATTTGTTAATAGAAAACTAATTCCCTTTGATTTAAAATACACTTTGAAGTTATGTGAAAAATAGTGAAAGTAAAATAAAGTTATGCCAATGTTGATCCTGATGTTGTTAAACTAATGCTTTTGAAACACCACAGTTCAATTTGAAGAGCATAATTGGTTTATCCTTTCCTGCAAGGGCTGATAGAGAGGCCTTTAATAATAATATGTGTCTGTAAATGGTCATCATTAAAGAATGATGAAGTGTGCTTAAGGAGATCTGGTGAATCTAGCAGAAAGAATCCCAGTCCTCAAAACAACAATGTTTTGCTAAGGTTTCTTCCTTTGAAAAACTTTTATTAGTCATTTTTCCAAGTGTTTGACCAAGCATTGCAAAGCTGCATTTGTTCTAAGCTAAGAGCATAGTTTTTGAAAAAAGATTGAATGCAGAGTAGTAGAATTGTAGTCCCTGGGATTGCAAAGAATGCTATGCTCAAACCCATCTATTCCATAATTTTACTCAGCAAATGATTCTTGGATGCTCCTAACAGGGATCTTGTTTATGACTGTTAACTAAGTTTTTGATCAGCTGGTATTTTCTAATGTACTCAGTGTTTTGAACCAAATGAAACTGCTAAATAATCACGTTCACACAGGGCAAACTCAGAAGATGAATCTCTTCCAATCCATAACGAGTGCCTTGGACAACGCTTTAGCCAAAGATCCAACTGCAGGTATGCTATACTTGTTGGTGTGTTTTGCTTTGTAAAAATTGCATTTTGCTTTGCCTATTTGTGTACAATATTAAATGCATTTCTTGTGGCCTTTAAAGTTTTATAATAAGTTATTTCTACACTTTAATCTCAAATCTTAAGAATGTATTACCAGATTATCAATGGATTATGTGGTCTGAGATACAGCTGTGTCTTCTGTATTAGCTTGCTGTATTTTGCTTGAAAGTTGAGAAAGTGAGATGCATTGGTTAATATGCTTCTGGTATTATGTTGTGTACTGTACTTAATGGCAGCTTGAGTCCCACCAGTAAGTAAAGGAGTTTTTAAAATGTAAATGTTAGTTTTTAATTCCTTCAACACTCTATACTAAAAAATTGGCATTTTTTAGAGACCATATATTCCTCACTCTGTCCATTCTTCCTTCTTTCCTTCACTACTCTCCAAAATTCCTTGCCAGCTTTACTGATTTCTATTCATTGTTGTGCATAGGCCATGTAAGGTCTTCTAGGCTTTTGTAGTCTGGATGACCTCTAACTTTGAAGACGCTAGTTCATTATAGCTTGATTTAAAAGGGTTGACCTAAGTTCTTTTTCAACACTCTTTATTTGACTTTTAATTCTTACACATAGCAGGAAGTCAGTTGCTTCTGTTGTCATAACAAAAGAGTGATGCTGGCCAGATATCTGAAAGCCATGTTTTATGTCGTGAATACAGCTGCAAAAGCTGTATGATCTTGTGTAATTTGGGGTTTTCTTTTTAGTGTATTAGTAACTCCTTCTGGCACTGCTTGAGCTGCTGCTTGATCTGAAGTCTGACTAATCGTCTAATCTGTTAGTACTGGACAGACAGCAGGGAATTTGTCCTATGCCTGTATACATTCCCTCTTTACCCACAACTGTGTTATAATCACTTTTATTAAATTAAACTTAGACAACTGAGGGTAAATTAGTGCCAAGAACAGATTTTAGTACCATTTCTGTAGAATCAGCTATGTAAAAGTAAGTAGAATGTTAGTCTAGCAGGAACCTAAACTCGTATATAATCCTCAGCCTCTTAGTTGCTCTGAGGTTCCAGTCATGCTCCTCAGCTTTGCAGGGCTGCATCTTTGCAAAGCCTTTTGCAAGACCTTGTTGGAGTTCTACAGTCCAGATGTGAGTTGTCAGTATCACTCTACTTGCTGAATTAATTAGTACTTCTTGCAGAAGAAAGCATGTCCTTCATATGTTTTCAGTTGTATGGGAATTGAGCAACTGTTGTTTGAGTAGTGGAAATCCTCATACTTCTGTGGATGAGAATGCAGAATCTGTCCAGGAAAATATTTTCAGTGGCTGAACAGAATGAGTAAATCCATGAAAGTTTGCTAATACCAGCATTAAATGAGATATTTTTTTAATGCCAGCTGGCTCAAAAGAGAGTAGCCATATGGTAATGGAAAGGCCTTACAAAGATTCCAAGTACATAAACCCCCAAACAAATTAATATTAAAAATGAATTAGAGAGATGATCTGGGGACACACTTCAATCATATACTCCATGCATTGGTTTTACATCTTTAGACAAGTTATTTTTTGATAAGTAGTGTCGTTAATATGATTGTCAGATATGTATTAACCCTTTTTAGTGCTTTCAATCAGGAATGTATTTTATTAAAATAAAAATAATGTTTGAAAGGCAAGGAGTCTAACTTATTATTTTGTGTCCTTTAGAATATGGAGAGTGTTGCGGAATTTGGGATTTATCAGAACTGACCCCAGTTTAGGCAAGCTGCCGTTGATGATACTGCTGCACGTCTCTCACATGCTTAAAAAAATTGAAATGGGCAATACTTATTTCTGTGAATTAAATAACAAAACTATTTTAAGAAAAAATACACATAATCACTACATAAATTCAAAGAAAAAAACCAACCTATATTAGTTGATATGAGACCAAATTTTAAAGGCAATTACTTTTAGTGATAAAACAGTATTGGCTACATCACCCACATTAAAAACATAATAGTGTGGAATATTGAGAGTTGTCCTGGTTTTTAGATAACCATCTTTTCTGTAGAACAGTTCTTTCTCTGAAGTCACTCTTCAGGGATCTGACAAGTATGTTGGAAGGTTGGAAATTGCATATTGCATTGGTATTTCAAAGAAAACTTCAATTTTTTCAAAAGACATTTACTGAAATTTGTGAATGAAGAATGCAAATGGTTACTAGTTGTAGCAGAACACATGACCTGAATGACTCTTCAGTGATGGAATGAAATTTTTTCTTGGAATTGCTGTTATTCATTTATGTCGAGATACTGTGCTATTATAGAATATTTCAGAAAAATAGATGGTTTAATGGAAGAGCTGCATCAGTTTCATGAATTCTATTTTGAGACATAGTTGCGTTGCTGTACTGATTCCTCATTAGCCTTGTTTCTTTATTTGTTATAGTTAGGCTGTGCATGAGAAACACTGAGGTGTAGATAAATCTGGAAGTAAATTGGAATGTTAGGTGCTACTTATGTTATTGTCTCATATAAAAACCTTTGAAACATGTTCCTGAAAAATAAGATGCATTGGAGTAACATTAGTCTCCTCTATTGTTATTTTTCAGTAATATTTGGTGAAGATGTGGCCTTTGGTGGAGTCTTCAGGTGTACAGTTGGCTTGAGAGACAAATATGGTAAGTTGACTTTTAAGTCTGACATGATTTTGATATTTGCATATCAGTTTATATGTGCCCCTCTGTGGTTTGTGGGAGAAGAGAACATCACTTGGGAGAGAAGCCTTTTAAATGGACTTCTGTTTTCCTTTCTGTCGTTGGAAATAGAGAAGGTTTTGAACGTGTTACCATTTGTGTAAGCTTTTGAAACTTGCTGACATAGTTTCAGGAGTCTTCTTATCAATATAACTTAGTTTTCTTAAACTGCAGTTGAACCAGGTATTCAAGATTGTGGCCCTGTTTAATCACTGTAATAAATTTAAAGCCTCTTAGCAACATTACATGGTAATGATTTTTTTGTCCCATCTGTCAAGAACCATGAAGGAATTGCATTAAAATGGATTTAAACTCATTGTTAAATACAGTATTTTCTGGCATGTCCTGGAAAGTCAATATAGAAATGATACGTTATAGTTATGCTTGTGCTTCACCTAGAATGTGATTGGCTTACTTGTTTGGGAGACTCACATGGAGGCATTCAGAGAAATGGTACAACTTTTTTCTCAAGGAATCTTAGAGGTAGCATTTATCACTAGATCAGAAAACCAGGTTGTGTTTGGTTTACCATGACACAGGTTTGCAAAAGTATATGAAAAATAAGATAGTACTTAACCATCTTGTACCTCAGGCAGTTGAGATGAGTTCAGTGGAAGAGGAAAAATGGTTGCTTGCAGGAACTTTATAAATTTTGTTGAAAACTTATTTTTTAAGGTAAATTTAAAATAGGGAGTTTCTTTAAATCTTGCAGGAGCTTAAAAAATTAGTGTGATCTGTGATTTAAATTAATCCATATCTTGTTTTTATTTTAGAAGAAACTTAGTTGTGTTATTTCTGGGAGACAGTCTCTTACGGCTGAGTATCAGTGGCTTCTAAGAATGGTGGAGGAAGGAAAATACTTTCTTTCAGACCATGTGTTGTTGCACAAGCATATAAGTGTCACGTTCACAGTTCTGGGTGGATAGAATTTAACCACCTAGTTAGTGACACTCGGTTGGTAAATCCAGAGAACTTTGAAAAGTCCTTCATTGTTCTTCCAATTGAGTTTCTTCTTTGGTTTTCTATTTGGTGTGGTTTCATTAAGTACCCATTTTGCTGTGAGAGGTACTGTTATTGGAGTGCTAAAAAAGAATCAAGATTTTATCTATGGCACACTAGGTAGTACATAGCAGTTTATAGGTCTTGGACACTGGTTGTAGATACTGTAACCTGATAGCTTTTAATTTGGCAGTCACTGTCTTCCCCACTGGACTATTAAACAGAAGAGGTTGTAAAATGTGAAGTTTCAGCAGTTTGCTTTCTTCAAGGCACAAAGATGACCGTGACTGCTTGCAGCTGGTGATTAAATCTATTTCATTTCTCTTATCTGGAGGAGGTGAGTTATTGCCACCACAATCCACTTTAGAGTGAGCCAAAAAAGGGAAAGGAGGAAGACTGTACTTTCAAGAGGTTTTAGAAATGTAACCATATTTTGTTGTCTCCCTGCTTCAATTATGTGGATGGTTTCTCACACTCTGGTTTATATGTTAATGTTTGAATAATTTGGATAGACTTTGATTAGCAATCATCTTTAGTGCTGCTTGAGTTAGAGTTCTGTAACTCTGGTGTGATGTTAACTCTGTTCACTAGACTTCATGTGAAAAGGAAGCTGCTGAGAGAGCATTCAGTTGCTGGAAACGTGGGCAACAGAAGACTTCATTTGGGAAATAAGCAACAGGAGCAAATGGCTTCATGAGCAACCTTCTTGTTTTTTAGTGAACATCTCCAGCTTAAAAGACAAAAGGAACAAACTTTATATTGTTAGGGGGTCATTTGTTAATTTTCTTTGATGTAAGAAAGTCATATAATATTGGAATGAAGGAAAGACATTAATTCTTGTAGTACCATTTTATTGATGGTATATTCAAAAGTGCCAGTGCTGTTCAAAGACTCTGTGATAGCCCCTGCCCCAGAGTGCAGGGGCTGCTGTTAAGATGTGTGCTGTTGAGGTAGTGCAAAGAGCTATTGACACTGTGTCAGTATAAGCAACAATCCCAGCACAGCAGCAGCCTAGCTAGAACTAGATCATTTTATGGGTATAACAGCAAAGATTTATGATGAGATTTTTGAGAAAGATAGGATATGACTCTGGGAATATTTGAAAATAATTCTTTTAAAGTGTGAGGGGCAACATCAGAAATTGTGAAAGTGCTTAGATGAGCATTGAACAACAGCTAATGAAAGCTAGTATTGCCATTTGATCAAAAAGGATACTGACCTCTTTATGGTGAATAAGAGGATAGATTTGATAAGGAATAGCTCAGTAGTGGTCTGGTTTCATGTGATAGTAAAATAAAATGAATGATGCATAAAGTGCTGGTGAGATCAAGTTAACAAGGTAGGAAACTATTTCTTCACACTAATTCAGAGCATTGCAAAGATTGTATTTGTTAGAGGAAAAGTGTGTTAGCTAGAAGAGAAGGAGAAATTTGAAAAGTTTCTTTCTCTTTTTCCACTTAAAAGAGAAAAAGGTTGTCTTACAGGTTAATTACAGAAAGACCTTCCTAAGGTCTTGCAGATACTGAGATTTAGGTCTAGATGAGAAGAGAACTGAAGATGCTGGTAGTGACTGGGAGAGAAGGGGGTGGAAAAGGTGTGACATGTGCTGCTGCTGAGGTACCCATGAATGAAGTCAGTATGTGAAATACAAGTTTGAATAGAAAAAGAAGTCTGAAGATAAGGTGGATTTAGGAGTCATTCACATAATGATAATTCAACTTTGTAAGGTGAATAAGATGATACAGGTAACTTGGCCTCTTTTGTCATTAATAGTGAAATCCTGTAGAAAACAGGCAGTGTCTGAAGAGGGAATGACAGAGAAGAACTAGAGGACATACTGAAAATATAATGCTGGGGAGAACCAGGAAATACTGAAAGTGCAAAAATTGAAGAAATCAAAAATTCTGAGAGGGGTGTGGCTGTCTATCAGTGTTGTCCTAAAGATTAAATAAATTCTAGATGCAGTGCTTGGCTAGAGTCCCTGTAAATAAGGAAGAATTCCAGACAGAATTGAGGAACAAGCAACCTCATGGATCTTACCTGTACAGGGAAAATTACATACAATTACTGGCTCTGCTTTTCTCATTCCCCTCCTGCATTTACCATCAACATAATAATAGGAGATACAAATGATATAATATGAGATTGTTTCTATATGTTGGTATAAAATATGAAGGGATTCATGTTGGGTTTTGTTTCTCCTCTCCTGGAAGAGACAGGTTTGTTTGTATGTGTGCCCCTCCCCCCACCCCCCCTTTTTTTTTTTCCTGTAGATACTAAAAATCACTAGGTGGCAGTCTATGCCTATAAGTAGTTCCTTTGTTAGGAATTGATTGTTCCTTTTTAAGCACTTTTATAGAGGTCAAGGTCTAAATATCATCTAATATTATAGTAGGGAGAATTTAATGTATTAATACTCAGTAGTAGTACTAGTACTATAAAGATGTTGGTTGCCATCCAGACTGTTACTGAAGTATCTCTGGAGAGACAGAGAAGAAATTTGCTTTTAGAATAAATCTGTCATCAAATTAACCCCTTTTTTTGCCAGGAAAGCCATTTAAGTCTAAGCATAGGGTAATATTTTAATATAAACACAGCTAGAGGCCTACACTAGTATGTAAAAGAAGTCAAGCTTGTTGACTTCATAAGGAAATAAATTGTAATTTTTGATTGGATAAATTTTTGACATGCTACGAATAATTTTGTTTGAAAATATTTAATTGAGGAATCATATGTAAACAAGTCAGTATGTGGAAGATTCTCTTCCATTATAGCTATGACTTAGAATAGTATGTTTGTTCCTGTACATCTTATGTCAACATCTGAAACAGACAATTCCAGTTTTCTGGAATCGCTTTGGCTGCTCATGATCCTTCTATTGGTGTTGGTGTGTTTTGCCTGAACTGAATGCTTAGAAATCCATTGCTGTATAATTCTCTGTCCTGAAAATGAGTAGAGTCCCTGACATTTTCATGGAGAGTTTTTTTCAGACAAGGGAAGGGGAGTAAGTCTTGTACAGTTTTCTTCCTTGTCACCTTGCTCTGATCTTGCGCTTTCTTCCTCTACCTTGATTGATAGCCTACTTCCTTACCTTATTTGTGTTGGGTATTCTATTTATGCTGGGTACTTGGATAGATAACGTAAGTACATTTTTAATATGAAATTGGAAGAATGTGATTCTTAGCAAGGGAGGTTGTAGTCTAAATATTATGTGTGTAGGGTTCATCTTGGCAAATGCACAGTTTAAAAGCCAGATCTAAGCAAGTAGTTTAGGCGTCCTCCAGTTTTCATATCAATTTAGCAGGTAATTTGTGCTGTCTAAGAGTATTGAAGATTAACTATGATAATAGAATCAAAGAATCAAGACTAACTATGATAACAGAATCAAGGAATCATTTATGTTGGAAAAGGTCTTTAAGATCATTAAGTCCAGCCACAAACCTAACACTACCAAGTCCAGCACTAAGCTGTGTCACTAAGCACCACATCTACACATCTTTTAAGCACCTTCAGCAATAACTTAACCACTACCCTGGGCAACCTGTTCCAATGCTTGACACCCCTTTTGGTGAAGATATATTTCCTAATATCCGATATAAACCTTCTCTAGTGAAACTTGAGGTCATTTCCTCTTGTCCTATCACCTGTTACATGGGAGAACAGACTGACCCTCATCTCACTACAACCTACTTTCAGATAGTTGTAGAGAGTGAGGCTCTCCCTGAGACTTCTTTTCTCTGGTCTAAACAAACCCAGTTCCCTCAGCCACTCCTCATAACACTTGTGCTCTACACCCTTCACCAGCTTTGTTGCCCCTCTTTGGATGTGCTTCATCACCTCAATGTCTTTCTTGTAGCTAGGGACCCAAGGTGTGGCCTCACCAGTGCTGAGTACAGGAGGACAATCACTTCCCTACTCCTGCTGGCCACACTATTTCTCACACAAGCCAGGATGCTATTGGCCTTCTTGGCCACCTGGGCACACTGCTGGCTCCTATTCAGCTGGCTGTCAGCCAACACCCACAAGTCCTTTTCCACCAGGCAGCTTTCCAGGTACACTTCCCCTAGCCTGTAGTGTTGCATGGGCTTGTTGTGACCCAAGTACAGGACCCAGCACTTGGCCTTGTTGAACCTTGTAGTGTTGGCCTTGGCCCATCGATCCAGCCTGCCCAGATCCGTCTTCAGAATCTTCTACCTTCAAGTAGATCAACACACCCACCTAACCTGGTGTCATGTGCAACCTTAGTGACATTGTACTTGATCCTCTTTCACACAACAGCCTACATTTCTCTTTCATGGCATGTCTTTCTGTTTGCCATCAAGGTAGTCTAGGTGACTACTGGAGTTGAATTCCTAATATTTGGATGCCTGATTAGATTACCTTCTAAGATTTTAAGCTATTAGAAATTATTTTTGGACTGAAAGAACAGTGTAAATGAGGTTTTTTAACTTTTTAGTAGGAAACTCTGGAATAATGCCATTTTAGTTCATTGGCAACTATTTGGAAATACAGGTAGAATGCAAGTACTTCGAATAAGTTTAGTTTTGAAGATTCTCTCAGTTTCTAGAGGATGCCATGGTGGTGTCTCCCACCAGAAGCGAGTGTGCTTGCCCAGGATAGAAGAATCTTGGCCTCAGTTCTGGCTCTTGGGAGTTCTGAACTTAATTCCAAAAAGAAGAAATGACTGAGATATCAAAGCTGATTTTTGTGGAGATATGTCAGAAATGGTTTTGACAGCACTTGTTCTTTTGAAATGTTTTGGAATGAATTTGTCCTTTGCTCATGTGACTCATTTGTCACTGGGATCCAGTGTGATAGAGTGAACAAGAGGAAGATGGGTTTCCTCCTTTCTGGATGAATATCCCATCACTGTTTGGAGGATTTGAGAGCCTTTCACTCATGGCTTTTATTTTTATCGGCTTTGCTTTCTTTTAGCTGTTCTGCTTGGCCTCTGTTGCTGTCTTCTTCTTTCTGTTTGTCAGTGCTTATAGAGATCTACTGCCCACATCAGCTTATGGTACTCTCATACAAAGTCAATTAGAACAAAATGCTTTCCATAAGGTTTCTGTGTAACATTGCTAATATGTTCTGGAGTGGTGTTTGCTGCCTTTATAGCAGTGTGGTGTTGACTGTCAGTTTGTATTATGCTTTAGTCCCTCAGTCCTTTACCTTATACTGCTGTGCAGCCAGTAATTGCTGCTTTTCTGGGTAGGCACTTGGTAAAATGAAACTCAATGAGAACAACTGTGTGTCATTCCTATATGTAGGATAAAACAAAATCAAGCTCGGATCATTTCCTTTCAGGTAATTCCGATTTACATACATGGCTAGAGACATTCATACGTTCAGACAGTAGTAAAAGAGAAATATGAAGATTCAATTTATTTCCTCCTTAACTTTTCATAGCTAAAATAGATTTCTTCGGAATAGAAAGGGTGCAGTAAGTATGCACATGTAACTTGAAATTATTTTCTTGTCCTATTTTGTTCAAGCATATAGGCTTGTTTTATAAAGAATCTTTCCTATACCTCATTATTTTGATGGAGCTAGGAGTGTAGATGAAGTTAGTAGGATTTTTTTTTTTCTTTCAAACCGTATTTTTTAAAAAAAGTGTCGTGTAAATGGGGAACAGATTTAATTAATTAGTAATTAGTGTCTGTTGAATTGGTCCAGGATATTTTCTTGCAAATTGGAAAAATCACAGAAGAAAAGGAAAATGAAGAGAAGAAATAACACTTGTATTGAATCCTGTGAGTGTGAGTGGAATTGAATCAAAGATTTCCCCTGTGGAAAATTTCAAACACATCAAAAAGCAAGTGACTGAACTGCACATGAAACCACAGTTATAGCAAGAAAATAACATCCTTATGTCAGGATGACCTAGCCACATTAGCAATCAGCTGGATGCTTTAAAAATGATTTTATTTATCACTCCCATATTTGTTTTCCTCTACTTTCTGCCTGCCCTACAGAATTAGTTCTCTGAAGCACAGGATATGTTTTGAGGCAGATCAGCTGGAAAAGGCTGTTCTTAGCTTTCAGTGGTGGAGATTCCCTGGCTTCCTTACACACATGGTCCCAATGCAGGATTATTCTTATGATTTGAAGCTTTTCTTATTGATCAGTTTTCTCTGGACTCTAGTTGCTGCAGCTGAAGGATATGGGCCATCCAAAACATTACTCTGCCTTCTTACTGAGTAAAACCTGGCTGCTTACAGCTTTCTGTTGATACATCTGATGATAATGCTAGCTTTTCTTGCAGCAATGATGTTTATTTTCAGTGTCTGATCCACTGTAATCCCTGGTTGTTATTCTGTAGACCTTGTGTCTAAGGTGTAAACACATGTGTGAGTTTTCAGGGAACACCAGTAAATGAGTCATTTGTTTATAGTCTAGTAAAATAATTCAGGAGTTTTTGTTTATTTGGCCAGGAGATGACCAAATACCTAGCCATGCCCAAGGGATGCCAGCCTTTCTAAAATTGTGGAAGTCATTCTTTGGAGAAAAGTGTTTATTTAAACACAGTATTTTGTGAGCTTGAGCTGTAGAAAACTTCTGAAGGCAAGTCCTGTTTGAGTCAAACGCCTATGGGGAAAAACGTGGGTGAGGAGATAAGGTTGCCCCAGGCTGTTGTATTTGGTGAAGTTTCTTGGCTGAAGATTGGATATGCTTACAAAAACTGCTTCATGTCCAGGTGGCTTTTAGTAGCAAGTAATAATGGGAGAACTTTTTGAAGCTGAGCTAATAGAAGTAGATATAGTTTGGTGTTTTGTTTTTTTTTTTAAAATCTATTAATTTGCCTCTAAAATCCATAAAATATTGTCAAGTGTTTTTTATAAATATTTTTTGTTAGTGATTTCACAAAATTGTTTACTGTGGAGACTTCACAGCACATTGCTGGTAAGGGAGCAGAGATGGAGAGAGGTTCTGGGTCTGTTCTCCTGGTGACAATCATGATAGTGCAAGGGCAAGAAGTACAGGAACACAGTCTGGATGGCCTGACTGGGGCCTGTAATGAAATATATTAAGGTTGTGCCTCCCAGAAGCTACTAGTCAACAGGTAGGAACACTCTGGGGTTTTTCTGTGAGGTTTTTTATCAATAGTCATGGGGTCTTTTGCGTGTTATAAGCACATGCCAGTGTGATATTATAGAGAGGAGAAAAACTCAGCCTAAAGTAGCATAAGAAATTGTCAGGCATTTATTTGTCTAAACAGATAGGCATAATTAAGTCTTAGACATATAATTGTCTGAACAGATAGAAAACGTTAGTTTGATGCTTCAGAAGCAGACTGCAAACTTGTTGGAGAAGCACTGTGCTACAGTAGAATGAAGTAGTTCGGAATTTTTGACATGATGGACTTAAACTGAGTGTGGAACATTTTATTCAGAGTTAAAAAGGACTATCTATTGTGTATAGATAGAGCAAAAAAAAAAGGTAGTCTTGAATTTGGTTAGCCTTGTTTTTTTGTAGATGGATTTAAGTGGAGAATTCTGCAGCTTTCTTGCCTGGTCTTTCAGGGCAGTTTGGCAAGATCTGGATTTTGTTCTGATTTATATAAATGTCTTTGAACAGTAACATCTGGAGAATGTGTTCCAGACTCATTACACAATAGTACATTTTGTTTATTTTCATCTTAAATAGCCAATTCTCTTCTTAAGATTTACAGCTAAAAAATATATATATATATATATATATATATATTTGGAATCTTGATACAGTGTAGTATGTCCTTTTACACTGTTTGAATCTGTGATACTGATATAAATAATTCGGTGTCAGAGCTGAATAGAATTATTTTTTTAAAATTGTTCTGCTGGTGTGCCTGGTGTGAAACAAGTATTTTATCTCTTTGGGACCTACTAATATTTATTATGGTTTTTTTTATATGTTCTAAACCTGTTTGAAGGAAAGATAAGGGATATACTTTTTAATATGGAACTTGATACTTAGTACAGAGCTTAAGAAAGCTGTTCTAGTGCATTTTTTGTTGGGCAAAAAAGTATGTGCTGTTGAACTTCATAAAAATGGAATTTTCCGCTTCAGGAAATACTTGCAGTGAAATATTTAAAAGTAATATTTTAGTAATATAGTGTCAAGGTGGATGAAACTTTATTAAAGACACAAGATGGAATAGGGAAGCATAACTAGTATTTGCAGTCTATTTTAGTACCAGGTTTGCAAGCACATTTCGTGTACCTTGTTTTAGATGTCAGTCCTTATATCGTTACTATTTCTTAGGTGGAATTTAGTGATTCTCAATGTCCTTGGTTAGTGCTGTGATCAGTATGCCCTGTATTTCATTTGTACTCGTCAAGTGGGACTAATGCAGTATGTCGGCTGTTTTTTCTGCCTCTGAGGCTGGTGATAAGAGTGTGGCAATTATCACTACTTCAGTTTAAGAAGGTGCTGCAGACTTTATTACAGGGAGTAAAACAGAGTTTTCGTGGAAGTAATTGGCAAGAAGCCTAGAAGGGTCAAGACTACCAACCCAGCCAAGTCACTTGTCTAAGCAGCTTTGCAACAGCAGCACTTCGAGGGGCAGCTCAATCTTAATGTAGCTTGATTCCGAGCTATCTTGCAGTGAGCAGGCTGACAGAACATGCTAGTCATTTATTATAAAAATGTCTCCTTTATTATTAAATTCTCAAAATCTGGCAAGGAGTTTTCAAACTGCATGCCAGGTGCCCACCAAAGCCACTCTGTCACTCCCCTCAACTAGACGGGGAGAGAAAATAGAACAAAAGGCTTGTGGGCTGAGATAAGGACAGGGAGATCACTTGGCAATTACTGTCACAGGCAAACCAGACTCCACAAAGGAAATTAATTTAATTTATTGCAAACCAATTCAGAGTAGTACAATGAGAAACAAGAGCAAATCTAAAAACCACCTTCCCCTCACCCTTCATTTCTTCCTGGGCTTAACTTTACCCCTGATTTCTCTGTGTCCTCCCTCCCAGCAGCACAAGGGATGGGGAATGGGGGTTGTGATCAGTTCATCACACAGTCTCTGCTGCTCCTTCCTCCTCAGGAGGAGGACTCCTCACACTCTTCCTCTGCTCCAACATGGGGTCCTTCCCACAGGAGACAGTCCTCCATAAGCTTTTCCATCATGAGTCCTTTCTACGGGCTACAGTTCTTCAGAAACTGCTCCAGCATGGGTCCCTTCCATGGGGTGTAGTCCCTCAGGAACAGGCTGCTCCAGTGCGGGTCCCCCACAGGGTCACAAGTGCTGCCAGCAAACCTGTTCCAGTGTGTGCTCCTTCTACCCACAGGTCCACAGGCCCTGCCAGGAGACTGCTCCAGTGCAGGTTTCCCATTAGGTCACAGCCTCCTTTGGACATCCACCTGCTCCATCATGGTGTCCTCCACAGGCTGCAGGTGGATATCTGCTCCATTGTGGACCTCCATAGGCTGCAGCGGGACAGCCTGCCTCACTGTGGTCTTCAACATGCGCTGCAGGGAAATCTCTGCTCTGATGCCTCTCCTCCCTCTCATTCACTGACCTTGGTGTCTGCAGAGTTATTTCTCTGATATTCTCACTCCTTTCTCCTGGCTGCTGTTTCTTATGTGTATCCCTCCCTCTCCCCCTTCTTAAATATGTTATCATAGATGCACTACCACTGTGGTTGGCTAAGCCTTGGCCAGCGACAGGTCTGTTTTGGAACTGGCTGTCATTGACTCTATTGGACATGAGGGAAGTTTCTAGCAGCTTCTCACAGAAGCCACCCCCGTAGCCTCTCCACTATCAAACCCTTGCCATGCAAACCCAATACAATGTGCTTTATATTATCACAGGACAGGCCTGCTTACCAATGACATTCATAAGATGTTTTTCATTACTGCAGATTACTGGTCATTCAGCACCTTGTTCCCAAGTACTTCTTTAGCAGCATTAAATTTTTGCTGTTGTGTTGAGAATACTTGCTTCAGAATTTAAGGTAAATCCAGCATGCTTTCAAATTTACTATCAATAATTTTTATATATATATATATATATGTGTAAAAAACCCATAAATACATTAAAATGAGATATAAATTATATATTTATATTTTTTATATAAATATATTAATTTATATATCTATATAAAGCTTACTAGTTAGAGATGTCCATGCTGACTTCAGGGGGATTGGACTAGACGACCTGTGAAGGTCCCTTCCAACCCAATGCATTCTATGAATCTATTTCTGTGCTACTGTATTTGACACAACTTTGCCTATTCCTCCATTTCTCATCCAGATAGTGTACCCAGCCTACTACAGCAGAATGTTCACTTGCTTGTTGCAATACTTCACTTCGGTAACTGTTGCATATTTTCCTATTGGATCTTTTGTCGTGTCGTGTAGTGGTGCAGATAGTCTGAAGATGCCTGGAACTGACCTAAGCCACTTAAATAAAGCTGATCTATTATCCCTTGGTTATATCCACATGTAAGTGTTTGGTAGACATCAGTTTTAGAGGATGTTTTTGCAAGTGAGCATCCTGTCATTTGGTATAGCTTCACACATCTAACTTCATAGTCAGTTATGCTTTTCTGCAAGTGTGCTTCTCACACAGCAAAGTGTTTTGTGGTTGGGCAACGAATGTTATTAATCATAGCCGGAGGAGCACTTGAATGCCTTGGTGCAGTTAGACATTGTGCTTTTTTCTTTAGGCTGATACAACAGGCTATATGAGCTGAATGAATAGAAGGAATTCAGTGTGGAGTGGGCTATACCTGCGTAGTCATCAGTAAAACAATTCTGGAGAACAAATCTGCCACTTTGATGTCAGCTGCTTATTGAATATTTTTCTAACAGTATGGAGCTGAATCAATACTATTTTATTAATGTCATTAAATGCTTCCATCAGCAGGACACGTAGACATAAAAAATTTAGGCAGTCAGCATGTAACCCTACTTGGGGCTGTCAGTAAATCATAGAATAATAAGGGTTGGAAGGAAAAGACCTTGAAGGTCACCTGGTCCAAACCAGTACTCAACGCAGAGACAGTTTGTGATCTTGTCTAGGTGAGTGTTGAATATGTCCAAGGAAGGAGCTTGTACAGGCTCTCTGGGCAGCTTGTTCCAGCATTTGACTGGATGAGGTTTTTCCTCTCATATAATCAGTTTCCTCTTTTGCATAATTATTTCACCTATTGCTTTGTACCTGAGAAGACTCTCATCTTCCCCCAGTTTATGCTGCTGCTTGGCTGCTCTTTCATCATGGCAGGATTAAATGATGTGCAAGTTTACCAGCACTCAAAGCTACGCCAAAGCTTTGCATTAGCCTCCTCTGACTCCTCCTGATCCCACTTCTTCCCTGAGAAGGGGAGATAATTAGATAATATCTTACAATATTTTGGTTTATTCTTTAGCTTTTGCTGTGTTGCTGGTTTGTCACAAATGACAGGAAATCTCAAGTGGGGGAGAGGGCCAGAAAAGCAGGTTTTCCCTATTTGCTTTAGGAAGGTAGAGCTGTTTATAAATAACTCTTCCTGGATCTTCCCTCATGCAGAGAGCTATAAGCCTGACAACTGAGTAAATGCTCAATGTTATGTTCAAGCTGTGAACAACTTTAAGAATTTACTGAATTTTACTAGAAAGCAAGTTTCCTTCCCTTCCAAACCTGCAATTCAGTAACTGTGTAGATTATAAGAATTTGTAGTTATTTCAGGAGGTTGCTCCCCATGCATAGTAACATTTTCTTTGTACTTCAGCAGTTTGCCTTACTGTGATATTGTTTAGGGTCTTTGAGAGTAAGTATTAAGTGAAAATGCAATACACATGCTTTTCCCCTAAGGGAATCTTGGGAGAGAGGAGGTGAAAGTGCAGTTTGGTTCTGTGGAACTCTTGGAAGAAAAATGCACTGTCTTGAGTAAGAGAATGATGTGTTGAGAACACTTTGAGATAGAACTACTAGTTCAAATATTCATGTGTGTTCAAATGTATGCATGCTTGGAATTAGTAACTGGGGGAGACTTAAAAGGAAAACTTACCCTTCAGCTGGTTTTGATTTCCAATTTACTTGAAGTACTCTTCAGAAGTGTTGGTTGTATCAGTGGAATAAATGATAAACCTGTGAGGAGTCCTCTTCTTACCAGTGCCCGATCAGAACAGGTGTTCTTTTCTTTGGGCAATAATGTGGAGATTGATGCTTCTAAAGAATACTTTTTTTTATTGTGCAAGTGATTTTTTTTTTTTTTTTTAATCTTAAGCTTAAATCTTAAGGCCTAACTTGGACTCTGTAAAAAAGTGAAACTGAGTAGGAAAGACTTACCCGTCATCTGACCTTTATAGGACTTCTGTCTAGAATAAGAAGTTGTATCCTTTGTTGCAGAGTTGAGCGTGATAGTGGATTTTTCATCAGCAGAAGAGGAAGCAGCTAATTTAGTTTAGTGCATGCAAATTTCCATTCTGACCCTGTTGTCAGTCACTCACAGATTTCTGAAGTACCTTTTTTTTGGCTAATTCAGGTATCTTATTGTCATTACTTGGGTTTTTTTTGGGATGTTTAATGAAATGGCGGCAATCTGCTGTGGAATTAGTTACTAACTAATCAAAATTTGAATGAATTTTTTGTTCAGAGTAACTAAATCTTGAACTTCTTTTGAAAGCATAGGCTGTGTATACACAGTGATTTTTTTTTTTTTTTTGGGGGGGTGTGTGTGTGTGTAGATATATGTGTTTCTCCTATAAGAGACCCAAATCACTGCACTTGACTTGAGACATTACGTTGACTTCAATGGAAGCTGAGGCCTGGCTGCTCAGCCGTGTAGTTGGCTGAGCTACGCCAGAGGTGTGTCTGAGTCCTTGTAGCCTGCTGGGGATATCTGGGCACACACAAATGTTCTTGGCTCAGTCTGTGCAACTGTTGTAGTATACAGAATTGGGGAAGAACAGGATAGGAGTAAAGCTAAAATCTGTAAATGGTGTTGCTCTACACACAGTAGGTAAAATTCATCATAAGAAGTTATCAGCTACTTGCATATGAAAGCCTTTTCATTTCATATAATTACTTTTCATCTGTTAGGTGGGCAAAGTGATCTATTTTAACATGAGCAGCTCTGGAAAATGCAGCTTTTTAAATGGCATGGCACATTAGTGTGCAAGGATTCACAATTGAGAGGTAAACTATCTGTGAAACTGAAGTCCTGCTTTGGACAAGGAGATTTGAAATTTGCATATTCAGCTAGAACGCTAATGTGGAACAGTGCCCATTGCACATCCTTTTTTAAAGCTGAAGAACTGTGACAAGAATAATAATAGAGTAAGTGGTAGAACAAATTGATTAAAATTAATAAGAAATTACTAGAACTGTTTTGTGTTCCACCAGGAGCTCTAAAAGAGCAGAGTATGAATTTTACCAAACTACTTGCTGTGATGTCTGCCCTCTTGCATAGTATCAGAGAAATGGAAAATAACAAGTGTCCCAATTATAAAATGGGGCTTAAAAGGGATCGTGGTACCAAAAAAGTCTTAATGCTGGATAGATTGTGTTATGTTAAGGACTAGAATTAGTAGATGTAGGTAGATGTACATTTATGAAAAATTCTAGATATTCTAGAATTAGAACAGGTCTTTAAAGGCAGGACTGATTTGAAATCAGTAACTTCTATTTGATTTTTCTACACAGTGAGTAGCAAAGAAGCTAATCTGCTGGAGCTTCCTTTTCTTTCCAGTCCTCTGTTTTCCCCATGTGCATCCATGGCTGTGGCAGTTGAAGACAGGATGTTTAGCTTGTTGGACTTTTCTGTTTGACTTTTAATGGGTGTTTTTAATGGCAGTTAATGAGATCGTAGGGGCAAATAAGATGCTGTCCAGGTACATTGTTAGTACTACTCAGTCCTGACATCTTTTAAGATGCCTTTTTAGCACAAGCGATGTAGAAGTGTCTTAAAAACGAACCAAAACACCCTGCTTTGACTAAATCACTCGCAGTACTCCTTAGACCACTCAGATCATCCAATGTAGCCTCTTAATGATGTGAGATTACTCAGAGTTGGAACCTTGGGTGGTGTGTTAACATTACAGGAGATTTGATATTGTTTGAATATCTCATTTTTGAAGTTAAATTAAGACAGGAATGTGTTCCATTGCAGATATTGAAATCTGAAGTACTTTTTTCCTGATGGCTTGGAATAAATAAAGATGAAGCAGGCCAAAACATTAATGCACAATAATCGACTACATATGGCTGTAAACATGTTCTGTTAGGTTGCTATGAAACTTTTTATTCTTGGAGGACAAGTGAGTGACTGTAAGGCTGCCTTAAAGCTGTTCCCCCTCAGACAGAGGGTCAGTGGTAATTTAAATGTTTTGAGGTGCTTTTTATTCTGAAAAATCGCAAGGATTAATCTTTATTTAAGAAAAAGATCAGGAGAGGATGAAGCAATTGTTTTAAAGTTGCTTTTAATCAAATACTGCTTTTTCCTTAATGTTTTTAATCTTTTCAGGTTTGCCTTATTGGGCAACACTTCTAGTGTATTTATTCACTCACTTATCATGCATCTAATCTTCTTCCTGAGCTATTGGAACGGAGAGATGAGAAGAATCATCCTTTTTTTCACATAGCCCTGTTTGCCGTATTGCTTCCCTCACTACTTGGAAAAGGGCACCAGCCTGTTCAGATGTCTGAAATTAGGGATGTTTATAAAGACAGGCAGGTTAATGGAAATGGACACCAGCATAACATCTTTCTTCAGAGGCTGACGCACCTGGTTTCGGAGAACGTAGAGGTGCTGCCTTCACCTGGAGTGACAAGTCAGCTCGTGGAGTTTGTGTGAGCTTGTTTTGAGCTGTGTGGCTGATGCATGTTATCAGAGAATGGTACATTTGAGGAAATGTTTCTTCATTGGTACAGAAATGAAACACAAAATGACAAAGTATCTCTGGGTTATTTGTCTGCTTTGGTCAGATTTCAGGTGAAATCTGACTCAGATGGTTTGCAAAGGATGATGTGAATGACTGTTTGTCAGAATTGACTTCCTTTTCACATTTTGAAAAATTGTGAAAAATACATGTTAAATAAAATAGAAAAAAACATAGGCTTAATGCCTTTAAATGGTCAGTGTTTAAATATTTAATGTTAATTTTAGTATTATTTTCATATTGTATCAATAAAAACAGGAGGTTAAAGTCATGCCATACAATTTTTAATGTTTAGGGAAATGAATAAATTTGGTTTATCCTGGTGATGTGTATATTTTTTTGTCCTGAAGGCCTAGATTGTTATAAAAAAAACCCCTACCCCTTGAAACTCTATCCAAGGCTTGTTTTCTCATCTAATGAATGGTAAAGTGCTTTAGGTTTTGCTTTTAAGGGATCAGTGTTATTGTTGTAAGTGTACAATCAAAACCATTCCTGAGTACTGAATCTCATTCAGTAACAATTACCTGGCCTTTTCTCTACAGTTTTTTACCACAGGACTTCAGGATTATGCCTTTAGTTATGAAAGTCCAAATTAGGTGCTTCAAGCTGATCGTATTTTATCTGTCATGTTGTATTTCATACTTGCTTTTATTGATTCTCACTTCATTTATTTCATCATACTCCATTGATAGCAGTATGCTGCCTCTAATTTAATATCTCAGTAGTATTTCAGCAGTATCATTAGGATGTATTTTATATTTCAGATCATAGAGGGGCATACTAGTGTGGTGGATCAAACATGTTCTTAAATTCATTCACCTTCCCCAAAGTGATACTGAAGAATTGATTTTGAAGTTTTTATCAATTATTAGTTAAAAGCTTATTTTACAGGATTGTTCAAATACGTTGCATTTTTTGTTTGATGATATAAAATTATTTAAGAAACCAATGTAGGCTATTTCAGTGTACCCTGAAAAACCTGTTAACAGAGTAAGGTGTATGATCTTATGGTCACTTCTCAACAATCTAGTTTTTTTTTTTGTTCTGCTCAGACATTAGTCTATTTAGGCCATATGGTAGAATTTTAAAGCAGAACCACTTGTATTACGGTAAATCAGTGTGTGTTAAAATTGGAGTAGAAATTCACATGAAAGAAAAAAAGCCAATTGAGTATTTAGCTTTCAATGTATTATTGCTTTATTTTTATTTTAACTGTAAATTTAATTTTTTTTTTTTTTTTTCTTCAGTCCTTTCTGTAGTTTTATCTTGTCAGTGTTTTCTTTGCTGGTTATGTCCTATATAAAAATCTCATGTAAGCAAATAAAATGAAATCTATATATCTGCCAGTAGACTTTCAAGAAGTAGGCAAGTGTAGTATGTCTTGGTAACGTTGATGCATTTTTATTAAATTTATTTTATTAAGTTTAGTAAAATAGGAGTTGTTTTAAATTAAAAATTTAAATGCATCACTGAAAGAGAAGGGAAACAAGATGTCTAATTCAAAGTACCATAGATTAAATAAAGAGGGAGGAAGATGTTTGCCAAGTGTTTAGTATTACAGATGGATATGAGTACAGGGATAGCTCTTTTGTAGTGCTTCCCCACCTTCACAGATGGTGGTAAGGCCTGGGACAACTACACATTTGCAGAGGTGGTTTATGTTCCTTTTTCCTTGACCATGACACCTGTCAGTGGAGGGAGTGCACCAGAGGATGCCGTATGGCCTGGGAACTGACATTACAGCCATCCTTCAGGAGTAAGAACAATTTACACAGTACAGACTCCCTCCAGGTTCAGAAATAATCTTGTGTTCTTGTTACAGAAGTTCTTCCATCTTTCCATGGCATTATTTTCCTTCTCCATCTGATGGATTAGTTTACTGATCTATTTACTCTATAGAAATGGAGCTAAATAGCCCTGAAAGTCAAAGTTCCTTATTCTGCATGGGAGAAACATGGTACACGTGACTGAAATCTTGGACGCTCTTAATGGAAGAGATGATTCCTTTGTGAAGCTTTTTGAACTGATTTTTGTTAATACTTGGCAATAAAGCCAAGACATAATTGATGTCTGTCAGCATCATAGAATCTTTTGGGTTTGAAAAGACCTTCAGGATCATTGAATCCAACCATTAACTTAACTCTACCAAGTCCACTGCTAAGCCATGTCCCTAAACACCATATCTATACAACTTTTAAACATATCCAAGCATGGTGATTCATCCACTTCCTGGGCAGCCTATTCCAGTGCTTGATAACTATTTCAGTGAAGAAATTTTTCCTAATATCCAAGCTAAAGTGAATATAACTTAATTACAAGAGCAACAAAATCAAGTTACATCTTCAACAAATATCTTCCCCAGTTCTGGGTTTCCTGGAACTTTCTATCTTTCTGTTACTTGGAATGAAAATCTCTCAGGCCTGGGGGTGTTTTTATGCAGTGATGTTGCTAGACATATTGGTAGTACTAGTAAAGAAAGAATAGAAATATGTTATTGCAGCACACTGGTAAAATAAATGGCCAGCAAAAATAAATGGCAGTGCTACGAAGTTCCTGCCATTCTCACTTCCTATGCCAATTTTAGTCTGAATGACTTTGAGCATAGTAGTCACAGAGATTATTGTTTTTCATACAGGAAATATGAAACAAAGTACAGATGACCCCCATCAGGAAATTACTGAGATCAACTTGTTCACATACCTTAGAAATGAGAGCTAGCAGGTTTTCCTACTTGCAAAATGTTCTCTGGTTTGCAGGGTACTTTGCTATGATTCAGAGTTGATTAAAGGAATATTTAGTGTGTTTGACATCCAGACACCAGAACTCCACTTTCTTTCAAAAGCTATGCAGGAATTTTGTTAATCTGGAATTCAGTTTTAATTACTGAGCTAGCTGTGGTAACATTTTTGTCTCCAGTGGCAGTAGCGGGACTTCTAAGTCATGAGAATTGAAGAAGTTTCTTGGAAATTTATTTCTACACAAGAAGCAGCTCATTGTGCATGTGTCTTAAAGATACTGCAAGTCTCATGGATTTTTGTTTCAAACGCTGACTTATAAGAAATAAGTTTGGAATGACTAATTTTGAGAAAATGGTGCTTCTCCTCAAAAAGATGATCTTTAAGGTGCTTGAAAATGTTTCCTCTGTCTTGTATGCAAAGTTATGGAGTGTCCTGCAATTATGGTAGCCCCTTGGGCTTGTGTTGGCTTGTGTAGCCTCACTGACAACACCGACATTGTAGTATCATCATTTGATAGTGGTTTTTTTACTTGCCTTAAACAAATGTTGTCTTAGTCATGTTCCTGGGGGAGGGAAAAGAAGGAACGCAGAGGGGAGAGCCAACAACTAATTA
>VYZX01016299.1:66724-161307 GCA_013401335.1 Brachypteracias leptosomus
AATCCCCCAAACCAAACAAAGAAAACCCTCAAACTAAAAAAAGCCAACCCAAAACGAAGTAAGCCTTGAAGTATGAAACTCAAAATGCCAGGTAAAGCACATGAACAGGGAACAAGCAGTGACAATGCTGTGCTGAGTAATGTGTGAAGATGAAAGATGTGTGCTTGAAAGATTTGTAAAACATGCCTCTCTTTAGTATATTGTAAATACAGCTGAGGGCAACGGTTCTCTTATGATCCATTTCTAAAGCCTTTAGTTGCCTTCCCTTTTTGTAGTTTAACTTGCAGCTATTGAAATTAGGAGTCCTTACGGTAACAACTTCCCTAATTATTAATTAGTCTTTCTCTTAGTTATATATTTGGTGGTTTAGTTATTGTTTAGTTTGTCATAGCCACTAGTGTGCTCTATGCTCACTTATTTCCATCCAGTTTGAAGTCTTGGCATATTGATACACTACTATAGAAACCTACTGTCTATTTTCCAATGTCCTAAAGGGAAAATTTAGTAGCATAACAAGGTTCTCCTGTTGATCTGCTGAGGGAGTACAGTACTGCTGGCAAATATTGTAAATATGTCATATAGAAGATATTGTAGTGTTGTTTCATCTCCCCTCCCTCCTTGTTTTTAATTTAATGAACTAAACAATTTTGTCTTCAGCCAGCTGTTAGATATGTATTTGGAATCTGAAATTACTGTGACACAGAAATATGTCAGGGCTAAAATGGCCTTTTACACTCTTACAGGGAAGATACAAAACCCAACATATTTGATTTCCAGTCTTGTGCCTTCAACAGCAGGAACAGCTTTTTTTCTCTAGCCATGGAAACAAACCAAATTCTTTAGTAAGCGCAGCTTTACATTGCAAAAGAAGACTGGTAAGACTGGGCATTGCTTATGGGGACTGTGGGTCAGAGACAGTCTACTTTCATATGGATACTCCTGTAGATCCATCTGCCTTTGAGTATGCAGTTAGTTTTGACTGCTTGAAAAAAAATTGAAGTAACAATACTTTTTTATTAAAAGCCTGAAGTATTCTTTGCTATCTCCATATAAGCATGAGGGATATGCATGCTTATCTGTATGAACATCAGTGCAAATTATTTTGCTTGAAGTGTTAAGAACATTGTAAGTTACAAAAACTGTTCTTACCTTTCATTTTGTCTTTCTTTCTCTGAGCTGTTAGAAATCATAGTATCTTTACCTGTAATGGATGTTTATTGTTCCTACAGCTAAAAAAGCCCATCTGAAGAGCTGTATTGCAGCTCAATTGCAAGTGACTTGTTTATAACTTGAATGTTTCTGGGGCTGTGTTTTCCACTGAGAACTGGTGTGTTAAAGGAATTCTTGTTTGTTTGTTTTAATAGGTAAAGATAGAGTTTTCAACACCCCCCTGTGTGAGCAAGGAATTGTTGGCTTTGGTATTGGAGTTGCTGTTGCAGGTGCTACAGCCATTGCAGAAATTCAGTTTGCAGATTACATTTTTCCAGCATTTGATCAGGTTAGTACTAATATGTTTGAGAAGTAAAAATAAATCTTATGACTGTTTAATTTACTCTTCTGTTAGCATTAATACTTGGTTTGAATATGTAATTTTTGCAAATATATCCACAACTGCATTACTAATATTTATGCATGCTTTAAGTAAACAGGAAGGTAGTGAAGCGAGTTTGAACACTCATTAAATAATGGAAATTAAAGATGTTGTTTGAAACAAATGTCTCTTTGTTTGTTTTTATTTTTGGTTTTGTGGCTGTGTTGGCTTCAGCAATCTTAAATTCCTCATCTGTGTCTTCCCAACACCATCTCTCACTTCTCTGTGCTGCTACAGCTGGCCACGTGTCCAAAGGGCAAGCTACAGATTTGAACTGGGCTGATTGACAGTATGGGAATGGGAAAACAACTGGGTTATATGGCTACTGCTGAGGCCTAGGCATCTAATTTGAATACTCTAAATTATTCCTTCATTTGCTGTGGAAAATGTTTGCCTTTCTACTGACTTACAGGATCCCTTTGCTTCTCGTTTGGTCCTCTGAATCCCGTGCATTGTGCATATGACATGGTTACATCTCATGTGTTGTAGAGGCTTAATGACACATAACTAAAGGTATTGAACTGAATGTTCCTTTTGTATATAAATCTTCCCAGATTGTTAACGAAGCAGCAAAATACCGTTACCGCTCTGGAGATCTCTTTAATTGTGGAAACCTCACCATCAGAGCTCCCTGGGGCTGTGTGGGTCATGGTGCACTATATCACTCTCAAAGTCCAGAAGCTTTTTTTGCTCACTGTCCAGGAATAAAGGTACAGTAACTCCTATTTTCTGAAGATTAATTTTGTTTGGTTGGTTTTTAATGGACTTGACTAACAATGAGTCTGGGTGCAGGAAGGGGAAGAAGAATGGAAATCAGTCCACAATAAAATATCTGATTATGATAACTTGAAAACTTCTAAAAAGTTTTTAATTAAAAAACTTAAACTGTGCTAAGCATTTGAGAATTTATAGTCATTATTGAAGCAATCTTTAGTATGCATAGCATTTTGTGTTTGTGTGCTCTTTGCACTAAAGGCATACAATTTTACATCTGTTTTGTGTCCAGATTAGTACAGAAATTAAAAATTAACACTAATAAATAGTACTTTCCTTCCTTTTTTTTTTCATCATTGGTCTTAAGTGCATTATTGAGTTAATTTGTATGAATGACAGTGACAGGCAATGGGCACAAACTAAAACACAAGAGATTCTATCTGAACATAAGCAAGCACTTGGCACAGGTTGCCCAGAGAGGTTGTGGAATATCCATCGCTGGAGGTATTCAGAAGTTGTCTGCACGTGGTCGTGGGCAGCTGATGGCTTGGCTTGAACAGGGGCGTTTGACTTGATGACCTCTGCAGATCTCTGCCAACCTCAACTGCTCTGTGGTTTTCTGAATAACAACTTTAGGCAAGCTTTCTGTATGATATGTGCCAAGGTTCAGACATCTCTTGAGGCTAAGATTCTTAGGACTTAGATGGATAACTTTCCTGGAGAAGAGAGAGGGGTGGGATCTAGTTATCTCAGATTAGGAGAGTACTGTTTGCCAGCTCTCCATTTTTTTCCTGAGTAAATTTTTGTCTATAGACATGTACTTCAGGGTTAACTGGCATCCAGTCCACTGAGAAATGACTCATAGCTTGATTAATGTGGAAGACTTAAGCAAAACCAGTATTTGTATGCTGAAGACACATGTTCATTGTTTATCCGTTGTTTAAACTATTGTCTATATATGATTTTGGTGTTCTACAACTTCAGATATTACTCATTTACAGGGAGGCCATAGCCATTTCTCCTACTTAATTCTCTTAAATAAAAAAATCTTGTATTCACACTTTATTTCATGATATTTGAGAAATGGAATGCTTTTTTATCTTTGAGTGTTCTTTATGATCTTTGAGGTGTTCCTATTCTGAACTTGAAAATATTTCCTGATAAAGACAAAAGCAGGTAGTTGAATCAAATGATTTCTTGAGCTTGTTTAAAAACTAGAGTAGTTTATTACTGTATGAAAGCACAAGATAACTTATATAATTAAAATACTGATACCAAATCTAGCTATGATTTATGCTGATCTTGTGGTCAATCTTGAATCTTTATATATTGAACCAAGTGCTGAGATGTGGTGGTCCACTTTGGTGGTTAAAACTTTTTCTAATTCATAGCAACCTAGGACTACAGTGCCTCTGAATAAATAAGTCAGAATTTTATTTAATTGCTCCAGGTAATTTAATTTCTCTCATCTCTGATCTTTCTTCTTGTTGTTTTTTCACTTAATTTCACTCTTCCTCGGGTAAAGTACTAAAATAGGTTGCTACCACTAACAGCTCTCATCTCAGTTAAAGGTAAAGGGCACATTAAATTCTATGAAACTGATGGAACAATACACTAGTTTTTGATGCACAGAGAAGTATTTTAGACTGTCATTGGAATTCCATATCTTTGTGGAAAAAAAAGTTGTTCCTTTAATATTTTCTGCAAAGCTGTTAATTGATGCAGTTAAAAGTGTTTAAGGATTTATTTTTAAGGTTGCAGGTCTTTTTTTGAATGAACCCAAACCCAGCCTTTAACATATGAATCCAGAAATGCAAATGAACTTGTAGTTCAGATTCATATGCGTAGATATGGGACTTTTGCAAATTTTCTCCAAATTACAGGAGGAAAGGCCATATATCACAAGCTGGGAAGGGTAGAATTGATCTTTGGGGAGAGTGGTTTCCAAAACTACCCTCTTACTAAATTCCTGGTTTCTGACTTAAGATTTTTATTTTGTGATTTTCTTAAGTGAAAGGTGAGATTTGCATTTCTTAAGCGAAAAGTGAGGTTTGGATTTGCAAAGCAAAAGGGAGTTTGTACAGCTTTGTTCAGGGGAAGGGCTGTAATCATTATTATGTAAGAGTAGGCTTGTTGTGGTGGTGAGGATGCTGCTAGATGACTGTATTTTCTGTCTAAGTGTTGTGAGGATGTATGTCTTAATGAATCAGTCAGTCTTCTAAAATTACTGTAATGACTCTCTCCATTCCATTGAAAGACTGCTCCAGAATATTTGTCGTCACTGTTAGAACCTTCTTTTCATTTCCAGCCTACATTTGTTCCTGACTAACTTGTAGTTTAACTTACCTGTCCTTTACCTTCCCTTTCATATGATAGAACAGTTGTCTTCCCTTTAGTCTTTGTTTTAATAGACTAAACAAATCAAACTGTCAAGAGGTGTTAACAATTTCTGAAGATCTGTTGGCACCTGTTTAATTCATTTTCTTTCAAAACAGTTGGTCTAGTCATGAAGTATTCCAGCTGAGTTTCTAGCAGTGATTTTTGCAATAGCACTAACACTTCATTGGCTATATTATGCTTGTTTAGGGCTGTACTACATAGTGTCCTGGTCACCCTTTGAGTAGATAATGAATTAAGATTGAATTTCTACTGCTGAGTTCTAAATTTATAACAAAAATGTAGTCCTCTGTGTGACTCTTTGGTATGTATTGTTCCATTTGCTTTTGCTTTTGTCAGTCATGTCCTCAATGTGAACTAGGTGTTTTTGGTATCATCCTCTCTGGTGGTGGTGACTCTCAGTTTTTAATAGTTTTCATGACCATGTTCTGACTTAAGATCGTAATTGAATAAAGTAAATAAAGTCTGTCTTAAAAGTGATCCCTAAGGAGCTGCACTACTAAGATGTTTCAGTTGGGTAATTTCCGATGTGCCTGTTACCAAATGCTTTGGTGAAATGTTAATAGACTGCTTCTCTCTTGTTTAGGAGAATCACTTTCACTTGTCAAGTTAATTTGATGTGATAGCAGATTTAAGCTGTGTTTTGACTCCTTGCAATTACTTTTTTGAGAATAAGAACATTGAATTATATAAAATATTTTGAAGCCTAGGAAACTCCTAGAAGAGTAAGTTAACATGTTTGTAGTTACAGGAATTTTTTTTTTCTTTAAACAAGTGCTACAACTGATGTTTTCAGTCACAAGAGGCTACTTGTAACTTCACAGCTATAAAAATGTTTGCTAGTAGTCTTCATGCTGCATGTGCCAGATCTCTTGTATGTAAATTAGCTGGCCCTTCTGTTCTGAGAGTTGAGATCTTGGGTTCTATTTTCATTTAAATTTTGATAATTTGGTAATTTTCTGTTCATAATCAGTATTTTTCTTAGATGATCCAAAATTAACTCTTTTGTTGGCAAATCAATTTTATTTTCTCCTTGCGTGTATTCAGATTACATTTGGAGGCCTTGTTATTTTTCTCTTTGCTGGATAATAGTATTTTATAGTATTTGTTAATTTCCAAAATGAACAAATATCAGGCCTCCACCATAACCAAAGAAAGTCAACTTTAAATGGCTATTTTCTTTTTCAGTCTTCAAAACTCACTGGACCCAAGCAACTAAGGATCACTCAACTGAATATTTTTGTCATACATCTACATTAATTCTACTGAAAAAACATATCTTTTTTTTTTTTAATCGGACTTTATTCTGTTCCTTCTAGATCCAAATGTTATCATTAAGATTTTAGTTTTACTTCATCAGAGGGAATCCATTAGTATTTTAAATCATGGTGTAGAGAGGAACTATTCAAACCTCATTGATGAACAAAATAAAATTCAAAATTCAGAGTGTGTGTTAGTTACATAGCACTGATGTTAATTCACTTTGTAAGAACTGCTCAATCTGTATATAGGTTTATTTAAAGCAAATAATTTTGGGGCTTTTAATATTAATTGAGGAAGCTTGTGGCAGAATTGCAGTTGAAATAAACTATTTTAAAATATTTTTACAGATCGTTATTCCAAGGAGTCCTCTTCAGGCCAAAGGACTGCTGCTGTCATGCATAGAGGACAAAAATCCATGCATATTCTTTGAACCTAAAATACTTTACAGAGCTGCAGGTAAAGATTTATATGCTGTATTTTCGATTACAGCAACACTTTTCACATATATGTTTATAGTCACAGCAAAACAATACTGTAGCAGTCTTTTGTGTCTAGCTATGTTTGGGGGTTGTGTTTTTAGAGGAACTGTGAACACTGAATAAGATCTCTAAATTTGGCTGCAAAGATAAATGAACATTTACAATCTGATCCATGCTTAGCTTTGAAAGTGGCGTGCTTTGTGTAGTGTTGGGTTAAAAAGAAGAAATAGAATCAAGAGGTATTGTCCTTTATCAAATTACAATATAAATTTGACAGAAGTTAGAGTGCTTTCTTTTTGATACATCTAGATACTAAAATAAGTTTCCAGATGAGTTTTTATTTTTCCAAAAGACATGAACATCACAATCATATTTTTCCCAAAGTTAAAATTTCTTTGAAGTGAATAATTTTAAAAGATCTTGAAAGTCTTCCCCCTTATATTTTAATCTCACGTGGAAGGAAGTGTTTTGCCATAACATTTGAAGTTTGTTTTAATCATAGTCAACTTTTTGGTTCAAAGAAGCTTTAACAGCTCTCATTATGCGTGACACAGACCAGAGTGGTTTGAAGATGGTAGTGCTTGAGTTGGTTGTAAAAATTAGGTTGTTACTTCTCTGGACTAGAGAAACTGGACTGAGAGCAGATAGATTAAAACAAATTTTGCATGTGGAGATAGGCAGGGTGACTGGGTGAGCAATTGATAAAGCACTACTAAAGGCATCACTTACCTTCAGTGTTTCCATGCCATATAGCTTTATATACGACCTATGCCTGAATCTGTCAAGTAAGTTTATAAGTTGACGCTGTGTGGACTGAAGCTGACAGAAGGACAAAATGTTTGTATTTTACATTGGACCTTTTAGCAGCACTTTTCTGTCAGTGCATCGTTTTTGTTAGTAAATTTATCCTTTTTCTACAGAAGAGAAACAAGGAATAACAAAGTAAAGATTTAGATAGCAGACATCAAAGCTACAAGAAAATAGAAGAATAACTCAGGAAAAGATAGGATATTTACTTTACTGAAATTCAGCAACAGAGACCACTGACCCTTCATTTAGAGGAAGCAGTTTGAAAAATGAACTTGAGTCTTAGAGTCTTCTTAAAGAAACCAGTATAAGTTTAAAATTCCTGCATCTTTAAAACAACTCTCTCTCTCTTTTTTTTTTCCCCTAATATTTACAAGTCACAAATACAGACTGTGGAGTTACTAAAATACTTGGTTTCAGAGTGGAATGAATGGCTGCTCATCAATATCACGTAGCTTTTGAGAATATAGGGAGGTTTTTGTGTTTGAGGAAAGCAATTGTGTTTGACTTGTAAAGCAATTGCTGGATTGTCTATTGAACATAAATCAGCCTTGTGATTGATCTTGAATAAAGATGTGCTGAAATAGCGGACAATGTGGTTTATGTGCTCGTCAATAACTAACCCCAGCATTGCTGCAAGGTCATGTTGTTAGTTTCTGAAAAGATGTGATTTTCTCCTATATTCCAATGGCCTGATTTTCAGAGATTCTACCTCCATTTTTGTCTTAAAATTTCCAAGAACATCAGTGGAGTAATGTAGCCTGAGTAATGTAGTCAACATGTGAGGGGAAGGATTGTGACAGCTAACTTCTTTTGTTTTGAGACAATTTTGAGTTATTTTATTATTTCTACAATATAAAGCAGGAGTATTTTATTATGTGGAAAGGTTTGATGTTTCTTTTATTTTCCCTGGAAACCTTTCCCTCTGGCATTGTTACTGTTTAGCTGTCCTTTGTGGGTTGGGTCAGCTTGAACTGGAAGATGAGTGGTGCCTGGGTGTTTCTCCTAGAAAATTAATCTCTCTTGGAGTTCATTCTTATGCTTCTGGCTGCTGTCAGGGTTTCTTGTAACTCCAACATAGAAACAAAGTGGCCAGGTGAATTCAGAAATGGACCAGGGTCATCATGATTGTTTGGTTCAGAGGCAACAGCAATAAGACACATAAGCAAGAACAGGGTAAACGGTGGAAAGAAGGATTTTTAAAATGCAACTGCCTTGTGTTTTGAGTAGAGCAAATTTCTATAATATTCTATATGAGTGTGTTGATTCTGGCAGGAGAAAGAAGGTAGTACACATTTAGAAATTCTCTTGCACAATAAGCTTGAACTGTGTATGTATCTCTTGTCTCTTTCCATTAGTGTCTCAAAATACTACAGGGTCTTCTCAAGGCTGGGTACATGCAGGTTTTCAAAAACAAGACAAAATGGTATCAGATGTCCTTTGCTGCTTTATTTATCTCTCTTTTTTTTTTTTAATGGGAGGAGGGTTAGTAAGAGGGGAGTTATTATTTTCTACCAGAAACTTCCCCTTTGACATTGATATTTTTAGGAGAAAGACAGGATATTATTAGTCTAACATGGCATAAAACCCCACTAAGTTTTGGGACCTCATTATTCCAGAGAAAGTACCATTTCCTTTATTTCCATAATGATGGATAAGGCATTGGATAATGAATATTATATTGCCCCTATCATAAATATTTTTTGTTCTAGCTTCATGTGAATAGACATGTTTGTTGCAGAGAAGCATTCATGACTGATGTTACGCTGGGTGTGTAGAAACTTCATTGAAAAATTAAGGTGTCAAAGACAATAATGGGAAGTAGTATTTTCTGTCTATAAAATTAATTAGGCATTTGAGCTTCATCATTCTTCTCTAATGGAGTTTTATTTCTGCCTATGAGGCCTCTAAACAGCTATCCATGATATTTTGTTCAGAGTTGTTAATATGTTTCAAATTTCTGCTTAAAATATGCTGTAGATGGGATAGTCTTTAAAATACAGGATATCTGTGTTTTCATGTGGGTTGAAGCTATTAATACTTTGTTTAAAACAAACAAAACAAAACCCCAAACCAAACAAAAAAACCCCACAACACCCCCACACCCAGGATATCACAACCAAAAAACTGTGCTCTCTACTTCTGCCCCCAAGTATTGCTATTATTGTTGAAATTAACTGTTGCGTGCTGGTAACGAAAGCGAATATATGTATCTAGCTTAGGATGTGTGATAAATAATTTAGTCTCAAACAGAATTCCAATTAAAGTTTGCAATTTATTAAATGAATAAAGACAAGCAAACAGCGCTGGGTGTGCCGCAGAGTCTCCGCTCCACCAAGACACACACCAAACAGTTACAAACTTTCTGGTTTTATTTCTTTTCACTAATACATATTCATTACTATTCTTGAGAAAGGGTTGGCTGCTCCAAAAATAGGCGTATCTTCCTTGTCGCCTGCTTTCCTCATCTTCTAGGGTCTTCGTTAGCTTCGTCCTTGTTCTTTTGATGACCTGAAGTTTACGCGCGCTACAACCACCCCCCACACAACACTCAACGGCTAGTCACATGACCGGCTGGAGCCAGCATGTCTAGGCAACCCATGCAAAAGGAGAAAACAAGTCTCAAACAAACAACAGTTAAACATGTCCCAAACACGAATCAGGTAGACATATCTCACAGGATGTAAGCTGAAGTTGCTTTTTAAGAATGTTAAGCAGGGTACCAGGTCATTGCTGTTTTATGGAAGGTGATGTACAGAACCATCCTTGTGCTTTTCCATCTGATGTGTACCTCCGAAGAGCTATATAGGCGCACAAATTGCTTTCAGGTTCTGTTTTTTTGGGGTTACTTTTGGCTTGTTGATGACAGGGCAGGTTTTTCAAGATTCAAGATTTTAAAAAATTTTTTTAAAGTGTTTTGATGACAATAAAGACATTATACAAAAAACACTTCATAAGTATTTTGAAATATGTCTGGTCTCAAGGCAAATCAGAGCTGTGGCACAAAACACTTCAGTGTGACTGTCACTTGACTATTGTGATTGCTGGTTTGAGTAAGGAGTTTATCTGGATGACTTCCCAAATGAACACAGATTTGTTTATTCAAATATGTTATATGCTTATTCAGACATGAGGTAAAACTAACCATGTGATTAAATGAACATTAATTTCTAGATGAATATTTGCTATCCAAACATGCCTTTGCCCACCCAAGATACAAGAATAAAATTAAACCTTAAATCTTCCCCTTAGTCATCCCTAAGAAAAAGGTGGTTATCAAAGCAGCATTGCCTTAAGATCGCCACATTCACACTGTGATGAACTGAGGAGATAAGGCAACTTTCAAAGCGAAGAACAGATTTGCAAAAACATTTTCTACTTCATTCAAAAAGTAACTCACACCTATCATACCCAAGAGCCCTAGCAACACCAAAAGGGGGGAGTGAACTTCAAGATAAGATCTCAAACTTTGCCCGAGTATCTGTTAATAGTTTTAAGTGTTACAGAAGAAATAGTTGCCTATTTTGTTTTAATGAAGTATGGTTGATAAACATAATATTCTTCATTAGCTCTCATGTGCAATCAGTTTGAAATAGTCCCTATATACAGATACTTGTATTTATGTGGAGATATATAACATGTTATCTATATATAACGTTATCTATGTTTCTTGTCTTTGTCTCTGTAAAAAAGAAATGTAAGCCTTTCTGGTTAAAAGTTCAAAGTTAAATATACAAGTATGCATATATAGAGAGAATTCTGTTGTTGGTTAACTTACAAGTTTATAATATTATTGAAAATACTGTGGTGACGTCCCCCTAAATGTCAGAGATACTAAGAAAATATCTGAATTAAAAAGAAAAAGGAGGCTTTGATTTATAAAAAGTAGTTAACAGCCTGTGCAGTGTCAAGAGCACATAATGATTATGAATCAAAGGAGAAGATGAGTCACCTTGACATTATCAGGTTAGACATCTTGTGGAGAACCTACTCTGATGTTTTTTGACCTTTTCAGTTTCATTTAATTGTACTATATATGACATTGGTGGTGTAGAAATAAATATGACTTGCATCAGTGGTTGTTATAGAGACAAGACAGGTAAGATGAGAAAACATGTGTTTTCTTTCTGCTGTTCAGACTGCTCTTTTAGAAAAAGCAACAGACGGTGAAGCCTCTTAAAATTAACTTGTGATGGCCCTTTTTTCTGATAATTACAACTTTTGTTAATTGCTTTATTTGAAATCGGTATTTGAAATGTGATTTAAATTACTTTATTTATACCTTCAGTAAGAGGTGAATGGCCTGCTTTGTATATAAATGTTGTTATCCTGGAAGAACATGCATAGAATAGTTTTGTATGCTACTTTTCATCATTTTATTGGAGAGAGAAGGTTTTGCAAAGGCATTTGAATAAAATTCTGCCAAATCTGGTCTTCCCCATAAGTTTTTGACAAGCTGAATTTTGCATTTAAAAGCGTCAGAAATTCTAGATGAGCTCCTCCAATGGTCATCATGTTGCACCATGGTTTAGCTATAATCAGTTAATTTGTGTAATTGTGTGTTGTATTTAATGTGCCTTGGCTGATAAAACTGCTGCACAGAGAAGGAGCTCTTTTTGTGTCATGTGCACCTCCAAGTTCTTCCTCTGGTGCATCCCACTATCACTTCAAAAATCCCACTTCTCATTCATGTGAGTTTGCTGGGTTTCCATGGATGTCCTGTGGCAATTTTATAAGGTTCTTGTTCTTCAGATTTCACGTAGATGAATGTCCCATGAACAAGACAGTTTTATGCAATGTCAATTAGTATAGTTGTGGGTTTCATTATCGTTCTGGATCTCTGCAGTCTTTTGCCTGAGGGTTTTGATGTGCAAAATCCACAGTAGCTTAGTCTGCTTTAATGCCAACCAGTAATGTGCAGTGAGCCCTTTCCGCTTTTTCTTTTCCTGACCTATATTCCTTTAGCCACTTGTTATTCAAAGGCATTATTAAAGGAAGATACTGATATTTTAGTACATTAAAAATAATAGTTTGCAAAGAGAACTGGTTTTGTGCTATGTTTGAAAGTACCTTGTGTTTAAAATTCAGGTTTTTTTCTTTTTACCTTGATTAAATGGATATGTGTTCTTGAATCATGCTGAGAAAGAAGTTCCTGTTCTGTTTTAGGAAGAACAATTTAGTTAATGTGTATGAGTCCTCTGTGCCTGTTCAGGTGAAGTGAGATATCTCCAACATAAGCATAGGTGAAAACTTTTTTACAGTGAGGGCGTTCAAACACAGAAACAGGTTGCCCAGAGAGTCTCTGACCATGGAAATACTCAAAACCTGACTGAACATGACCCTAAACAACCAACTTTAGGTGACCTTACTCTGAGCAGGGGGCTTGGATTAGGTGATCTCCAGAGATCACTTCCTACCTCAGCCATTCTGTGATTCTCTGAAATTTGTAGTATTTATATATCATTACTGGAAAGAAATTAAAAATAATCTGCTGTATTAAAAAAAAAATATTCACCACTTCATTTATTGAAAAGTTGTTTCTTGTAAACCAGGAAAAAACCAAGGTCATTCTACTTGTGTTGAATCTGCCATACAGATGAAGGCAAAATACAAAACAATTTCTTTTGCTGGTATTAGTTGGTAGAATTCTTTATCATAACTTCAAGAAGTAATTTAGTTCAGCAGAAATTCAATAACTATTTTTTTTCTTAACATCTCTCATAGTTCATAAAAGTAAACCTCCTTCTTTATAAATTGATTTTTTGTATTTAGAAAGAGTTGAGTAAGATTTTTAGGTTTTTTTATTCACATTCCCCTTCCTCCCCCTCCCTTATCACTGGAATCCGTTTTAAGCAGTATTAAGAATTATTTATTATTTAAGAAGTATTATTTATTTTAAGTATTGGTGCATAGACAAGTTAGATCAAAAGAATATATTTTTTTTAAATGTGATACATGCATGTCTTTTATCACAGTTTTGATCATTAATCCAATCAATGTATAGAGTATTGGAGCATTGATTCAAAAGTAGCACAACTGACCTAATATGTTTCCATCTGAAAAACAGTAAATGGGTCTTGAGTGGAACCACCTTAAATATCTTAGAGAAGACAAGATGCTTAATTTTTGTCTGCTCTCTCTAGTTGTGATGCATTTTTATTGTGAACAGATAACTTTTTTCAAAGCAAAATTTAGGCTGATTTAAAACTGTTGTAATCACAAGTTCTTGGTAACACTTTCTGTGTATCATACAATCATAGAATGGTTTAGGTTGGAATGGACCTTTCAAGATCATCTAGTTACAACACCCTCACCATATCGGGAACACCTCCCGCTAGACCAGGCCGCCCAGGACCTCATCCAACCTGGTCTTGAACACCTCCAGGGATGGAGCATCCACAACCTCCCTGGGCAGCCTGTACCAATGTCACCACCCTCTGAGTAAAGAATTTCCTTCTAATTTCTAATCTAAATCTACCCTCTTCCAGTTTGAACCCATTATCCCTTATCCTATCACTGCAGGCCCTTGCAAAAAGTCCCTCTCCAGCCTTCTTGTAGGCCCCCTTCAGATACTGAAAGGCTGCAATAAGGTCTCCCCTTAGCCTTCTCTTCTACAAGCTGAGCAAGCCCAATTCTCTCAGCCTGTCTTCATAGGAGAAGTGTTCCAGCCCTCTAATCATCTTTGTAGCCCTCCTCTGGACCCTTTCTAACAGGTCCATGTCCTTCTTGTGCTGGGACTCCAGAGCTGAATGCCGTACTCCAGGTGGGGTCTCAAAAGAGCAGAGTAGAGGGGCAGAATCACCTCTCTCAACCTACTGGCCATGCTTCTTCTGATGCAGCCCAGGATATGTGCACTGGCACATTGCTGGCTCATGTTGAGCTTCTCGTCCACCAGCACCCCCAAGTCTTTCTCCTCAGGGCCACTCTCAATCCACTCATTGCCCAACCTGTATTTGTGCTTGGGGTTGCCCTGACCCAGGTGCAGGACTTTGCACTTGGCCTTGTTGAACTTCATGAGGTTGGCATGGGCTCACCTCTCCAGACTGTCAAGGTCCCTCTGGATGGCATCCCTTCCCTCCAGCGTGTCGACCACACCACACAGCTTGGTGGTGTCAGCAGTCTTGCTGAGGGTGCACTCAATGCCACTGTCCATGTCACCAGTAAAGATGTTAAACAGGATTGAGCCCTGAGGGACACCACTTGTTACTGGTCTCCACTTGGACATCGAGCTGTTGATAGTGACTCTTTGAGTGCGACCGTTCAGCCAATTCTTTATCCACTGAGTGGTCCAGCCATCAAATCCATGTCTCTGCAATTTACAGACCAGGATGTCGTGTTGAAGGCTTTGCTCAAGTCCAGGTGGATGACATCAGTTGCCCTTTCCTTATCCACTGATGCTGCTATTCGTAAAAGGCCACCAGATTTGTCAGGCAGATTTGTGAAGGTTCTGAAAACTTCTGAAAATGGGGGAGCATCATTCTTGGCAGATATCATCAGGGCGCTAGCACAGATTTTCCTTCTTGTCTGAGTATTAAAGTCTAATTTTGAGGCTCTCTTAATGCTTATTAGAATTAACTCCAGTGTTTGCTTAATTTTTATCAGTTGTAGCAGTGTCCATCTCCAGATCTGATGCTGATATTTTGACTTGGGGTGCACCAGGAATTACTACTATTGTTGTGTATATGTGTATCTTGTTGCTGTGATACATAGCATAAATTAAACACTACACTGAATTTGTTTATAACAGTATAGTTAAATATTTGTAATTACAACTAAGCCTTTGAAATAAAGACTAATAATATGATTTTGGTCTGTTATTTTAGATGGCATTAATATTTCAGAAGAATTTTTAGAGTGTATTTTTATAGGATAATGTTGAATAGTAAAGGAATCTAATGCTTATTTTTCCCTTTGTTTTTATTTATTCAGTGGAGCAAGTTCCTGTGGAGCCTTACAACATTCCACTGTCCCAAGCTGAGGTGCTGCAGACAGGCAGTGATGTGACACTGGTTGCTTGGGGCACTCAGGTCAGTAAGGCTCTTAGAGGCTGTTTGTCATCCAGCAAAGCCAAGGCTGAGGGTTGGGTGATGTTTGGATAGAGTTACATTCAGGCTGAAGTGCCAGACAACAAACTGCGCGCATCTTCCATCACTATATGCCTGAATAAATGGTTGTCAGTGTTTATCTTTATATGAAACCTGCTTTTTATTGTGTAAGAGTTTACTAATTTTTGGTTGAAGCTGATTCTGGAAACGTGGAAGTGGTACTTGTGCAGGAAGTTAATGATTTATCTGTGGTTATGAAAGTGATATATTTCAGAATGGGACAGTGAGATGTTACTTTGAGGAAGGCAATGGGAAGGGAGAGGTCAAAGTAGTATGCTGACAGAAAAGTACATTTTTTTAATCTGCATGATTTAAAAAAGTGCAATCGGGTTTGCTTTATAAAGAGAGTTAAAATCCCACTGAACATTTAGTAGAGAGAGAGATCCATATAGTTTTGATTTTAACAGTTATATTTCAAAGCTGTTTAAGAATATGATTGGACACCTGCCCCCCAAATTACGATGTGCAAGTATTGAAGAATCTGGTAGAAAAAGACATGTTTGTTTTCAAGAATTTTGGAAAAGAAATTTGAGTCTAGTTTGGAATTACCAGAAAAATCTTTTTATTGTGTTTAACCTATAATTAAGAAAATTGCTGTTTTCCTGGCCTAATTATATCCGAGAAGCTTTTAGAGGAGGGAATGTTGTAACTTTCATCACAAGAGTATTGAATTATCTCTGGGGCTGTGCCTTTTGTTTCTTTTTTTTTTCCCTTTTGTTTGAAATCTGTAATCTTCAGTGCTTTTCTGGGATAGTCTTGTCCTTAGACTACTTGGTCTCCTTTATATCTATGGTTATTCCCAATAGTCTCTGATAATTTGCACTGGTATTAAATTATGTACTTCTTTAATATCTTTACTTTTACTCATTTCTTCAGCAGAAAATAGTTTCTATAGTTCTTCCCTTTTGAAAATGCAATTTTTTTCTCCATTTGCATTAAGTCTTAGTGTTACCATATTCCTCAAAATTAAATCGATAATGTAATGGCTTCAAAGCTGACTCTGGAGATTTAATAGTATTCCAAGTTTACTCAGTAGGCTGTAGTGCAGAGAGGACTTGGAGTGACATCCCTAAAAAATAATAAAAAAGTGCTTTAGAGCTTGGAAAATGTAGGCCAAATGTTAAGACAGGCGGTTCTTTTGATGTGAATAGAAACAGGACAGATGTGCAGCCCTAATCCAAATTTAGGAGCTGACCAAAGCAGGGGTGTGGCTGAATAATGCAGCATGGGGACAGATTCTTTGTGCATATGCAGTAAATCCTGTGTGTTCTGGATGTGTCAGGCTTCTGCAGATCAAATACGTTCCGTGAGTTTGTGCTGAGGGTGTTTGCAGACTGTGTCCGTAAACTTGGAACTTGATTGCTAAATGTGCAACCAATCCAGAGTTTGTTGTCAATAGACAGAGTGGTTGCACGTACTCGCTCACTGGTTTCTTCTCGTATGATTCAGGACATTAGGTAGTTGCTTGCAGCCCCTGCTCTGGTGGAGTTGCCTGATGCTTGCTTTCCTGTGTGGTACTTATGAGGGGCAGTAAAGGCTTTAGTTCCTCTCCAGTTGTGCTCAGTGTTTTATGGTCACTGGTTAAACATTCTCACTTACACATCAGAGAAACAACAAAAACATCCATTCCATGTGTCACGTGGAAAACTCCCCAACTCTCTTATTGCAGCCACAGATATGTTAGAAGTTTAAACAAGTGCTACAGACTATTTTATTTTTATTATTACAATACTTCTATTGCTTTATCTTTTAACATAATCCTTGGGTGTTTATTTATTCATATTTGCATTATGGAGATGCACATCTAAGCATCTTGTTTCAACATAGATTTTTTGCTGTTGAATTTAATACTGCTGTCTGACCCTCAGCCAACTAACACTGCCTATGTCCATATTGTTAGATTCTGTGCATGCCAGACTAAGATAGCCTCAACTAGATTGCTTATTGTGGGTGGCCCTTGGCCTCCAGCCCCTTACCTATGCCTAGAAGTTGCTTGATGGAGGTCTTCTGCCTCAGTCCAAACCAGTACTATGAAATGTTCTAACATAAGGAAAACATCAGAGTTTAATGACAACATCATATCAAGAGTTCTTTTTTACACTTATGAGCAAATCCTTTTTGCTGAGATATTTGTGGAGGATAATCTGACTTAATGTCATAACAGTTGTTATTTTCTGTGTTGGAGCGTTAGCTTTCTAATGCTTGTTTTAGGGAAGCAAATGCTTACAATACATTTTGCTTAAAAGTGTTGTATAATGACAAGATACAGTTTTGAATGTATGTAGCATTACTTTCTTTGCTGTTCATAACATACCTTATGAAAAGGATGCTAGTAGACGTGGATTGTTTTACATCTACTTTGATGCACTTATATATGCTGCTGAATGTATTCAGTGACTGGTAGATAGTGAATAATGTGTATTCGGATTCAGTACAAGCTTCTGGCTAGAGGGGAATACTATTTTTGTTTTACTAAAATGTTAGTTATAGTAGGCAGGTAATGCTACATTTGTAATGCTGGTATTAAACTGTGTTGGAAGACCACTGAATGGTTATATTGCCATATTAGTGCAAATATGCATTGATTGTAGGAGTTAGGACTGGGTGTTTACAGGTAATTTTTTATGTGGTACTTACTATCTCTCCTAAGTGTTTGTAAGGTAATGCTTTGGAGATGATCACTTGGTAATCTATTGCACTTTCAGTAAGTTGTAGTAAGTGTTATTACTAGGACTGTTTTTGAATGTACATAATGCTGCTTGCAGGGTTTCATGTGGCTGCAACATCGAAATACATTACTCTGATATAGTTGGATCTTAGCTTAGTTACAGTCCTAAAAAAACCTTATCCTAAACCCCCAAACTGACTACAAGTATAAAATAGTGTGGCCTGATACTGTTCACTGAAAGATACTTTCTTAGAAAGCAACGGTTTTGTTTTCAGTGATTCTTCACTAAAGGTAGTTTTTTGAAGTGGTGCTAAAATGCTAGGAATAAAGTAAGTAGTAAATAAGAAGAATGAACTGAGTAATAAATACTTGTTAGATTACTGAATAAAAAGGTCTTTGCTACACATGCAGGTAATGTGGTAAATCACTGCTTGTGTTCACTATGTGTAATTTAGAACATATTAAACAGAAATTAAATGTTTGCTTGGTGGTGATACATTGCCTTTTCAGGTACATGTGATCAAGGAGGCGGCAGCAATGGCTCAAGAAAAGCTTGGTGTGTCCTGTGAAGTTATTGATCTGAGGACCATCTTACCCTGGGATACAGAGACGGTTTGCAAGGTAAGGAACTGATGCGTGTTAATTAAAAAAGGTAACAAACCAAAAAACCCCACTAATAACAGTTTAAATGCAAGTAATGTTGACTTTGTTCTTTAAGTTCTTTTAAAGGCCTACGATTTTGCTCTGTGTTGTATCTATTGTTTTGTATTCTTTGTTCTGTATCATATAGGAAGAGTAAATTCACGTTTACATGGACCAAATGTTTGCTTTAGCATTGAAAGAGAATTATGTTTCAGGGTTCAAAATAATGTTAGAATACTTGTTCTTTGCTTTGAAGCAGAAGACAGGATTTAATCAGACTTGTGCTTGAAGACCACTTTTTCATGTTTCTGACACTGTCATCTTTGCTGTCTTTGGGTCTGAAGAGATTAGGTGAAATATTTATCTTTTTTTTCCTGCTGTTTCACACCAAGACCTTTATCTACTTTTAAGTCTACAATAATGTGCCTTAGTTTTGTTTATCCAACTTTCTAGAAATAAAGGTTTTGATTTAGGGTATATGAATTCTGGGACTATGGAGAAAAGGCAGCATTTACTGCCTTCAGGCTATCTGGTTTGAAGTTCATAGGTACTGTGAAGTCCTTGTCTGCTCTGTGGGAGTCTTTGATTTTGCAAAGAATTTCTTTCAAAGCACTGGGCAGCAGAAACTGGAATTTTGATTTCCATATGCTGAGAAATCATGGGAAGTGGCTATTGTATGTACATATACCTCAGTCTGATGGCCTCTACCCCCTGCTCTTCCCCTGTACTGCTTTCTCTTCAGCAGCTGTGAGCTATTAGGAGTAAAGACCTTAGAGGAAATGGAAGGGGAGTATTTCCCAAAAGTCTAAGTGTAAGTAAGAATCCCAAGGTATACTTTTAAAAAATGCCATTGGGGAAAAAAAAATACAGAACCACCAAAGACACTGGAGGTTATTGAAGCAAAACCTTTTATCTGGAAAACTCTAGTTCCCCCCTCCTGGTTATTGTCTAACATTTTTCCCGTTGTCCTGAATTTTTTGTGTGCATTATTTACAGTGCCTATAGTATTTTCTATTTTTCTTTCACTTTTAGCTTACCTATTTGATGAGGTACTTTTAAAGACAATAGTTTTAAAGACAAATATAGTGCACGTTTGCTAGGCAGTTCAGCTATTTATTGCAATAAATGCTAAATAATAGGTGTTTTTAGTATTGCTCTTGTGATAGTGTGGCTGCAGGCTGGCCGGTCTGATGGGAGAAATATTAAATTATCTTTTTCTGTAGATCTTGTCTGTTCTACTCAGCTGAAAATAATTAGTGGTTTGCATTTGGTACTATACAGCACTGAAATTTTTAAACTTAATTTGCATCCAGGACAGCTTTGAAGGTAATTGTCAACATAAACAGAAGGATAGAAGCTGTAGTTGTAGCTGCTTGCTGTAGCCTCATCCCAAGAGGACCTGCTTGGTATAGCTGCTGCAGATGACAGTGGCATACTGTGTCAGTTCTGGTGACAGGACTTATTTTCTTCCTGAGATGTGAGTGTCAGAGACTGAGAGAGTGGTAGAAAAGTTGGCCATGCCAGAGAAAGTCCTTGTCTGTCCATTGGTCTAAGTCTTCTTTGTGGGCTCTTAAGTGATAATGTGATTGCTTTTACTCCAGTTGAACCAGTAAGCAGATCATCAGCTGTTAAAGACTGCCCTTTGCCTCCAACTATTACTTATGTCACCCTCCATAAATCTCAGGCCAATTTTTAAATGTTTTTCCTTGTCTTACGTATGTGTTTGTAATATGTCTATCATCTCCTTGTCCTGTTGGACACGGAGGAAAAGGATATAGCATGTGTGATACACGGCCACCTTATTGCTGTTCAGCTGGTGCTGGGATGCATGGTCCTGCTGAGGGGAGTCTGTGCTGTGATCTTATTGGAGTGCAGGATTTTGATGTAAAAACACATCCCTCAGTTTTACTGCTGGAAGTAGTGTCCTTTGTGATCAGTACAGGCTGTTATTTTAGCCCTTGGCCTGCTGCTTTCAGTCCCTATTCATGTGTCTTGCATACCAACCTTGACAGACCAGTTACAGTTCTCCACATTATTATCATTCTCCTGTCTGCTGGCTCTTTCTAGAAGGCAGGGAGCCTTATCCAGCTCCTTGTCATCTGTGATTGTTCCTAATCATGTGCCTGATATTTGGGTTCCCTACATTTTCTGCGGACCAATGTCACGAAGCTTTAATAAAGGAATTGATTTTTACAGAAATTGTATGCATTTGCCAGTCTAATTTATTTTACTCTGCTGGCTTATTTTATTCTTATGCTTACCCAAGAAATGCTGAATTTTTATATAGAAATATTTCTGTGAATTTTCCTCATCAATCTATGTAACTTTTAAACAAAATAAAGATACCTTCGTAGTTAGTGTCAGTGAATGAGCAGACATCATAATCTTAATTGTTGTTATCTTTGGAAATAAAATAACTTTAACACTGAAGTTTCCAATGCAGCTATTTAAAAATGAGGTGCTTTATGTAACTGAAAGTATGTACAGCTTTAAGACTGATTTGACAACTGTGCTGTAGCCAGGAGGAAGGAGGGACTGAAATGGCCGGTGCTTTGGAGATGAGCAGTAATATGTCAAAATTTTCACTGCAAATCTAATGGCTTAGTCTGCTTTCTGTAGCTGTTTCTATATAGAAAATTATGTCATCAAAATACATATTTCATAAAAATATAAGAAGTTATACTTCACAACTGCCACCAGAGGCCTCTTTTTAGCCAAGTTAAGCAGCTGCTTTGACTTTGCATTGCTCGTATGAGCATAGTTATGAATATATAGCTCTAAATGAAGCATAAATAAACATAAATAATGAATATAGTGAACATAAATTAAAATTGCTGCCTAATTTGGCTGGTATTTTCAGTGCATTTTTAAGATTTTGAGATTATTTTCAGTTTTGACATGGGGTAGCAATTGTCATCTGCATGAGGAGGAGATGAGGTGGCACCTGCCTGGAGCAGGGCCTTGAATGGATCCCAGAGGTAATTGAAACCCATACAATTCCTGGGAAGGGTAAATGTGCAAACAGGTTATATTTTTCTTTTGTCAATCTTCAGATGTCTGATTATTGAAGTTTGAGCTAGTTACAGTAAAATAGCTCTATGAGGGAGAGAAAGGATATCTCCTAAGGGTCATTCATCCCAGCTATTTCAGCAGCCTATTTTGGGATGAGATAAATTGGCCTCTGGAAATGTCCTGGTTTAAAAGTTTTGTTTTAAAACAAGAAAAAGTTAGGGGAGCCTTGATTGAGTGTAGTGTAAAGTCAAGCAAGGTAAATTGCACCCTTGTATAGCTGAGAGATGAAACCTTCTGCTGACAGAAAGGACATAAGTAGTTGGTCTGTTTAAAAAATATCTGACACCTCTTTGCTAGCATAAAAGCAAAGAATTTGTATGTGTGTATATATTTATAGAAATACTATTTTTACATAAGGCTTTATTACTATTTAACTTGGGAAAGTATCTTGTGAAAGAAAGAAGTCCTCCTTTACTTAAAGGCAATAGATACAAACAGTCCCTTGCCCCTTAAAATTGATCTAGCCTATTTTAGGACTCTCTTAGATTCTTAAAAAAAATAGCATTCCTGCTCCGGATCAAGAGAAATCATTGATTTTACAGGCTGACAGCTTAAGAAGACATACAAGAAATATTTCAAATCACTTAAGTTTAGACCTGTGTTTTGTACTTTGTTGCTTTTCTCAGAAATCTGGACAGGTAAAAAAGTTTAACTAGATAAAATGCAGTGTATTCCTTAGCTGTCTATATTCAATCAGTGTTTGTCATTTTGAACATACTTCAAACTGCTGAAATTGTGACTTCTGTGCTTATGTTGTTTTATAGGCTCAATGCTGAGAAAGCTTGATGTGATGTCTCTTCTGAGCTTTATCTGAGTTTTTATGTGCTTAGAAAACTAAGTTCTGATGTGATTATTTTTCTGAATTTTATGAAGTGTTTGTACTAGAGAAACTTTAAAAACCAACAACCAAAGCCAACTTGACTTTTCATTTTATTTTGATGATGGCAAGGACTGTTTTCGATACATCCTTTATTTTCTTGTTATATGCTTAGATTTGAGCTAGTGTGTTTGTATGTCCTGATCACTTAAACTTGGACTGTTCTCTAAAGATTCAGATCACACTGGAAATGTCACTAGTTGAATCTGTCAGATTTTGATGCCTTTTGCGCTGTAGAGCCTTTTAATAAAACAGAAGACAAAGATGTGAACCGAGGACCTTTTCCTTTTGGAGAGTACCCCCTTTACAGGAATGATCACATTCCCTCTTGTTTTCTCTCATACTATTGTCTGATGATTATTCTGTGTGATTTAGAGTAATAACGGCAATAGCATATGAGTGGACTGATTTCCCAGTTTGTCCTAAAATTTGATAAGAAGATCACAGCCTAAGGAGATGGAAGATTGGATTGGAGAACCCACGTGCTGACAAGGCATTGAATTCAGGTCTTACTTCTCTTGAACATATGCCCTTACCACCATCTCTAGTTGGAGACCTGAGTAGCTCATAAGCTTTTGTCCCCAGGGCCATGATAATTTGCTGTCAGTTCAATGTTAGCAGATTATCAGAGTGCTCAAAGCACACTTCAGTCTCTGAAAGATGTAATTTGTTGTGGTTGCTTAGACAGTGAATCCTAAAGTGCTATATGTATGACATATATGTGTTTAGGTTGTTAGGTAAACCTTTCATCATGCCCTAGTTGAGAAGCCTGAATACACTGCAGGCTTGATTCAACTGATGCCCTAACCTCCTGTCTCTGTGATCTGCCTTTGTGCCCATGTCAGACTGCTTTTTACCCTCTTTATATAACAGTGCAGAGTGATGTGATGTACCTGGGTGGTTACATGTAGTTATTTTAGATTGTTAACCTGAGCAAGTTTTTCGAACTTTATTTTCTTTGGATGTTTTTGCTCAGTCACCATAGCCACTTACTTCAGCCGTATGGAAGAAAGGCGGGATCTCAGTAGTGTCATGCAGCTGTCCTTATTTATAGATCTGTTCCTAAAAGGAAGAAAAATGGTTTTATTTATAATTACTTTTTCATGATAGAAGTTGAAAACTTTGTTTATGGAGGTGGAAGCAAGCATTTGGCAAGGCAAGTCTATCAGCAGTTTACTTCTATTGGGTGAAGTAAAAATTTTATATGCATTAAAACACACCTTGGTCTGTAGTCTTTCTAAAGCCTCTCACAATAATAATGGAATAGATTGTACAGGTTGTACATATGTAGAGCTCTGGTATGAATGAGACATGATGTAATTCTTTGTGCTTTACCTCTAGAAGACTGAAAGTTAACCCAACATCAGCTCCTAATATGTAGCTGAAGAGATCAGCATAAAAAGTTGTGGTGTTCTGTGTTAGAAAGATGGCACAAGATGGTTTAAAGAGTGTGAGCTGCCTTTGCTGCTTCCTTAGGAAATGTAACAGTGAATTTAGATTACTGAGCCTCTCGTCTGTATATGCATTCTCAAAGCACTGTGTCATTTCACGAGCCGGTGAAAAGTTTGGTAAGACTCTTATTTCCTTTGACAGTCTTCACTGATTTCTAACTAAAGCTCTTGCTTTATTCCCTAGGGCTGGAGTATGAGTGATACAGCAGTTATGATTCAAAGAGAGAGGAGTTAGCTGTCCATAGAGTGGATTACTTTTTTCAGAGAGAAAGAATCCATTCCCTGTACTTATTCTAATGTCAGCACCCAATATCTGTGTGTTTTATTCATGTATGAGGGAGCTGGGATCAAGAATGATTTTTCCCCTTTATACCTTCAGCTGTAAACATGAACACATGAAATGTGCTCCTCAACATACATGGCTGATAGTGAAACCTTTGCCTTGACCGTGCTCTGCTGACTCCTCAGCTGTTGCATGTGCATGCAGACATCTGCCTTTAGTGCAGCCCCAGCAAAGATGCCAGTTCCGATCCAGGCAGGTAACACTTTCCTACTACTTGACTGATCAGTGTGTTATCATAGAATCATAGAATGTTTTAGGCTGGAAGGGACCTCTAGAGGTCATCTGGTCCAACCTCTCTACACAAGTAGGGACATCTCTACCTAGGTCAGGTTGCTCAGAGCCCCATCAAGCCTGAGCTTGAATGACTCCAGGGATGGGGCCTCCACCACCTCTCTGGGCAGCCCATTCCAGTGACCTATCACCCTCATATGAAAGAACTTTTTTCTAATATCCAGCCTAAATCTATCCTTTCCTAGCTTAAAACCATTACCAATTATTATTGCAAGGCTAAGCTATCATGAAGGGTGCTGCTCGAGAAACTGAAACATGAAATCTATATTTAATATCTATAAAATATGTTACTTTATAACTCTTTAAAGATACTTTTTCTCTCTTTTGGAAATTAAGTTTTCAAACAAAACTTTCCCTTCATTATGCTGAGCAGATTTGCGTGGAAGCTTTGGGGCTATATGGATTTTTCTGTCTATGAACTGTTGGGTGGTGTGGTATTGATTAAAAAGCTACTGGCACGCTTCCCAGTGCTTCACTGGTCACATTCAGGATAAAATTCTGTGGCTGTAGTGTGTTTTATATTGAAATGTCTGTGTTACTGGAAGTGGGAGATCTAGTTTAGGATTAAGTGCTCTGAAGGAATTGTGCAAATTTCTGTTTTATTCACCCTGAATTGAGCTGAGTGTATTATTTAAACTTTAAATTGATTAGTATTAATCTGTCATTTTCACTTTTGCAAGTGAAAATTCGCAAATGCACATTTTTGTGCTTTTCTATTATTTAGAAGACAAATGTTCACCACACATAATGATGAAGATTTGCATTTCTTAACTTTCTCTGAACTGTTGCTACTGTAGTGCAAAGAAATGCTGAAAATTACTCCTTCATGACTTAGTAATAAAAGCACTGTAAACAGTGCAATATTAAGGGCTTGTGGGTTATTGTGAGCCTGGATAACTATGAATTTTGAAAAAAAAGTAAAAATAGCAGTTTCTTTGCAGAAACATAGCTTATGGATTGACATTATCAATGATAGTAATTCTGAACTTGCTTCTTTAGGGCACTGTACCACAGACAAGTGAAGGGTGCAGAAGTGAAGAAAAGTGTATGTTCTTCTGGGCTCTTGGTGTTGCTTTGCTCTTCTATAGGAAAAGTTCTGCAGAGCTCCCCATGGAGATCAGCACAAATGCTCGGCAGGCTGAAAAGGCATCTGCCCTCTCAGTGGAAAGAGCAAATCTGAGCAAAAGAGAAAGCAGCCACAGTGGGAACCAGTGAGTAATACAGCACTGGGGAGCAGATTAGGGCAGACTCTGTGCCTGTTCTCCTTTGAGGCCATTTGATGGGAGCCTTTTCTACAGTGAATGTTAGAGCTTTCTCCTTAATGCATAGGCGGCATTTTTGTCAGTCATTGTCATCAAAGTGATTGTCAGTAGTAGATGCTTGTTGTCCTGTACTTAATAGGCAGCATGTCCTACCAGCTTGTTGTTCCCATTCCTTTAGGTTTACTTCATCTAATTGGACTGTGAATAAAGGAAAATCAAGATCATTGAGCCTGATGTGGTTTTCTTATGCATTAACTACACTCACCAGTCATTGAACTGTACAATTGTAGTGCAGGTATCCTGGGATCAGATTTATGTTTCTTGGCTGTCTGCTCTTGATCTTTTGCCATTTTACATGTTGCTCCTTGGATTTCTTACTGAGTGCATCTTGTACCTATAAAGTGTGATTAAAGTTGTACTGCTTGCATGATGACAATTAACTTTGTCACTGTTTCCATCAGCAGCTCGTGTCTTAGTCTTGTAGTTTCAGGTTGCTAGAGCATGCTCTGGGCTGTTGCTTGACTTCCAGAGGCAGAAGACTGGAATCATGCTTGCAAGCAGTCATTTTAAAGTTACGAGAATACACACAACCATTTAAGAGATCAGTTATTCTGTATTTCAAGAAAGCTTTGAATGGAAGCTTTGTTGTTTGTTCCTATGCATCATGTTGTTTTGGGGAAGTACCTCAAAGCTGAGTCGTTTGCGTTTATATAGTTCTGTTTTCGCCTTTCTCCCTCCCAATATAAAAATAGGTCTCAGTCTCTCTCTGTGTCTGTTTTTTTATATGTATTGATAAGGGGTGCTTGACAGCACAGTCCGACTATTGAAAACCTTGATTAAATAGAGAAAAGGCATTTGTATGTAGTTTCTGTTAATATTGAGTGTACTGCTGATGATGTGGTCCATGAATTCCTCATAAACCCTTTTCTCTTTTGCCCACGTTCTGTATTACAAGCTTCAAATTTAAAGGCGCTTGTACAAATTAATGAGTAGTGGTGCAGTCTATAGTTAGAAGCTATTTTATAGTTGCATTATGTGTTTTGTTTGTTTGGTTTTTTTTTTCCATTGCAACTAGTGCTGATTGAATTCTAATGGAAGTTGGGATGAAGTTTCACTATGGTAATCATATATGAATCATTCTTTCATAGAGATAATTATTATTTCTCTACAGTATTGACTTTCTTTAAATGTCTGTAGTTATTTATCCTGCTATTATCACTTAGTTGAGCCAGCTACTTTTTTTTTAAGGATACAGATGCTATAGATTCTTATTATTTGTACATTATTAACCTTTACCCGTAGAGAATGTAGTTTTAAGTATTTCTGCAATGATTTTATTTAAATTTTTAAGATAATGTTGAAATTTGTGATGCTAAGATTTAATCTGCTTTTTACTGAATTATTGTGTAATAGCATATGCATTTATTAATAGCACAGTGCATTGTATTTGGCTTATTACAAATACTTTTCACAGTGAGCTTTATGTGAGTGCATTCTGAAATGCTTATAATACAAACAGACTGCACAGACTATGTAGACTGCAAAGATTTCCAATTGTAAATATTGTTTGTTTTTTTTTAAATAATATCTTGTTTTTTCATGAAGATATTTACTCATGAAGATCTATACAAAAGGTTGTAGAGCTGTGCCTTGTAGGATGACAGGCTGAATGCTGACCTGATAGATATACTAATTAGACTTAGTTCTCATTATGCTGTTACCTTTTCCAGACCTACTAATGTTGGGACTGGTCAAACCATTTACCTTCCCTCCTCCCTTTGTTTTACTGAAGGGCCTGAACATCTGGACAGCTTTCATTTCAAGGGTTTCTTCTAAATTCAGTATAGTCTACAGTAACTTTTTCTGTTAAGCTGCTGTGGAGTACTCCTAAAATCCCCCAAGTCTCTAGAAATTTTTTTAGCCTGTTTGGCTAGTCCCCCTGCAAATCTGGTGAACTGAATTAATGCATGAAATTTTGAATGTTTGCTTACCTAATTGACTCATTATGATGGAAAACAATTTTTGTGCATTATCCTGTGTTATATTTTCTTGTTTTGCACCTTTTGAAGGCTCTGACACATATTAAGACCTTTACCATGTTGAAGTGTTTGATTTTCTGTATATGTATTATGAAGTTCTTTATTACTATTTTTATCACATGGAGATTGGATTAATCTGAAAACTTTGCAGTTTACTTATTTTTTCTTTGTATGTGACTTGCACCGTCCTGAATTTATGGTAATATTTCACTTAATCATATGATAGAGTTGGACAGAAGTTGCACTTTTGCATGTGGATATATGAAACCAAAAAAATCACTGTCCTATAATGTCATGAAAAAGTCCAAGAATGAGATGTGTGGACTTTTATTGCATGACTGTATAGTGGTTTAACACATGAAAAAAACAGATCTTGATTTTTTTTTTTTCCCTTCCCCAGAACCAAATCAGACTGACTTTTTTTTTCTAGTTTTGTATGCAAAACATGCTTTTGATATTTAAAACTATTCCTACTAGTATTCTGAAACTATTTCATTTGATGTGTGTATTTCAGAACTTTCTGAAGACTTTTTTTAATATAAAAGCAGACATTAAAAATAAAATAATTACACATTTGTCTATAGTATTATATTCCAGCAGAGTATTTCAGCAGTTTTTTCCCACCTTGTCTGTTAATTTCAACTGTAGTATAGAACTAACCCTACAGAACCAAGAAATTACCAGTTACGCAAAATATCCTTTTGCAGATAGTATGGGACAGAATTTCAAGGGACAGATCTTACCTTTTCCTCTTAGTCTGTTCTGCTTAAAATTTTGCTCCCAGTTCAATTGCATATAGAGTTTTCCTTTAATTAATAGGGTATGTAGTAGGTCTCTCTCTGTATCTAAAATTATCTGAAAGACCTATCTTTTGGAAGATGCTCAGCTAATTTACCTTTAATATCCATTCATTAATATCTCTGAAGATCTGTGTTCATTTTTGGCACCTGAGCATATTTTGTTTTCTGTGTTGAAAAAGAGGGAAGCTTTATTGTTGTTCCTTTTCATTCTTCTCCTAGGCACTAAGAAAAAAAAAAGTGAAAAAGAATAATAGTCTTTGATTTCAGTGGTTGTTTTTGTCTCTTCCAAACACAGAGCAGGAGGAACTACTGTTGCTTCATTTGCTAATGCTCTTGTTGCCCTCTTCTTTAGGGTATCCATTTTCAGAGATGTGTTCTGTTAAATCCTCTGTTCTCTCATACTTTTCTACCAGTGTGATTTCCCTGCAAATACTTTTGCCATTAATCAAGATTGTAGTTTGTGAGAAGCTATGTTACGTGATTATTTTTCAAGTTTATTTAATTAAAAAAAAATAAAATTTTAATTTATGAAATCTAATTGCAACAAAGAAGTTTTCAGAAATTAATTCCTCCTGAATTTTCTCTTCTCTTTGAAGATGATTGAATGTGAAAGATAACATATAAGAAGAAAAGTATCTATAAATTGAACTAGAAAAGTACTGGAAGGTCTTAATCTGAAGCAATCTAATATAACCATGTTAAACATTAGATTAATCTTTATTGTTTTTTAAAACCAGGTCATGTGAGGGGAATTGTTCATTTGGCTAAATTTCATGAACAGAAGAGGTTGTCAGCATTATAAATACTTACAATGATATCATTTTAAGATCATGCAATTCATTCTTTGTTCCATTTGAACTGTATGTGGGGTATTAATCCACTTGCCTAAGCAATATTTGGTTTAAACTATAGTTACATTACTTAGGTCAGCAATGCAGTGTGCTCTAAGTTGGAACTGTACTTTGGTTTATGTCTTGTAGCTTAAGACTTGCAATTGTTTACAGACAATGCTAATCAAACTTTCCAGATGAGAAGAACAGTAAGTGGTAATTTATAACCACTTGGTTACAGTACAGTGCTCATGCTGTAAGTGTGCATTTATGATTTCTTCATCCAGCAAAAAAACCCATATTGCCAGTTTATTAAGTTACTTGGTCTGCAAATGACAAAACTGTAAAGCCACTCTTTTGGTACGTGGTCAAACATTACCACTAAGTACTAATCTATACTTTATTATCTGGCATTTGTGGTGCATTTACTGACATGTTACCTAGACTAGAGAGTTCACAACAGTGCTGTGTTTGGAAGATTACATATTTCTTAAAAAAGGCCTAAATGGCTTTACTGCAAAAGGGTAATTTTGAATTTAAAGAGTAAGTGGCATCTATTTAACATTTGCCAGTTGTGCTGCTAGCTCTCTTCTTCTTCAGGCCAACACCAAACTCAGCAACATCCCCTCAGCATAACTTCATCTTTTATTCTTCATCTGTTTGCTCTTCATCTCAAATCAGCCAAAGGGGAACATGATACTGAGAGAGAGCTCAGCAAGCTGCCCCCAATAAGAAGCTTCTCCAACTGGCCTCAACAGGAACTCTTTTCTGCAGGAACTCTTTTCAAACTGATCAGCTCCTTGTTGCTTCTTTTCCTCTTCTATTGCTTCTCTCCAACTGGTTCAGTTCTTGCTTCCTCTCAGACTGATCTGGTTCCTGGTTGATATAGCTCTAGCATCACCCACCACCCCAACCACAATCACCTGAGGGAAGGTGGGGCCTCACACAGGTGAGCCAGGTTCTGCCTCTGGGGCCTTGGGGAAAAAAAACACGTTGGTGTGTTGTGACTCAGACACAGATCAATCCCAACTTAGGGCCCACAGCCCAGGCCCCAGCACTTCACCAGTAAATTCGTTTATTCAAAGTTTTGAAAGCTTTCTCTTTAGAAATTTCAGTTTCTTCAATAAATTTAGAAGGTGTGATTCTTTTCTGTCTGCTTCTCCCTGCAGGGAAAATGGAGAGTTGAGGAGAAAAAAATAAATTAGGGTTTTTAAGCACAGCAGTGTGACTTTTAGTTTTCCATTTGTTAAGTGTTGAACTGTTTGCAATATGATGGCAACAAGTGTTGTGTTTTAAAAAGCCTGTGGAAACAATTAATTTCTAATTACCAGCTACAGTATTTTTTTGACATTAGGGAAATCTCTTTATGCTATCACTATTTTTGGCTTAGAGCTTAATGATGTTTTAAATAATGGATTGACTAGAGGAAAATGTGATTTTTAGATCTTAAAAATACTGTCAGCAGTTTGTGTTTATCATGTAGTTTTATAGTTTCATTTTTCTGTGAAAGAAAATAATCTATCAAAAAAATCTGTATACCTTGTCACATGTAAATTGTCATTTCTACTGGACAATCAAAATGTATATAAAGTAGCTAATACATATGTTACTTGAGTATGTTTATGTCTAGATTGAAAAAGTGTCATCAGGATTGATGTAACAGTTTTGAAGTTAAACCTTAAAGATCTTGGTTTTACTTAATTTTCCTTGCACTAATGAAATGTTGCAAAATGGAGAGATTTTCTTGGGACAATTCCTTGGATTAACTGAAAAGCTAATGTATGGAACCTTTCTTATTTCAGAAATGTCTTAGTATTTTGTTGAAGTTTGCTTCTTACAAAAGATAAATGTAGCTATTTATTTCCTTTTTCTTTGACTGTAATAGTTGTCAAATATTTAATGAGATTGTAACTTGTTTTGCCTAAGGCATCATAATGTTAAGTAGTTTTCCAACCTGTAATACAATAACAAATTTCTTTCAGTATGGAAAATATCAAACTAAAGGTCACTGTAAAGTAGGAGTTCCCCTTCCCTACTGTACTCTTTATTCATTTAATCTTTATTTCATTATCACCTAAATTAATATCAGAACCAACACAACTGAGCAAGCTGATAATTCAGCAAAGTACTGGGGAAATGTTGTGATGAAGTGTTAAGCTTTGACCATAAGCATTCTTAAAATGCTGTGCATCCTGTGTACATTGGCAAACCACTAAAGAAATAAGATATTTAGTAGTAATACAGAAATGCTGATGTTTAAATAAATAAATGACTTTAAACAATCTAAAATTATATAATTGAGAGGCTCAATGCTTTTATAACTAAACATCATTAGAAATGTAGGAGTATATAGGAAGAGATTGTGATTTGCATTAGTAAAGTGCCTTAGTTAAACTCCTTTCTGCCACATGCTACTAGAATATTTGGCAGGTTACTTCATTTCTTTTTGCCATATTCTTACCACTTAATATTTCCTTTTTTTTGTGTGTTGTCTAATATAAATACATTCATAGTTTTGAGCTTCCAGTTGCTTTAAGATTTAGGTGTTTTGTCTAATTTTCTTCAAGGCACTACAATAAAACCACTTAGTCCCTATTTCCAGTTTCCTGAAAGAATTGCTATTTGTTTTAATATCTTTACCAAGTCCCCTTTGAGAAAAATAAGTGACAACAAAGTCTGTGCAAAAGACTCTTTAAATGATTGTGTTCTACTCTAGAAAACTTTACCTGAGACTGTGATAAACCTGCTCACGAAAAGCTTTTTGCAAAACCAGCTCCAAAGAACATCAGAGAATACAGATTTTGCTATTGAGCAGTAAGTTGATGAACTTCTGTGAAAGGGAGTGTACAGTGGTTTTCTGTAAGCAAATGCAAATGTTGCCCAAAGTAGAAAAATGAACTAGTAAACAACCACATTTTGTTTACCATCCTCAATTCTGGGGTAATTGGTCTTCCCTCTGGCCCTTCCACTAACAAACTGAGTTTTACAAAGATCCATAAGAGATGCACAGCTCTGCTAATTGCTGCTCTCCAAGAATGAATTGACATTCTGGTCAACATAGTTTTGCTCAGTTGATGAGTTTGGTTATGCTTCTTCCATTTTCATTCTCTGAGATGTCCAGAACTCCTTGATGTGTCCAGGGGTCTGTATTTAATGTCGTCTTTCTCTGGTTCTTGCATATATGACGGGTGTAAATGAGGAGATCTTTACAGACATTTCAGTGATTGCAGGGATGCAAAATTACTTTCTGAGTTGGAATGACTGCTATTCAATAACATTACATTAGGAAATGAAGGAAATGAAAGCTTCAGACAAGAAGGGCTCATTTGAGCCCTGCATGGTTCTTATACCAACTTCTTGGTTTTCTGTCTGCATCATATCTGCTGTTGAACATAAAAACTGCCTTAGTGATTAGAGAGAAAAGTCTTCATATGACACTTAAACTGAAGACTCTCACATTTCAAAGTCTTTAGAGTAAACACCACATCTCAGGTATGTTAGTAATACGTAATAAACAGAAAGGAGGGAACAGAGAATTTATTAGTCGCCAATATTCAGAACTCTGAAATGAATGCCTTACAGCCTTTGAGTATTTATTCTCTCATATACAAAGGTGACTGCTGTCTTTTGATATAGTTGATAAGCATGTGAAGGGTTCAACCTGTCTTGAGCATTGACAAATGCTAATTTCTGTCTATCATGTTGAATACAAGAAACCAAAGAGTTGGTTCTTTGAGGAGTATGCGCTAAATAGATGGGAATATTTATAAACTCTTGATGCTGATAATTTGTTCATGCTGCTGACTCATTTTGATGCTATGGTGATCAGTACAATGGAAAAATTTATATCAGTTAATGGAAGCAGGCTGTTTTTCTGAGCTCACTTTCATGATTTTTTTAGCTTATCAGAGAGGCTATTTAAAAGTAAAATATATTTCTTGCTCTATAGGCAGATTTTCATTTGTGTACATTTTAAAATCGCTCTAAATAGTGATTCTTGGGCCTACACTTGTGTTAAAAGATTCAGTGTAGCAATTAAATGTAGCTCTATTGTGTGTCAAGAAATGTCTGTCTCAAATATGAGGCTTGATTTGATGCTTGTTGTTGAAGAGACTTCCATTGACGTCAATAAAAAACACATATATTTTGCAACAGTTTCTAGGTCACTTTTTATGTTACTTCTTTATTGTCCTGTAGTAACCCATCAAATGTCATTGACTTACTATAGCTCTAAGTAGCATGTCATTTGTGCATGAAGACCATTAAACTTAATGGAAATGGTGAATGAATTTGAGTACGAATAGAACTAAAAGGCACATGATTAACCTTTTTAATGTCTTTGAGCACTGGGAGAAGTTCTTATTTTAGTTTTATTTATCTTTTGATTAGTTTTAGCTTGGGTATGCAAGATGTGTTGATAGAACATGCTGGAAGATGTTAATAGTGGCATTTGCCAGAAAATAGAGTTATAGATTTATAAACTCAAGTTTATCTGTAAAAGAAAGATTGCTGAACCTCAACCTCTATTTATGTCATGACTCAGTCTATATAAATCTGCAGTTTTTACTTTCCTGTTTTCTGGACCAATTGTATGGGACAAAAGGTCTGAAGCTGTATGATGTAATTTTTATCAGATGATATTGAGAAGTAGTGTTTTACCTTTATCCCAAGCATTGCAACTGTAGTCACTCTTTTGGGGAAAAAGAAGTTAAATCCAAATTACTGGATTGAATGAGGTACATCAGAAAGATCAAACTAAAACCATTGTAGCAGAAGCAACAGAGTTGTTACCTAAATAGAAAATAGCTATTGCTACACATTTTGTAGTAGTTTAAGGGAAATTTTAAATTAAAATTTTACAGGGAAATTACTGAGTGCTAACTCTGTTTTAATGATTTACAAATCCTAGCAACATAGTAGAAGTGTTCCATGAAATGGAAGCCTGAAAAAACCTTGGGGAACTCTTAGATATGCGTTCTATGGATTTTGTGTTTGGCCTTACCATGTTTTCTCTTCCTGTGCAATGCTATGAAGTCATAGAAATGAATTAATGTTATCCAAAATAAAAAAATTATGATAAAGAATGAAAAATAATTACTGCATGAGTAATGAGAGATGAGAGACCTAGTTTTCTATGGATATATATTCCCTATTTTCTACCTTCACCATTCCATATTCTTCATTGGCCTACATTAGGATGCTCTGTTCCTTTCTCAATGGCTGGCCAGACAAAAAGGCAATAAAGGCAATTTATTGATACTTGCTGGTTGCTGAAAGAGCTGTGGGAAAGATAGTCTTAAATGCAGCTTGTCTTTTATTGGGTTACTAAATTAGTGTGAGTACTAATCTCCCTCACCCAGGAGACTGTTTTTTACAAGCTTGTAGGACCTTAATATCTTTAAGACTTACATTTTCTTTAAGACTTGCATTTTACTTCAAAAATGGCTATCAGGAGACTGACAAATGGACAGAGAAATAGATTAGGTTGCAGAACCCTCATTTCCTTGCCTAACAAGCTGAAAATGAATATATAACTTGAAAATGACTAATTCCTCTATAAGTTGGTCAGATACAGAGAGTCTGTGACTGATAGAAAAGAATGAAGAAATGAGATGGTGATTGCTTAGATGGTTTTGATGAAGAGGGCACCAAAAAATAGGAGAAAGAATAGGACAAAATATAGCACTTAAAGAATGAAAAGAGAAGAGGAATTGGTTTTGCTTTAGAAAAATTAATTTAAATAGGAAGTTATATAGAAAAAATATATTCAGGAAAACTTAAACAAGGGATATAGTAATTTTTAAAACAGTTTTAGAAGATATTTGGTAAAACATTCTGTAAACAATCTGTATCATTCAAATAGTTACAACATACATTAGACACTTGACAATACTTATTTTTGAAAGGGGTCAGAGATGGCACAGGACTAATTTTCAGACATCTACTTGACTGTCTTGGTCTACTTAATCTCTTTCTTAAATTATTTCATTATTATTTTGCTCAGATCTTTCTATTGCTTGCCTCATATAATCCATGCCTTATATTTTCCCATATAATCCATGCTAGGAGTTTAGATGCTAAGTCCAATGAATCCCAGGCATAAGTGGGTTCCACAGCTGCAGTGAAACAGATTGATCTGTCTTGTGGTGAGCTGTATGAATTTGTGCTCTCAGAATTGGAGTTCAGTTCAGGAAATAGAAATGAAGCAGATGCTGGATGCATAGATGCTGAAGCTACAGCTGCTTATGGAGATTTACTGAAATGGTTTCTTAAATGTAGTGTAGCTTTCCAGAATAGTTATTCCGATTATAAAATAGCTTTCAGATTTAGTGTACATACTCTTATCTTCCTTGATGTGATTGTTTTAATATTACTTGAAAAAGACAGTTGATAATATGAACAATGTCAGCAAAGTGGTTCTCCCCACAAACACACTTGAAAGGCATCTTGACAGGGACTTATTGGTAGCTAGAAACTTATTGATGTTCCCTTCTGTGTCTAAAGTGTTTGTGAACATGTGGCATGCAGAGAACAGAGTTAAAGCTGAGTTCATTATTTTAGCCAAACTCCATACCTTTGAAAGTTTGAAGATCTAGAATGACCTTTTTAAACATCTGTCTCTGAAGGGAATATTAGTCTTGGGTTGAGAAGTCTTTTAACTTTCACTTGCTATGTGCGTGCATCATAAGGGGTGTACATGATAAGACATTTAGATTACTTCAGACTCAGGTGAAAATTGTTTTCAAGCATAGAATGTCTTCCTTCATCAAGGAGACTCTTTCATGCGATGCCCACTTCTTGGTATGGAATAGAACAGAATTTCCCTGTTGTTTTTGGTCAAAAAACCCAGTTCTGAAAATTGACACTTGTTTAGTTGTGTTATCAGTTGTTATGGCTGGCATGATTAGCTTACAGGTAGATGGTGCTTTATTAAATTTCATGTGCTATTCACACTAGTCTTACAACTTGACTTTTAATCTCCTTTATCTGCTGAAAGGTTGGTGAGGTGCTTGGTCAGATCAGTTCAACATAGTAGCCTGAGGATGCTTTACATCTTAGAAGGGATTCTTTGAGTGTTGTGGATTTTTTTTTTTTCCCCCTGAAGGTAAACAATTACATTTGTGGTTTGGAAGACTGCCAGGAGGCTTAAGCCTTAGAATGAAGTGGAAGCAGATGGAAGGGAGTCTTTGAAGTTACTGGATAGGGATAAAAAGCAGATTGTATAGATCAGGTTAATAGTGGACTGTTGTGGCCTGAATGAAGTCTCACTGCTGTCCAAGTCATGCTAGAACTCCAATATGAACTGGAGTAAAAAACAGACAAGTGGAATGCTACAACTGATATTGCCAACACTTTTCTAAGTTCCTTTCTCCTTACCTTCCTTCTTTTCTTTCTGCAACTTGCTAACTCTCTCGCCTTGGCCTTTTTTTTTTTCTCGCTGTTCTTTTCTTCGTTTACATTTCTGCACTTCTTATTTTCCAGATTTCATGTTGTTCTGTCTTCTCTTCCTTCAAGTTCTTATTCTTCTTACAGTCTTTCTTTTCATCTACAGCTTTAAGAAGCATCTGTTTCATTTTAATTTTTTTATTTGGAAAATAGAAAGGGTGTCAAGTGGTAAATGACAATTGAAGGCTGTCTTGCACCTGTCTTCTGTTGATCTACCTACTGGCTTTCAGTCACATGCTGCACCTTCTTATTGACTCATAGCCAATTTGTTTTGGGAGGTGTATAACTTGCCATAGATTTTGTTAGGTTTTTCATTACAGTTTCGCTGTAATTGTAAAGATGAAAGATGGTGGATCAGGCAGTTTCTGTACATCTTTTTTTGTTATCATTGGTTGATCAAAGCAGGATTTTTGCTGGGACACTGTAACTATGGTCTGTCCTACGTGGTTGTTTTTAATCATGTTAAAAGCTACTGAGTAATTTTATGGAGGAAAATGAAATTATTATGATGGGCTCAGTGATAAAATTTCAGACTTTTACTTATTTTCTTGGTGACCTGATGCTTTTTTTTTTTTTTTTTTAAAGAATAATTGTTTGCTTTTTTCAAGTTCTCCAAACCTATAGTTATCTTCAGTAAAGCTATTCTGAGGAGGCCTGTTATGTGGGTCATATCTGGCAGCATAGTGTTTTGCTTGTGGATAAATACTGCTAAAATTTGTTCCAGACAGTGTTTTTGTGTGTGTATTGGGGTGTGAGTATGACAGTGAATTGAACTAACAGAAGATTTATGTATCTTACAAATAACTGGATTGTCCATGAGAGCTCTTTTGGAACTGGCCAAGATCCTATCTGTTTTTCAAGGGAAAATAAATAAATTCCATATAGGAATCTAGCTGAAACACTGTTTGTCCACATAGTCTTTTATGACCCAGCAGTGGAATTAACAGCTTCTATGTCTGAGTTTTCCACAGGACTCTAAATGAGAGTTAAAGCCCCTGGAAGAGCTAGGGCACAGAAAAGAAAAAGGTTGTAATTATGAGGAATGGGATAAATAGATCCTCTTACTGTCTCAGGCATTTAGGCACCTTGGTAGTTCTGAGGTAGGTGCCTCTAAGAGTTTGGGACTTGCATCTTATGTGGTATCGTAGAATGGTTTGGGTTGAAAGAGACCTGTAAAGGTCACCTAGTCCAACCCCCCTGCAGTGAGCAGGAACATCTTTAACTAGATCAGATTGTTCAGAGTACTGTCCAATCTGACCTTGAATGTTTCTATGGACAGGGTTTACCACCTCTCTGGGCAACCTGATGGATGTTTTCATTGCCTTTTTGGGTGTAGAAGACTGCAATCTTTCCTTAAAAGTTGGCTTGATGGAACCTCGATAAGCACGCAAACTTAAAGGCTTGGATTTTCTTTTTTTTAAATAAAAAATATTTTACTATTATAGCCTGATTATTCCAGGAATTTGTGGGGCAGATGAAATTTTCAAAATCCACAACTACTAATAAACAACATACACATAATTTTTGAAAGACAAAAGGAGGGATAACTAATCTCAGATTTTGATATTGATTTATCAATAGACTTGTAGCTTCTGAGAAGTAAAATAGATGTTAATTTTGAGCATGAGTGTAGAAAAACTGAAGAAGCAAATTAATTTATGAAGACTTTATTTTTTATGTTTAGCAGTGTAGGTAAAACAATAAGGGAATAAAAAGCCTCAAAAAGGACTTTGCTCCATGAAATGTTAACTGAATGTGGTGATGCCACACAAACTTGAAAGGAGTCTTATGCACCTTCATGCAGATTTCTGTCATGAAAAGGACCTCTTTAGTGAAAAGGATCTCTTTGGGACAGCATTGTCTGTCTATATTTGCTAAGACTTTCTGATTTTGCTTCTATAAGGAGGGAATTAATAAGTAGTATAGTGGAGGAGGGAAAGAGAAATTTCTTCACAGTGCATTATTGATGGTTGTTTGAAGACTGGTGAAGTTTGGAGGTTGCTGCTGAAATTCTCTTTTTTTGTTTTTTGGAACCTTTATTAGTTTGTTTTAGCATGCAGAAAGATTGAATAGATGTTTTTAATTGTGGTTAAATAGGCAAATAGTTCAAAATATTGTGGAATGATGACCAGTTCAGCAGATTCATTAATATTTTCCATTAATTCAGTTGCCTTTGTGCTTAAAAACATTATTTAACAAATCTTCATCGTTATTAATAGAAGATAATGACTGGGAGATTTAGAGACAGTTGGTCAGAAGAAGTTTTTTTTATATTCATATTACTTATTTCAGTTGTGTTATCCAGGTTGTGTGGGATCCTTACAAGTAAACAAGGACTCCTTGCACCAAATGTATATTAAAAATATTGTCACTGTTAAAGAAAGCTTCCAATATTGGAAAACAAATGAGATGTGAGGAGGTGGAGGACAAGAATGCAATAAAATCGATATAAGGTGTATGAAGTGGTAAGAATGAGCCAGGTGGGTTTTATTTTCAAATTTTCTTTTGACTTCTGAATCAATTTTCTTTCCTAAACAATTGATTCCAGTGTGTATGTAGCAATTTATCTTAATGATAGTAAGAGGTCATGCTGTAGAATTCCAGAAGTAATTTTTCTTTGCCTATCTCTTGCTGAAGTTGATTAGTATGTTCCTAAATATTTGTAGGTAGCTTTCTCTATTGTCTCCATAATCTATGACCATTATTAGCAGGTACTGTTTTCTTAGCAATTAACTGTTTTTGGAAATGTAGAATGGTGGTGTGGAAATATTACAAGAGGGTTTGTAGCAGCATTAATTTACAAGAGTAAGTTTACCAAAAGACGTTAGAAAGTTAGTTGCTGTTGATAGAATATCAGTCCTTTTAATCTAGTTTAGCTCTCTTCTATTAAAAACTATATTAAGCAGCCCAAACTGTGTTGACATGCACCCTGCTGTATGTCATATATCTCTTTGTCTTTTCACAGTCTCAGCAATTTAACTGCTTTGGAGTGGAATTCTTTGCTACTCTTTATTTTTATGCTGCCTAACACATTGGGAATCTGTCCTTGGTTCTTGGCTGTGCAAGAAGATTATAAATCTCTCTGTTGAACATCTCAGCCATACCCTGACAATGTTATGTAGGATGTAAAAGCTATAAATGTTTTATTATCCATTCTTCATTGCTCCTTAGGATGTTCTGCCTACCCCCATAGCCAACCCTTTTGGTTTTGATTGTAATTTTAAAGTTTTCCAGGTTGCTTTGCATTACTACTGTGTTTGTTTTCATTTCTCATTATCTCTGCACCACTATCTTAACTGTACAGTATTGTGTTTTTGGTACTATGCAGGAAGAAGCCACGTTAGTGTTTCAGAATTATTTTTGGCATTTATAGTGTAAAATGATACATATTGGAATAATAAAATCGTGGTGTGTCAAGGCAGTAAGTTTTATGGTTGTACTAACATTTCTCTGCAACACGTTTCATATGTGCATCCCAGCTGCGGTCACATTAGGTCTTTATGAACTGTTCCTGCCATGAATACATTTTAAACTGGGGAGAAGATCCATCCTGATGTGGATTTCAGAGTGATGAGGTTTAACCACTATGTTATGCAGCATCAGCATAATAGCATAAGCTCTGCAGTCCTGTCCCAGGAAGAGCCACCACCGAGAAGAGCCTGGCTCTGTCTTGTTTGCACCCTCCTTTCGAGTGTGTATGTACATTGATGAGATCCCTTAATCCCAGTCCCGTAATCATCTTTATGGCCCTTTGTGGGACTCTCTCCAATATGTCCATGTCTATTGTACTAAGAAGCACAGAAAAGGACACAGCACTCCAGGTGTGGCCTTAGCAATGCTGAATAGAGGGGAAGATAATTCCTTTGACCAGCTGGAAATGCTGCTTCTAATGCATCCCAGGATACCATCAGCCTTCATTGCTGCAGGGGCACATTTCTGACTCATGGTCAATGTGGCGTCCACCAGGATGCTCATGTCCCTTTCCTGCCAATCAATTTTCCAGCTGTGTGGTCTCCTGCATATAGTGGTGCCTGGGGTTGTTCATTCCCAGGTGCAGGACTTTGCACTTCCCTTTTTGAACTTCATGAGATTCCTTTCAGCCCACTTCTCCAGCCTGTCCAGGTCCCTCCAAATGGCAGCACAACCCTCTGGCCTATCAGCCACTCCTCCCAGTTTTGTGTCATCTGCACTTTTACAGAGGGTACACTCTACTCCATCATCCAGAAGTGACTGAAGTGTTGCCTGAAAAGAAAACCGCAATAATATTTTCTAAATAATAATTTAGAATATAGTTCTGCAAATGCGTACTGAGATTACCAGGGTTCTCCCTACTGACAGCACTGAGACTGCTTACAGATGTACGTCTCCTGCCTTGGTGAGCACTTGGTTGCCTTTTTGTGATCAAATTTAGGAAAATGTATATTTCATAAAAGAATTATCAGTAAATACTTTGATGCTGTTTTTAATCCCTAAAACTATTGTTTGTCACCCAGACTGAAAGTGGCCCATCATTTATGAACATATTAAGCAGAAGATTAGGAAAAGTAGGCATGGTCTTGCTAAGGCTAACTCCTGCTTGACCAATGTGATTGCCTTCTGTAGTAAAGGTGTCTGGATCCATCCACAAGCAGTGAGCAATGGATGACACTTATCTTGACTTCAGCAGGGCTTTTGATACTGTCTTACAGAATACTCCTCTCTCCAAGTTAGGGTGTTATACTCTAATCAGATGGACAGCTGGATAAGTAAAATGTTGTTTGTGTGATTGGGCCTAGAAGGTCATAGTTAATGGGTAGAGAATGGTATTTTACCTGGAGGCCAGTGAAAAGTGAATACCCCTGAGGTCTATACTGGGATCTGTCTTGTTCAAATATCATTATCTATGATGTGGAGGAGATGGGGTGTACCCTCTTCAAGCTTAACAGACGAGACCAAACTCTGGGGAAGGAGAAACTAGTGATAAGCTTGAGGGCAAGGCTGCCATCTGGAGAACATAGACAAGTTGGAGGAATGGGCTGACAATGACTTTATGAAATTCAGCAAGGTCAAATGGCAGGTCCTTCACCTGGGAAGGTGATGGCAGAGACTGGCAGTGCCTGTCTGGGGGGCAGCGCAGTGGGCAAAGCCCTTGAGGGGGACCTGGTGGACGGTGAGCTGACTGTGAGCCTGCAGTGACCCTGGCAGCAATGAAGGCCAACAGCATCCTGGGCTGTGTCAGCAAGAGCGTGATCTGGTGATTGAAGTCAGAAATTATCCCCTTCCACTCAATGCAGGTCTTGGACCCCCAGTACAAGAGAAATACTGATAAGGTGGAGTGAGGGCCATCAGAATGGTTGAGTGCTGGAGCCCTTGCCCTCAGGTGGATGGGCACAGTCTAAAGGATATAAATGGTTACGCAAATAAATGGGGCAGGCAGACTCTACACTAATGCTGATGATTGTATTTGCAATCTTTCTTACCAAAAGGAGATGCTTGGTCAGATCCATTGCTTTGAAAATGTACTTTCATATAGGAGGTTGCTGGGATGAAAACCTAACCCATTGCAGGGGTTAGAGACAGTAAAGCCTCAGCTGCTAAATGCAGGGCTATTTGAGGTGTAAGGACCATGCTTCTTCCTGGAAACTTTTTGTTCTGCCATAAGAGGCTGTGTATGTTTAAACAAGAGTACGACAGTAATTAAGTGAAGCTGATAAGAGGACTGGGAATTAGTTGTTGGATATTGTTTATTTTTAGACAACTCAGAAATTATTTATACTGAGTGCCAGAACAAGTTGTGAGTGATGGCTCTTGAGCAAAATATTTTTGTTGCTTTGACACTGAATTTCAGCTATTCATCTCAGTCTTCAGAGAGTTTGTTTGATTTGGTCTTGATCTTCTGAAAGATCAATGTAATATTTGCATTTCAGTTGGTAAGAAAGGAAATAAATACATAGACTTATGCTTCTACATGCGGATAGCTAGATGTATATTAAAACTGATGAGTGCAGAGAATTCTTCAAATAATTCTTGAATGCTTGGTTGACTCCTTAACAATTTATCAACAGGAACATTTCTAATATGCTCCCTGTTCATTGTCCACTGTAAGAAAAAAAGAAGTCTTAAAAAACCCAATAATCAGAATTCTACCTGTTACGGTAATTTTCTCTTTCCTGCATGGTCAAAGGTTCTCAGATAATTATCTGAAAATAGTTTTTGAGGATTATTGCAAGCCTATTAACTTGTTTCCTCACTCCAGCTGATCTAGTAGAAATACAAAATTTCTGTACAGAATGTACAGCTTGATATCTTAACCGCCAGCTCAGATGGATGTAGCTGGAAACCTTGGAAGTTATTTTATTCATAAACTTTCTGACAACAGGAAGAGAGCTCACCAACTCCAGCAACAGGTGATGCACATGCATGGGCTAAGAATGCTTAAAGGGGGAGGAAAAAAAATGTTTACTGTCTTTCGGCCGGCTGACTTATGGATGTCTATGCACTTTGTATACTGATCTAGATGTATTTAGAATTACGTAGGGTATAATATATATATTATATATAACCAGGTAGAAGTACAGCAAGACTGACAATTTAGGGAGAACAGATTTAAAGTGTCCATGTAAAATTAACTTCTTTTCTGGGAGCTTTACACTTTATTAGAAGTCATTATTTAAATGCGCAGTAGTAACTTTCAAGGACCTCAATGGACAGTATGACAGCTGTCTACAACAAACATGCTACACCTTAGTTTTGATGAAGCATTAATCATTTGGTTTGAAGTAAACAGCTTATTGGTCAGCAAGTGAGAATGATGAGACTGTGCAACAGGTTGTCCAGGGAGGCTGTGGATGCCCTCTCCCTGGAAGTGGTCAAGGCCAGACTGGATGGGGCTTTGAGCAACCTAGTGGGAGGTGTCCCTGCCCATGGCAGGGGGATTGGAACTAGATGATCTTCCAACCCAAACCATTCTGTGATACTATGAAATACATTTCTAGTACTTCTCTGAATTTCCTCACATTTTTATTCATAACTATGATACTTGGAGTTGTAATGCATTATACTTTTAGATCTTTGTTTATTTTCTCTAGTAGCTTGTCTTTTACTATGATTTGAAATTATTTTGAAAGGAGGTTAGACTAAAAACTTCTGGATTTTAGTTTTTGGGTTTTTTGTTTGTTTTCATCTTTTGCTCCAAGGAAGGCAGGTAAGTATATAGGCACAGTGTCACAGGAGAATTGTGCAGCAGGACAGCCTCTCATCACCCTAATGTGCTATGGTCACATGCTGCATTGAACACTAGTGGAGGGCTGCTCTCAGTTCTTTCCCTTGTCCCTGTTTCCAGTCAGTGTTGTCTCCTCCTACAGACCATGTTTTGCTTCTCTTTTAGAAACCAGAATCAATGCCTCTTCATCTTGTGATCTTTGGCAGTCTGGGAACCCTAATGGATCTGCTCATCCTTGCCACATAAATTGGTTATTGCACATCCTTTTGCTTTGGGAAACTCATTCTGCATTTCGGAAGCTCGCAGTAGGTCCGAGCTCTGTCGGGGCCATAGTCACAGCAGCCTCAGCCATGCCATCTGTAGTCAATGAATTCCAGGCTTGTAGGTCAGAAGCACAAATCTCAGCTGCATCAGCTGAACAAGCAGGCAGTAATCAATTAAAAGCCTCTCTTTCAGTTAACTTTAGCGGGAAGACAAAGATTTGTGCTCTACTAATGTGGATCAGTTAAAACAATTACCAACTTCTTAGCCCTTTGTGTCTAGTTAAAAAGAAATTTGATTTCTTTTTAATTCCCTGCTGTTAATCAGCTTATTCATCTATTACAGAACTGCCTATGTTTTTTCATTTTATTGTTTGAAAAGTTTTGCTGAAAGATTTTTCTCCAATGGCCTTCCTAAGTGATGGAATAAGAATGATGTTTCCCTTTCCAAGTAGTTTTATCTTTGATCTACGTACATTGTTGCCAGTGTTTAGTTGGATTCTCTGCTATATTATTGCGATACTGTGATATGTTTGTTAGAGCAGCTTTATGAATCTTATCAGAATAAGTGTAAGGCCGACTGTTTTACCAGTAGTTGAGAAATCTTGCTCATACTTGCTGTTGAGCAGTGTGCGATGAAGTAATGGTTTTTCATGTCATTTGTTTGTCTTTATGTCTTGATTTTAATGATAAATGAGTGTCAATCAACTTTTGGGAGTGTGGTGTAGGCAGCATACATAGTGGATTTGAAGGCTCGCTCTCATGTTCTTTCACTGGCAACTTAGTCCTGTTGAAAACCACACCAAATGATGTTATTTTATTTCCTTTTAATTTTTATTTCATTTTTTATAATTTTTCCTTCAATGTTAAGAATTTTTAGCTGCTGAATTGGAGCTTTAAAGAGTGCATTCTATTCCTACCTTTTACTGCTTCTAGGAGAAGGCAGTTCTTCCAAGCAGCTGAGAGTTATAGTTTGTAAACTAGATGATGATCATTAGGAAGTTACAGGGCTTTGTTATGTCCAGGCTATTAGGACATGTTCTCTACCCTTCTATTCTTTCTCTTGGCACCCTAGTGAAAAAAAAGGTGCTTGAGGATCTGTTGGGTTTTTCAGAGATCTCACAACTCCAGTAAGGCTCTGGGATGTCTGGAAATTGGGGACATAATAACTGTGTTTAAGATTGTCAGTATATCACATGCACAAACAATTCATGTGTCATCCTATGGATCTGCATGTGCTAAGTAAATGTAGTCCTCAGTGATTCATCTGGCAGGTCATGCTGTATATTTCTCTGCGGAAAATGCTTAATAGAAATCTGGCATCTTATTTCTAACCCAATGCTTGTGATGTTCCCTACCAAGAATGTTGCTCTGCAATTTCATTTGTTATTGAAACATTAAAAGGAAAGTAGAACTAGTTGGTTGGGGAAAGTAGCCTCCCTCAGATTTTACAATTTCAAAGTACAAATTCATTAAAGCTGATAGAAAAATGAAAAAGAAAAAATTATTTCAAAGCATTTATTGAAACTTTACAAGTTTTTTTAAGCTTCCATATTCTGAGTAGTTTTCAGTAGTGGCATATATCTATTAATGTTCATTTTATACAATTTTATAATTGTTTCATACATACTTAGTGCAAAATGGGATATAATGTAAGTACAATTTCAGTACTTCTGCCAGCTCCTTTAACATTATTTTGAAACGTTAGATAATACAGGAAATTTTTACAGTCTCTAAAGAACACAACCAAAAGTATGCAGAAATTTATATGTGAAAGTGGATATAAAAATAATTCCTTTTCTGTAAGAGATGAAAAATCTTTTTATTCTGAGAACAAGATTTTCTGCTTAAAGAAAATCGGCAGCATTGGTAGCATTGTGACACAACAACAGTAATTTATAGTTAAATTCTGACTCTGATAATTTCTTTAACGGCAGTTGCTGGGTTAGTGAAGCGGCTGCTACACTGGAAGTAGCACTGTTGCTATGTAGGGAGAGTAATAGTGTAAAATGCAGTTTACCATCAAACTCATTTTGGTTTATATCTCCTTTCTCCTAAGTAAGGACATAGTATGTTATTGGTAGTGTCAGCACTTAGATTTCAAAGTGCTTATAAGTGCCAGACTTGTGTTGTTTTTTTCTGCCTGTAGGAGGGGGGAGAGAAAGCGGCCAACATGACGAATTGAGAGATGAACAGAGAAGTGATTACAGATACTCTTGGATAAAGAGTGTGGTTAGGGAGGTTGAAAATAATTCACTCAGCTGCTTCACTTCAAAAATGCTGGGCTGCACTTCAGAAACCTTCAGAGGGCAATCAGAAAGCATTAGTCTTGCAAAGGCATTAGGGATTTTTTTACATTTCATTATCAGGGTGATCATGCTGCTAGCCTTTTTCTCTGATGCAGTGTCTATTGTCCTTGTGGATGACACTGATGTAAAACAGTCCCGACAACAAAATTGAGGTGGAAAAGTATTGTCAATATTAGTTTCTGGTTTTCTTTTAGGCTTAATTTGGTAGCTGAAAGGCCTAGAGTCTTTTCTCTAATGACTGGACATAGCACAGGTGATAGTGGTGTGCCATGATCTGGGTCTCAGCTGCTGGGAAGGAGGGAGAGAGGGAGCATTGCTGAAGCTTTCTATGAGTGAGTCCTGATCTGCCTCTGGGGTGATGTTTGCTACTTTGTGCTAACTGCAAACTGCTGCAGGATAAATCAGATTATCTGTTTCAGCTGGCTTACCCCATGGCCCTTCAGTGCTTGAGAAGATGCTAGAGATGGGCTGGGAACAGGAGGTTTGGGGTAGGGTAGGACCTCTCCCTTTTGGGAACAACTAGGGTTGCATCAGCTGAACTCAGCTGTGAAAGTGCAGAGTGACTGTGACACAAAGAGGAGCCATGCTCTCTAAATGCCTGGATGTGGCTTCTGACTCTCTTTTATGGTCTTCTTAATAAATTTCACCAAATAAAGTTCCCATTTTCATTTAATTTGAGATAGCAGATACTTCTACTTTGGGTTAGAAGGGACCTCAAAGGTCATCTGGTTCCAACTCCCCTGCCGTGGCAGGGACACCTCCCGCTAGACCAGGTTGCTCAAGGCCCCATCTAACCTGGCCTTGAACACCTCCAGGGATGGAGCATCCACAACCTCCTTGAGCAACCTGTTCCAGTGTCTCATCACCCTCTCCAGGCTGAACAGGCCCAATTCTCTTAGCCTGTCTTTGTAGGAGAGTTATTCCAGCCTTCTAATCATCTTTGTAGCCCTCCTCTGGACCGTCTCCAACAGCTCCATGTCCTTCTTGTGCTGGGGGAAGAAATGCTCTTCTGAGTGTTGGATTTTGGTTTTCCTGGAGGTTGAATGCTTGCCTCATTTGATTTAACAGGGACAAATGTTTTATAATATATTTTAAAACTGAAATTAATGTTTTATAGAAGAGCATTGATGTCTGCAAATAATAATAAACAGTGTCCACTGTGCTCTAGAGATTGTAGAGGAGTTACTTTTGAAACTTTTAACTGATTAACTGTTTTACTTCCAGAAATGAGATTAAATTCCTATAAGAATAGATAGAAATTAAATAAGTTAGCCATTCTGGAACACCACCAATGTAGGAAAATGTTTGGGTTTTTTTTTTTTCAATCATAGACTGTGGCTTTGTTCTAAGCTATATGAACATTTTTACATGGGAATATGTATTTTAAAATTGTGTTTAAAAAAGTTCATATCTATTGCTATTGTCTGTTGTTATTACTGTATAGTACTGTCATCTGTAAGATAGAGGAAAAAAAAACTGATTGAAATGAAGAGAGCATACAGAGACCCAATATGTTTGCGAACCAAAATATATTTTGACCAGTAATTTATTATAGAGCTATTTTTCCACCCAAAAAAGCATGTACCAGATCAGTTAGGAAGAATGGTCTATAAAACTAGTAACAAATTAACGAGGAAGAAGCAGCTAGGCAAAAATAATTTAGAAATATGTGATCAACAATTCAACATTGCTTTAGAACACTTTAATAGGTGCTGCAAAACAAATAATCATAGACAAGTTGAGAGGTAAGGTGCTGTATTAACTATATGGCATAGAAGGGCAGTGTTAGTGAATGGAAATAGTAAAGTCACAAGGTCCTGCAGAATTGGATTTTTATCCTATTTTTTAGTATTTCTGTCAAAGATATGGAAAACTGTAAAAACTGATAAAAAGTTAGAGGTAACAAACAGCTGGAGAAATAGATAAAATAGACAGTCACTGATAAAGAGAAGATAGGCTTATTAGCTGAGCTGGGTTCAGGCACACAATATATTTTTCAGCATAAACAAATACAATTTTCTATCTTGAAATATTAAATGCACTCTGTATTTCCATCTGCATTCCAGGAAGCAATTATCCTTTAAGGACAAAACTCTCTTTCCCAAAAACAGGGAATAGTAGTCATCAGTTGAAGCTGGACTTGGGTTGTTGTGCTTTGACCAAAAGGCCTCATACATCCAAGAGCTGCAGTACTGAGGTTATATTATCTCCATATTTGGTGTTGTTCTGAAAAAGGCTGGAATGCTGGTTCCAGATGAGTGTACTTAAAGAAGGACATTTAAAACTGGAGATGGTTCAGGGTAGAGTTGTAAGAATGAAGAAGGAATTGGAAGTGTGCTGTATGGTGAAAGATTTAGAGCTCAGTCTGTTTAGTTTAGCAGAAGTGTGCTTAAGAGGTCATTTGATCACAATCTTAACATACTCATATAGGGAGAAGAAATGTGATAATAGATAGCTTCTCCATCTAGCAAACAGAAGTAGAACAAGAACTAATAGCTTGAAATCAGCCAAATTAGTTTGAAAATAAGGTGCAAAATCTAAATGCTGTGATGCATTTGTAAACACTGGAAATATCATAATTAAGATTGTATATCTTTCTGAAAGACTCGTTGTAATTTAGGAACAAGTGTTATCGTGAAGTAGAAATTGATGCAGGGGAGCCTGTAATATTCAGGAATTGCAATACTTGCATCCTTCCTTAAAGTCCAGGACTCTATTTGCAATGCAGTATGGTGGTTAGTTTCTGCTCCTTTTGATTATGCTTTAACAATTAGGAGAATTTTGAAGTTTTTTTTTACATGGCACAATGTGTTGCAGGTATCCACACTGGCCCTGAACAAGCTAGGATAGATACTAAAAGCACTAAACCTACTCTAGCATGGTTTCCCACCAGCAGTGATATACGTGGCTTTTTAGCAGGGCTGAGATGCTTGTGTGCAGTGCTTGGTGATCCCAGCAGCTTGTTTGCTCTTAACAAGATCCTGCAGGTAAGGAATCCTTGAAGCCCTTTGGAATCATGTATAAAAATAAGGATTTCTCATATAGGAGAAGCAAGTTTCAAAAATGAGATTTCCTTTTTTTTTTTTGGTTTCATGTGTTCAATTTGATAACAGATAAATTTGTGCAAGAAAACTTACCAGGCACTTAGAGCAGGAAGCCTTAGGTGGATTCAGGAAACCTGTGATGTGAAAATAATAGGGGGCTAAGAAATAGTGAAGAAATACATTAAAGACCCTATTCCAACTCTTTCCTAAACATCAAATTATGTCCACTGTGAAGACAGGGTACTGAGCTGCTGGATTGCTGGTCTTATCTCATGTGGATTTTCTTATATGCGTTCTAACAGTGTCTGTTTCATAATACTAAATCCTCAGAAACCAAATCTATAACTTTAATGATAGCTTGTAATATTTCAAAGTGTGAACCTCAGAAGAAAGATATACAAAAGAATTTTTGTTTCAAATAAGAGGATGCTAAAAAAAATCCTATAGAATTGATTAATTTTATCAGTCTTACCATAGGAATTTAAAACTGATTGTATCAGTTTTATCATATCAGCTTAAAACTGGAGTGTACATTTTGTTCATTGAACTGTCATTTTGATATATTGGACAGATTTGTGGTGCAATTGATGCCTCTGCTCTTTAGATACGAGTTTCCAGTGCTGGCAAAAGAAATTCAAGAAATCAGCTTATTTAAATGTGGATTACTTTCCAACTGTTGAAATGCCTTTTCCTGTCTTGTTTAGCTCTGAATGTTGTCAAACCACTTCATAGTACAGTATATAGATAATGTTGCTTATAGGCCTGTGACTTGCCAGTACATCTGTGGATGAGTTACTTAGAGCCATTGACTGAGTTATTGATAGGAAAGCAAAAGAATTAGAAAAGTACTTGAATCAGGAGGAAAACTGTATAATTAAGGCATTGCCTTTGTTTCTTATGATGTAGACAACACAGAGCTTCCTGACTGGAGAATGTGCTGGTGTGGATATTAAATAGAAGATCACAGCATTAAGAAAGTCTGACCTGATAGCTAGCACTGTCTTGGGCTTTTCCACTTGAACTTGATGACTAATGGTACATTAGCAGTATGCTCTGTACTGATCTTAGAAATCAGACTGTAACTGTTCTTGAAAGATTAACATACACATTATCTTGATTGTTTTTCTGATGTGTATCTCTAGAGTTCCTAAAACTTTTTTTATGCACCTTATACAACTATAAGATGTGTATTATGAAAGTGACACTTTGTCGTCCTGCTCTGGCAGGGGGATTGGACTAAATGATCTTTCGAGGTCCCTTCCAATCCCTAACATTCTGTGATTCTGTGATTTCTGGCCAAAGGTATCTGGTATTTTTTGTTTCTAGGAAATGTAGCATGTAGTTGCAATAAACTTCAAGATATTCGGGTGTGGTGAAGCTTTATACTTCCATCAGATTAAAAATATTCTGCTTTCATTTCTGTATTTCACAATGAGCGCATTTTGTTTGATTAAAAGATGCTTAGATCACTTCTGTACATACTGTGCTGTGTAATTTTTTGTAAAGTAGCTTCCATGAAAACTGCACAACATTGAGATTTAAATTGGAAAATGTTCCATATAATTGCTGTGTAAAACTTAAATAAGCAGCATTAATCTACATGATTTTCTTGTTAAATTTTTATTTAACAGTTTCCTGAGTAGCTATGATTTATGGCTTTAACTAGGATCTGGTTGTGCAGAGGTATGTATCAGTGAAGGATTTTTCTACATGTCTGTTGTTTAGTATGTTCAGGATCCAAGTTTTTACTGACTCCATATTAAAATCCATATTCTCCTTCAGGAATGTTACAGTTTGCATTGCTTGGATAAATTCATATTCAATTGAATCAATTTTTATTCCTGATATTTGCTTAAAATGCAGTGGAAGATGTAAAGACTTTTATAGTAAATATAAAAATATCCTATTAATGACTCAATTTAGATGTCTAGGATGATTTATCTTTCAGTAAATTGCAAGAGGAGAAACGTAACTACATTTTATCATTGCTAATAGTGTCACATATTTCATATATTTCACAAGTAGTACAAGTAATAAATCATAAGAGCTGTCATTTAATTACATTTTTGGTGTTTGTTTTTCAGTCAGTGGTGAAGACTGGGCGGTTACTGATCAGCCATGAGGCTCCCTTGACAGGAGGATTTGCATCTGAAATCAGTTCCACAGTTCAGGTACACAGGTTATTATGTATTAGTGTTCTACATGGCTGAATTTGTTTACTTATAGAAAGAATATTTATTACTACATAAATAGTTGAGGTTTTTAATATCTTTTTTTAAAGTTATTTCCTTTTACATTTTTATTGATTTTTGAGTTTGTGGGTCCTTGTGTTACTACTTCTGAAAAGCTGAGAAACTGTGTACCTGCCAGGCACTGTGCATCTCATCTGCCAAGCTAGAAATTTTAACTTTCACAGAAAGCAGAGAGGATGTGCTGTCAGATAAAAAGGAAAATTATTTATAGTCTGGTTTTAATGTACATTTTTTGCCTTTCTCATATTTTTATACCCAAAGGTTCTTAAAAAGGCATTTTAGGAATTTTGAAATCAGACACAGAAAAAACTCCCAAGTCTATTACAGTTAGACATAGCGTTCAGAGACCTCTTTGGGAAAGCAGTCTGCCAAAGTGGTTTGTGCGTATTTGTGAGACTCATACATGTGTAGAGCTTGTACACACAGAACAGCTTCGAAAGGTTCAGGTGTACATCAGTATCAGTTGTCTGGAGCATTAGGCTTTAACTATTTAGATGTCCTTTTGAGCTTTCTGTCATGATTTATATCAGTACTTGCATACAGATTTCCCCCTTAACTTGATTTCTTTCCTGTACTTCTCAGTGATACTGGTTACTTGTGTCCATCACACTCTGATTTCTATTTTCTGATTATTCTATTCTTAGAATAGTTAAATTATAGGACTAGAGAAAAATGGGATTCTAAAATTCACAAAATATAAACAATACAGGCAGTAGTTAAAGCTTGGGAATTAGCCTTTTTGTAGGAAGGAATAGAGTTAATTGTTCTGGGAATGTAATTTTGAATTAAATATGCATAAGGAATCAGAAAACTATGCTTCTTAATCTTTGTGATACAATTTCTTTATTAATTTTAATATAATTATACGAAGGTCATTCTTTTTTCTGCCAAAATTGTCTCTGTTAAAAACTAAATATTTACTATCCTTCTAAGTAATCAGTATTTGACCTCCCTTCTTTTATAGATAGCCCCTTTGATTAAAATAGGTCTAGTAAAGTCATAAGGTACTGCCAACCATGAGTGTTGAAAATGATGATTTTGTTAAATTCTTACAAGAAAGTGAAATAGACTCAACCAAAGGAGCCTGTCTTGTAGTGTCTTGTGTTATTAACGCTTCAGCAGAGACCTGTTCTAAGCCATGCAGCAATCCCATAATTTACTTGCATAACAAAGGAAAACATGTGTGTTGGAGAAAAAAGTGCCTTGAAAAGAAAAAAGCTTATCAGTAAATATTATTGGAAGAGTGTGGGATGCTCAATATATTGGTGAAACTACAAAATGAGTTTTTAATCTCCTCAGACTTCCACTAGCAAAGGTACTTGCCTGATTGATCCATCTTGGGGTTGTTTTTCGTAACAGAGATGTATCTTGACAAATACCACTTAGAAAACAAAGTTTAAAATGCTTCAATAAAAAGCTATTTATTTCTGTCAATATTGGAAGCAAATATTTGTTTCATGGCAGTAACTCATGATTTATATTCATATAATCCTAGGAAACTAAGATTTGCATCTTGAGAAATATTAGTTGATTTATCACACATGCTAACCTCAGAATAAACCTGGCGTTACATTTATCCATGGTGAGTTTCTTTCATATAAATCGGTTAGCTTGAATCCGTGTTATAACCATATTATCATTACTCTTTATATCCATTCTTGAAGATTTTATCATCCACACTAAAATTTTGATACCAGTTATTTTAAAGAATATTCATACTGCAAAAGAGATTAGAATAATATTTACAAAGCATTACAACTTTTTAAAGAACAGTATTGCTTGAGGCATAATAAAGACCTCACTTTTTTTTATTCAGTTAGAACACTTGATCTCTAAATGATCAGGTTAAGTCCATATGTCTGATATCACTGTGCTGTAAAAATAAAAGCAAAAAGTGAAATTCTCTTTGCTGGATACAGTGCATACTGAGAATGCCAAAAGCTGGGGATTGCAGTTGGCTTTGGTTTCCTCTTACACATGGAAGTAATAAGACTTCAATAAAGTGTGTCCATTTGGATTCGATGGTTAGTTTCCATATTGTTATTCCATCCTTGCTGTGAGGTCTCTCGTCGCAGAAATAAGGTGAATAGAAGTACATAGGTTATTTTAAAATTTAACTGCCATGAACACTTCATGGTGATGTAGACTTCAAGGAAAAGAGTACAAATGGAAATGATGGCTTTCAGTCATGAACTGTACAAGAAAACTATAATGAATTTTTCTTTCTGCATATGAGAGGTTAAAAGCAGCATTTAGAGAGCTTATTAAATAAGATTTGTTCTGTGTCAGATACAAAATATTTTAAAGGGGCATATTATTGCCTTAAGCAGTCATTTACTCTGATTTCTTAAACACAAAAGTAATAACAGAATGAAGTGGTGTAGTTAAAACTCAACATTGTATGACTTTGCCCTTTGTACTGATGATGTTTCATATGTGACCTCAACGAGTATTCTGAAGTGAGCAACAGATGATGGGATAAATTCAATACAGGTACACTTAATACTTCATATTGATTATACTCTCTGTAAAAACTTGCAAAATTGTCACGTTCAGCAGAGAGGGCAGTAAACTTTTTCTTAAGGCATATGATTGGAACACAGTTTGAGAAGCTTTGGAGAAGGGCCCACTGAGATGTCATTTCCAAAATAATGAAGCATTGGGTGTGGAAATCATCAGTACATTAATCACTTGTGATATAAAAGAATGTAAATCGAGTTTTTGTGTCCCTGTTAAAAAAGGGGAGTGGAAGGGAAGAAAGCAAGAAACAAGATGTTTTCAAAGAGGGATGAGGGACAAAAGGAAACACCCACACACACACCCCCCCCAAGAGACACAGTGGCTGGCACAAGAAGCCCAACAGCCTAGGAAATGGAGCCCCCAAGTCAACTCCTGCCAGGGCAGTCCCCAGCCTCAGCCCTATGGGTCAGGATGAGGACACTCAGCACTAGGAGTGAGAGACACTCTGGACCATTCTGTTGACTTGATGCCTGCCAGTGTTTGGGACTTGCAAAATTCAGGGAAGAACACTTTGGAGTCATACAAGACCTATGGGATGTTTAGAGGATGAACCAAAGGTAGGGAGAGGTGGAGGCCAAGGTGGTTTGAGTAGGAATAGATGTGGGAAAATTGAGGCATAAGAGGATAAGAAGAACTGTCTGCATAAAACAGGCTGGTTGGTATGACTGACCATGCTCTTGTGCCTGACCAGGTATATATACATACATACATACATATGTGTGTATATATATATATATGTCTGTGTGTGTGTGTGACCCGTTGATGTGTGTCTGGCAGTGGACAGCAAGGGAGATTGAGGATTCAGGGCAAGCTACTGGACACTAACAATGTCAACGGCTAGTTACTGTAGACATCTGTTGTATGTGTGTCTGTGTGGTGGGGTGTAAGTTAGGGTGGATGTCTGTCCAAGCAGCTTGAGTGGGACGGTGAGTAGGGGCTTGTGTATGCATATGCCAGCAACTGAAGATACTGAGCATCTTTGTGTTTATATCAAGATAATGCAAGTGCATATTGTATTATTCTACCTTTCATTTTTGTTAATCTTGTAATTGCTTTACTTTAATTTGTAATGTTTCACCTTTTAAATGTCTGCTGTTCCAAAGCTACTTATGGGTGAGGCTGACCAACCTTATGTGCATGTTGTTTCTCTAATTAAAGCAGTGTGTCTGGAATAAGGTTAAGCTCTACTCTGTGGCTTTCAGTAGTGCCCCTGTGATAAAAACTGACCTTACAGAGCAGCAGCTTGCCATCCCACTTCCTCCTTATCATTCTTGTCATATCAACAAAATGGAGATGATGGTGTGACACAAAATTCAGAAAGAAGTGCAAGACTTAGTAGGGGACTTTGAAATAATAGATTCTATGAGGGAAAATGAACACAGCTGGGTGAAGAGCTAATACTTGATTTTAAAAGTCTTTCATGCTTGCAACAGTTGATAACCCTTTTATTGGATCTCTTTATTTGTAGCTACTACTTTGTCATCAGCATTCCAATTTAAGTGGCAATGTGTTGCTTTTTTCTTGCAAATGAAGGGATTGTTATTCTAAGTGTGTTTTTACTGGGATGAGCCTTTGAACATAGCTGTATTGATCTCTGGAAAAAGATGAGTTCCTTCTGAATGGAGGACTCCTGTTGAGCTTCCCATGTAAAGAGGGTAAGGAAACCAAATGTAAAGCTGTAATATCTTCTTCGTTCTTGCAAGAACAGGACAATTTTGATTTAATTGTGTTTTTCTGTCTTAGTAGCACAGTTTTTCTTACTGCCCAGTAACAACTTTATCCCTCGTCATTTGGCTATGCCTTGCAAGGGTCTGGAGAACAGGGGGTGCTGGGTCAACTGGCAAGAAATGTACAGGTGAACCAAGCTCAGTCCTCAGGAGTCCTCCCAGAAGACTTGATGTGTTTCTCAGAGTTACATAGGGATTGCAGTCTTCAAAAGATTGATTTTAATCAAAGGATAAGTACCAGCAAATTCTATAAAACAACCTGTTTCTGAGGATTTAGTTCCATGATCTTATTTCTTTCAGTTCTCCAGTTCCCTATCTAAAAATTGGATATAATATTATTAATTGGTGATGCTTTAGATTTCCTCCTGCTGCTGCAAGATAAAGCTTAATCTCCAGTAAGTGGTGTAATTTCCTGCTAGTGTGTGACATTAGGAGAAATTATTAAATGAACAATTTTTGTGAGAAGCATTTCAGGAAAAGGAAAAGTGGCTATCTCTAGGAATATCTTCCAAATGTGAGAGTTTCACAGCAATTTTATTCTAAAGCAGGTTACCATAAAAAGAATGTGCCAAAGCAAAAAAGAGCTTGAACAACAACAAAAACATAATTTCATTTTTTTAGCACTATGAACACTTGAAGTTAAATAGCTCTATGGCTGATATTGGGCAGGAACTGTTTTGTGTTATTTCACAGACTCCTAAAGAAAAACTTTCACATTTCCAACAAAATGCTTTCGGAATGTTTGGACTGAATAATTTTTCATGCAGTTACATTGTGTATCTTTAGAATTTGGGATGTTGTGATATTCAAAACAGTCCCATTACTTCAGTTTTCTCATGAGCTGAAGTTAAGGTGGAATTTCCCAATGAAGCTCTGACAATCCTCCATGGCTCTTTGTGGTGCTTTGAGGAAGTTATTGCAATGCAGTACTCCAAAATATTTGTGAGACCTGGTTTGAGTTTCAGATTGTGCATCTTTGGCTATACTTAGTGCAAAAGGAACTAATTAATAATTTTGTCTGTGGGTCTTATTTTGAAATTACGGTGAATGACATCAAATTTAGTGCCGGTGCCACTTAAAATGAAATTTTAATGAACAGGCTGTAAACCTATATTAAATTCTGTCCTTACTGACAGCAGTGCTTAATGTTATTAATTTATATTTAATTTATTTCATTTTCACAGTATGTGTTGAAGCAAATTAACTTTTGAAGTGGCTGTTGAGATATAATGGAATGTACATGACTTAAGAAGTTGGGGGAGTTTGAAGTACAAATTATTAGAACTACTGAATTATAGAAATGAAGGAAATTTGAAAGAATTCTGTATTCATTTAGAGAAATAGTAAAGGAAGACTCAAACATATTTTTCCAAGTTGATTAGAAAGACAATTGAGCACAGCCCAGCCTGAACAGCTTTTCATAGGAAACAGACTTTTCTCACTAAAGTACCATTTTATGGAATGGCTAAACATAGAGGCTCTGGACTAAATGTAGCATGAATACCTAAGAAAAAGGCACACTAAAACATGTGGGTACAAGAGTATGGTTGTTCATCTGATGGAAGAAAATTATCTGACTGGATGTTTTTTAACTTTGCTTTGACACGGTCACAATAGGCGGCAAAAGAGAATAAATGTTGACACAATGAAGTCCTTCATTTACTATCCCATTTAACTTTTCTGTTTTCACTCTTTTAGCCCATCTAGCAGGAATTACAAACTATAAAAGCCTGTTTTTATAGATCACAACATCAGTTTCTCTCACTAGGAGTATGAGAATATAAAGAAAAGCTGAAATAAACACAGGGAAGTAAATTCAATATGGGTATAAAATGTATATTTATACCATAGAAAAAGAGCAGTGATTTGAAGGAAAAGAAGCTCAAAACATATAGAAATAAGCCAGAATAATGGGAAAGAATAATGTTATTTCCTAAGTAAGGAGTTTGGAGTAGTAAGGGAAGTATCATCAACTTAAAGTTGCCATTCAGTGACTTGAGTCAAAGGTGTATGTGAAAGGTGCATAGAGATGTTCCTTATTTTTATAAAAGATGAATGTAGGTAGTTCAGCAAGCCCCCAGTTTACAGTGCAGCGTGAATTGAAAACAATATTTGCTATGCAAGACTGAAGTCTTGCATAGTATTGAATGTCATCAGCATATTTAGAAAAGCAATGCAAAAAATAAAAGGGAATAGACAAAATGTTATAAACCCAAGATTTCTCAAAGGAAATAAAGCTGTAGAAGTCATTGGTTAAAAACGGAAGTTTATATAGTATAAAAAAATCATAAAAAGTAACATTCACCAGTGGTACTGGAAAGTTCAGTAAAATCAATATTAAAAGATCTTTCAAATTAGAAATTCGATTTCTGAATTCAATGTGAATTTTTTATACCAATTATTAATCTAAGAGTTATTCTTATCTCACTGAATTTTCTAAAGAGCTTGGATACGGCAATAAACATAGGAGATTTTCTGGTTTAGTTTGTAAACAAGAACAAGTTTTGTGTTTTGTACTCTGCTGTGTGCCCCCTTCTAGACCTTTGCTCCTCATTGCTACAGTGCCTGCACAGTACCTGGGGCTTGCAAGCCCAGCTGTAGGGATTTGGTGACTGTTTGTCTGGCATAGGTGGTATTTTTCTGAACCTGTATCACTTTTAAAAGGGAATGAAAATCTAACAAGCAGTGTGTGTTCACAGGGTGGTGCCTGCACTTTCTTCACACTAACCTTTTGAGGTGACAGTTGTTTTGGATGTTACACTGAAGTCTCTCATTATACAGTTTGACTCACTATCTGGAAGTAGCTTAATTTTCATCTTGTCTCATGTCCTGATACCTGTGACCCATAGAGAAGTCTTGTTTTATAACTGTAAGAAATGCAGCACAAGATGAATAGACTTCTAAGAAGTTTTGTTATGCCATAAAGTCCAATTTACTCATGAGACTTTATGCTTATTTTTGTTTTGGTGGACATAAGGAGGAACAAATTTCTCTAAAATGCAAACAGAAAATCTTTATAATAGTGGCCTGTGTTATCAGTTCAGGCTACAAGGGAGTGTTGTGTTCCTCTAGGTTGGAATAAATTCAGTACTGAGAAGAGAAAAATTATTTAATGAATTTAATGTAGCCAAATATTAAATGGGACACACAGTAATCTGTCTGTACTGTGTAAAACTCCCAAATACATTTCTTAAAACAAGCAAACAACCCCCAAGTCCTAAAATAACATTCAGGTTGGAAAATGAAGCGCTCAAAGATTGTGGTGGATTTTTATAAAGTCCACCTCAAAAAACACTCTCTGAAGTTGTAAACACAAAGTATTTACATGTCCAATTAGTCCAGTCTCTAGACACAACAAAAATAAAAATGTCTTATTCATCTGCAGCTCAACTTGAAGTTTCTTCAGCTTCTTTGAAACACTTCATGAAAAGGTCCTTGCAGGAGTGGACATGTGTGCTAAGAGGTGTCCCAGCCTTGGGGTTGCTCATGCACCCTTGCTCTCCTTGGTTTTGGGGATAATCTCATTCCCTGCTTGAGAGGGAACACAAACCAATGACCTGGCTGCCCTACCTGCAGGCAGTGTTTCAGCCAGCTACTTGTGGCACATCCTTCTGATGGCAAATGATTAACCCAAGATTGAATCCCACTGGCACCGATTTGGACGTGGATTTCTATACAGAGACGGTGTGCCCTGCCTACTTGTCTTTGTGTCTGTCCTGTCTGAAAATTATGGGTTGGAGTAAGCTTTTTCCAGGCACCATGGGAGTATCCTCACTGCTGGCAGGAGCTAAAGCTTTTTCTTTTTTTTTCCCTCAAGAGGGGTAGAGGCAAGAATGAGACAGGATCTTGGCAGTTTCCATAGGCACTGAAAGGAGAGGGACAGTAATTGCTGCCTCATTAGTAGTCCCCTGTTATTAAAGTTAAAGGACAAGGCCACCAGCAAGGTTTTGAGGGGCTGTTCCCAGTGTATGAGAATAAATGCCATCCTCTTGGAGCATGCTAGACAGGCCAGCTTTGCTGCTATGGGGTCAGAGTTCGAAAGGAGGGGTAAGGTGACAGGCGTGTGCCAGTAAAGAGCTCGCAGTGGATGGAGCAGGAAAAGCTCGAGACAGTGGACAACTTGAGACTGCCTGCTTTTCTAGGTAGATGTTGGTGGTAGGCAGTACCCAGCAAAACCAGGCGCTTCTTAGGAAAGCATTAAACGAAGAAAATATTTTTACAGCTTGGCATTAGCTTGTATGTTTTCTATAGAGTTACTTATTTTCAACTAATATATTAAATAAATGCTTTTGGCATTGAAGCAAAATAGCCCTCTGCTGTCCCGTTTTCAGCTATGCTGTCTGTTAGGCAAGGGCAGCATTTCTTACAGATGCATCAAACCCCATTTGTCTTCTCCTGTCTAAACTAGTTTTCCTGCATTGGTGGGGAGGGCAAGTGTGCAACCAAGTACTTTGTTATTTTTTTATGCAAGTTCTTGAAGAGGCAAAAGGAGTTTATCCCAGGACAATACAAAGTGGTAAAGTGGCAGAATACACTGAGAGTCATTGTGGTTCAGTGAAATCAAAAGTTTTGGTTAATGAACAAGTTCAGTGTTGGATTCACCTTAATCAGTTGAGTGTACAGTGTTAAGTATGCCCTTAATCTATTTATTGAGGACATTTTTTCTGTGTTCTGATATTTAATTTGGCATGCAAATGTTCATATGCCTGGAGCTGAACTCCAGCATCATTGTCCTGCTGATGCATCCGTGTTCATTCATTGTGATTTATAACTTTGAACAATGTGTTTGGCCTTCCATACGCTAATTTTGAAAGAGACAAAAAACATGATCACTGAGGCAGAATTAAAATTTTCTCGTTTCTGTGCACTCCCACCCCACATTCCCATGTTCATCTTTCTAGCAATAAGAAATTGTTCTTCTAGAGGAAGGAAATGTTTTGTGTTTATACTTACTCTAAGGTACAGTTTGCATTTACAATTTTAATTAAAACAGCTTTGATTAGAACCATGTTGTGACTCTAACATGACATTTTTGATAGCCCACGGAGCTGATAGAAATGAGAAGGGTTTGCTCTAAATAGTAAGGAAGGCAAAACATCTTCTGTGAGCTACATTTCTTATGTTTTCTGGTCTGTGATGTGGTGCTATTTTACCATTTTTATCTCTAATACCATATTAGAGTTCAGTAATATTGGCATTTTTAACTGGTATGTAACACAACTAAATATTATTTAGGCGGACATCAAAACAGTGAACTTTCCTATAGCAACTTTGGGTAAACATTAAAGCTGTTACTGAGCAAGCCCTTTATGTTACACCATGTCAAATTGCCAAGTTGTTTAATTCAAATAAATAGAAAAAAAAATCCTTTCTATTTTAATAGGCTTTGTAGTGCTTTGAAACTGACTCTAGTCTGATAAAGATGATCTGTGGGAGGACTCTAGAATAAGGCAACTCTGCAAAGTAATTACTAACTCAAGGATATTTAATTTCTCTTCTGCTTGAAAACCTAACAATACTCTGTTTAACTTGCTTTATTTTGTTTGACATGATCTTTTCTTCTAAATGAGTTATGAGTTGCTTTAGAACTTGAACTAAGTGGAGCTTTGAACAGCAATTTCTGACAGTGTGCCCAGGAGTCCCCTGTAAAAGTGTGGTGATGACCTTTCTTCCAATTTCTACAGCTTTAGAGCTATAAAAAACTTCTTGAGTGGTTGAAGTCTCTTGATCTTTGGCATCATTTCTCAAAACACTTCAATGGGACACTAGAATTTTTATTAGCCACAGGTATAGCAACTAAATAAGTACTAAGGCTCTCCAACAAGCCAGGGTAAAGAATAATATGGAGGTTTTTAGTTGCAGTGTACGTCAGATTTACTTCTTTGGAGCAGATACTCAGTAGTTTGTGTTATTTATCTAATTGTCTTTAGTGATTTGGTTTGAAGTTGTAAAGTGTTAATTCATGAAAGCGTATTGTTCTGTTTTTTCCTGGCCTTTTGTATTTTGATGCAGCCCTTAGAAATAGTCTGGCTAGACCATCAGTTTACAGCAACAGACGTGATTTGGAGTAGCATGACTAGACATGAGTGGTCTGTGGCATACAAAAATCTATGCAGAATAGAAGAAGTAATACAACACAAATAGAGAAAAATCTATGCTTGCCTGTTAATGGCTCACTGAGGTTTCTCAAATACTATATATAGGGAACATTAGGGTTTTTTTTCTTTTCTTACAAATTTAATTAATACATAAAAAGCCTGTAAAACTGTGTATTTACTGATTTTTTTTTTTTTTTTTTTATGTATGCATACAAGATCCAAATTATTTCAGTTCTGTGCTGAATGTGTTCATAGGAGAGGATGTAAAAAGAGCCTCTTGAACTCCTCTGTGCTTCTGTGCCCTTCCAGAGTGCCGTGAATTTTATACTGTTGCTGTTGGCTGCATTAAGATCTTTAATACAGAAGAGAAAATGGAGGCTGCAGTTTTACTGCCTAAAAAAACTGGTCTAGCAGCTTCTGCTGCATCCTTGAGAAGGGAACTACCTGCTCTCCCTGAGGACAGACACAGCTTGTCAGTGCCCAAGCATCAACCTGGCTTAAAGTCTCAAATCTGGACATATGGTTGTAGGATAAGTTATGATAGTGCTGAATTTCTGTGTGGTAGTTTAGACAGGCACAGAGGAAGAAATTTTGAAATAGTTGTTTTTGTTCAATAGTCCTTTTGAATGTAAGTGGGCACATGATCATTGCTATCATGTAGGGATATACAATTAAAGTTACAAAAGCAATTAAAACTGATTAAGAATTCCTGAGTAGCAGATTAAACCCAGAATTAGTCCCTAAGAAAAATAAAATTGCAAATTTCCATCAGTTACATGTGGAGAATAACAGCACTGGGGAAGAGCCCAGCATGTCTCTCTGTTCCTATGGCCTTATCTGCAATGATGCTTTAGATTGCTGGTGAAAGGTCCGATATATACTGTAACACCAGTGGAATAGAGTGGACGTGAGTTAGTATCCTAGTGGTAGATATGATCCAGATACTGTAGATAGGCAGTGTCTGGGAGGCTTTATGTGGTTGTGCTGTGTTTGCTGTTGAAGTGGGATTTTTGAAAGACAGCTTTACTGAAAGAGTAATAGGACAGACATCTGCCTACATCTCCCTGGAAATGTTTGCTACTGTTACCACGCTTAACAGTGAACATTTAGGCAGGCCACGTAGCGCAAATCATTCTACTGATTGTTGTCTCACAAGGAGCAAAAATTGATGAATATTTCATGTTAGACGTGACTGAGGCAGGAAGGAAGGTCTGCTTCCACTGTACCAAACATTGAAGAGGTCATTTTATAAAACCCTCTTCAAAACTGGAAAAGTTTCTCTACAAAGAGCCAAAAAACGTTTTATTAATTTATATATGGAAGTTTCTGACTTTGGAAAAGTTGATCTGTGTAGCTGGAATTGTTCCTAAGATACATCAGCTTGGAAATAATATTTTGCTCCTTGTCATCACTGAATAAGTACCTTTTGTCCATCTTATGGCAAGTGGAGTTCTGATCGCCCAACTGCATTTTGCTGAAGCTCTAAGCATGCTCTGATGGCTGTCAGTGTTGTAGCTTTGTCTGAGGAGTGTAAGGATCCTCTTGGATGGAAGTCAGAAGCGGGGGGCCAGAAGCATTTTGCTCTCTCCCATCACTAGGTGAAAAACTACCATTTCTCCTGTACATTTTAGAGAAAGTGCTCCCCTGGATTTAGGGTATTGCAGGCTGGGAAGCAATATGGATAAAACGTGGCTCTTTACTAAAGGTAACATTAAAAAATACCTAATTCTTAGGCAAGGAGGTAGTAGGAAATTCAGGCAGCTGAGATTTCAGAGCCATTGTCTGGATCCTGTGTCCTCTCTCTCCCCACGTGTCTCTGGCACTAAGGCGCTTGGCTCTAAATCAACAAGGGTGAAAACCTAGGCCCAGGAGATGAAGTCAGTGGAATTGAAATTTTATTTTGAATTCCTCTTTTTTTAGTATTCCATTTCTTTTATGAGTCAGTGCGTGGAGAGGATGGTTGGCCCAAAGTGTCACCTGTTAATTTTTTTCTTTAACTGATTGCACATGTGTAGAATTGGAAAGCTTGAGTTCTTCACAGCAAAAACTACAGTGCTTTGCTTTTTCTTTTTCTATCTTCTGTTCAAGCAATGAATGCTCACCGATGAATAACCTTGTGATAAACTCCTGAAAAGTAAAGTAGCGAAGGGCAAAGAAAATGCCAAGAATGTACTCCAGTATTAGTGCTATGAATAATATTATTGATATATCATAAAAAACCAAATGTCATTCTAGAAAAGAAATACCTCATGGTTTTTCTCTCTCTAGTTTTTAGTTCATCAATCTTATATCAGAATCTTACATGGCTTTGTACTTTTATGTGAATAACCAGAGTTTATTTTGTATTAGGAGAGAGAAATTAGCTGTTTAGCTACCACCTTCTATGGTTAACAGTGGTGTATTTCATGGTTTACAAATTAAATGATCAAATTTGGCTTCCTAGGGACGGATATTGATACTTGACTTGCACAGGGGTTATGCTAAGAAGTATAGAAACCTGTTATGTTAATATAGCGAGAATTTATTTCAAAATAAGAATAAAGTTAACATTTGGAATAAAAATTACTTTTAATTTCCTTCTCTCTGATTCATTTCCTCATCTGTGGGCTGAACGTGCCCCAGAGCAAGCATTATTAATAGGTGGGATGGCTTGTGAAAAAGGGTAGCCGAGAATTATTGCAAACTGTTTCAGACATCTTTCCATGCTAAATTCAGAGTTTTCATATGTCAGGAATGTGCACCTTTTAGTTACTTTAACTTGTAGAAAGTTGTTGGACTTCTGTGATGATGTGAATACATAATTCTGGTCTCCTGTGGTTAAAAACATTGCTTTCTCAGGAATTGATTTAGTTAGAAGATGCAGATATAGTAATCTCTACGATGCACATAACATTTGTTGGGCAGTGGAATATCCACTATGGTTTGGGTTTTATTTTTCTGTTAAACTGTTCATATGTTTTATGTTTAATGCATGTGAACAGTCCAATAAAAAGTAAGCAGTAATAATTAAAGCTCCAATCTGATCCCATGGTGAGGCTATTACTCATTATTGCTTCTTACGAACACCACAGCTAAATACACTCTAGATGGCATAATAAAGTTAGCTGCTAGTAATTTCAAGGAAAATGCTTTTAAAGTGGAATACAGAATTATAGTGGTGCATACTAGAGTTGTACTATGAAAAATGTTGAAGCTTTTATAGCCAAGCAACTTTGTATTGCAAAAGTGAGTTTCTGGTCTGAGTTGTGATAGTACACACTAGCATTTGAATTAAAGAAGAAAGAAAAATCTGCTGTTGAAATTTTGGGGCTAGTAACTGACACTGTGATCAGAATAAAATGCATTTCTAAGCATGCAAACATGTATTGCTAAAGAAAATCTCTTACCTCATCTGACTACAGCCTGGTAGTTAAATAAAATTGCAGAACATCTTAAATAAAACAGTTTTACAGTATTAAAAAAATTCGAGTTTTAGTTTGCTACTGAAGTTTACAGGCTATGCAGTTTTATTATTACGTGGATAGTCTTTCTTGAATTAGCCCTTAAAATATTAATTATGGCTATATTTTACACTGGTAAAAATAAATCCTTCTTACCGGCAATTTAAAATATTTTCTGAAGAAAATAAAGAAGCAAAGCTGTTTGGTTGCATATGTTCTAGTGTTTTACTGTGGGATGTGGTTCTGTCCTGCTCTGAGTCATTCGGCAAACATACAGTGAAGATCACTTACACCTGCGAAAGTAATACAGCTTTATCTGATTCGAAAAGCTCTTTGCAATATTAAAAATTCTCAATCCTCTATTTGTGTGCTAACAGGTATTGTGCTGGCTTCAGTCGGGAGCCCAGTGCTCACTACCTTTAAAGTTATCAGGCATTTTAAAAAATGAGAGAGATGAGTGCTAATTACCCAACCTTGTGTAACGTGAATCCTAATCTGGTCCTGCCTCTGCAGTAGTTAAGGTTGAGTAAAGCTGAGAGACATATAAATAGTGCCAGTGATTGCAGCATTTCAAACCAAGGCTGGAGTAAATTATGAAGTACATAAGGGCCAATGTATAGGTTACTTCTATTCTTGGCTGAGTGTGACAGCACTAGTATCATAGCCAGGGTCACAGTGAAAGTAAGCACTTAAAGTGCTATTCTGAAGCAATCGGGAAGAAAGACTGTAAGGCTCTAAACGCATGAGATGTAATTGGGAAAAGCAGTTGTTTCATTGTTTGCTGGGTGTACAGATCATTTTGCTGGTGGCAAAAGTTATTCAGTTGTGATGACTGAGTTACACACATACGGTTCCTTTTACTTTCCCCATCATCAGGAGTGAAGGGAGGAAGGCCTCTTCAAATAGCTGCACGTTCATTCAATCCATGTGTAATATGTCCGTAGGGAATGGTAGGAAGCATCTGTCTGAGAGAGAAAGTACAACCTGAACAGCTGCAAAGAACAGCACAAAAAAGATTGTTCAGAGTATCAAAACACCCTTCTTCTGTCAGAACTAAAATGTCCTCTGGTACAAATCCTGTTAGAATGAAGTCGCACTGGATTTTAAGCTTGCAAATGTGTTAGCTTGAATAGAGCATAACAACATCAATTTGAACAAAAACCAAAGATGGTATCTTCTCCCTTCTCCCCTTGATATCTGTTGAGTGCTAGAAGGAAAATCCCTGGTTTTCTTTAAGAACTGTCATTTATACCCACTTCAAATGCTGGAGCCTTAACAATTTGCTTGGAAATAGCTCCGTTGTTACAATAGCTTTATTCCTTGTACCTGACAGTTTATGCAAAGGCATAATGGCAAATTTCTGCTGTATTCAGGGCAGCCTCACTGCTGCTGTCTTACATTTTCATCATTGCTTTCCCCAGTCAGTTGCAAAATTTTCTACTCTGTTTGCTTTTAATTTTGCCATAATTTATTATCAGTAAGTGTATTAAAACCGCAAAGTAGTTGAGGACAATGGCTGATATAAAGGGTTTTCAAATTACTATTAGTTTTGGCTTTACAGCTGAAGTCATTAAAAGCAATCATATTGCAACATGTCTTTTTTTCTCTGCTGAATGAAGTGGCAATGTTTCTGCTTTCTGGAACCTTAGGGTACACACATCGGAAGGAAAAAGAATAGAAAAATATGGCTGCAGATTTTACTGGCAGTTTTCAAGTTTGAAAAGAAATTATGAAGTACATATCATTTTGATGTGCTTCCAAAATGGAAGAATTCCTTTTTTTTTTTAAACTGTAGAAAGATCTGTGTTTTGGGAAGGCTTTGTTCTCCTCAAGATTTCAACAGGATTAAGTTAGATAAATGGTGCTAGTATAAATGGTCTATATTGATCATAGAAAATCGTGCCAGTCATTGCATTAAGCTTCTTATATAGGTTATTTCTTTTTTTTTCTTGTATATTTTGACAAAGCATTTTTTTAGATAACAAATAATAGGAAAAATTAATTTTTGGAAGATGTGTGCAAGCATACTGCCTTCATACTCTCCTGTTATTATCATGCTTGCAAAAATCAGGCTTAGGGTACTCATTCTGCTACAGAGACATGTCTGTGTTTTGTGCTAAAGATTGAATATTAAATTATTAATTTAATTTAATGTTAAATATTGAATTACTCCTATATAGTTGCTTTGGGACTGAAAAGGATATGTTTGTGCTACTGTTTCTTCAGGCTACTGAAGAAACAAATAGCCCATTGGACCATTTTTCCCACTTTCTCATTGGTGCTTGGCAACGTGAGCTGCAGCTCTCCAGAAGATCATTAACAGATCTCGGGGATATTTTCCCAGTCGTGGCCACTCTTCCTTCCATTTTTGTGTGCGTTGAGGATGGGCATGGGAAGCAAATAATGGCTCTTAATTAACAGAGACATACATCATCTTATACGGTGTTTATGGGTTTTAAATTATCATATGTCGAAATTCACGGGTGTTATGTGAGCAGAAGGCATGAACTTTTTCTCCCTCTGTCATGCAATACGCCAGGGACTGTGTCCACCATAGCAAAGAGTGTTAATTAGGGAAGGCCGGGCAACGAAGGCTTTACAGCTATCTCAGTTCTCACAGTAAATTCGTATCTGTTATTTTAGAAAGATTTCAAATCGTAAAAGCTTTTTCCAAAAGGTTGTCCAGTGTCTAATAACCCTACAATACTGATGTCAGTGACTACGCAAGCAGGCTTTCTAGTTTACTTTGCACTTCCCCATATACAATGCAAACAGATAGCTAATGACTGGGTAAATACAATGGGAATGTACTTTGTGCACTGTGTGTTCTGAGCTTGAGTGTTTTGGTCTTTATTTTGTTTGCCTATTTTTATATTCTTTCACAAGCACATTTTGTAATGATGGAATATTACAGAGTTCCTAGTACAGTACAGAGGAATAATACAAGGATTGTATTGTGCTCACTCTTTTAAAATCTGAAATCCTTGCTGATGCCAATTATTTTTGGCTTTTATTCTTTTGAATTAATATAGTATGAACAGGGGTTACGTGTCATGATTCTTTAGCACAAAAGTGTCCATTCAAAGAAAAAAGAGACAAAAATGTATCTGTTAGACTTTGACGTATCCATTTTCTTTTCCTAAGTTGTTTTGGTTTTTTTTCACACTTATTTTAAAAATGAAAATCCATGAAAAGCTTAAAAGTATAAAAGAAATGGCAGATAGAGCTAAGGAAAAAGTCAGTAGCTGAAAACTACTACCAGTTATAGTATTAACCTGCAAGGATTACACTCGAGTCATGTAAGGAATACAATTTACAAAACCACAAAAGAGAGACATTGAAAGCAGTGTCTTTAAATCCAGGCTGATCTTGGACTTGCTAACGCAGCCCTGTGTGCCATTCGCTGCCTTTGCTGGAAGTACCTGCTATTGCCTGGTGGGCAGCTTGTTGCCCAGCAGGATTCCTGGCTTATTTTCCACAGAACTGATTTCCAAACGGCTGCACCCAGCTTGCTCAGGTGCTTGGAACCTGGGTGCAGGACTTGTGCTTCATGAGGTGCTTGTCAGTCCATTTCTCTTGCTGATGAGGTGCCGCTGGATAGCTGCTCCGTATTCCAGCTTATCAGTCATTTCCCTCTAGTTTGGTATCACCTGCAATCTTGCTGAGATTAACAATCATCAAGATTGTTAATAAAGATGCTGGTTAGTGTTGGTCTCTGAGGAACACATCCAGTAAGCACCTGCCAATTGGATTTTGTTCTGCTGATCACCACCCTTTGAGCCTGACTGATCCAGCCAGTTTTCCACCCATGCTCACTTCTTCAACCTGTATTTCACCAGCTTGACTAAAAAGAGACTGTGGGAGGCTGTTGATAGCCTTGCAAAAGTCCTGGCAAAACATAACTGCTGTTCTACCCTTGTCAATTAAGTGTGACATCTCTTCTTAGGAGGCAATGAGGTTGATCAGGCAAGATTTGCCCTTCTTAAATTCATGTTGGCCATTCCCAAATAACTTGTGGTCCTTGGTACTCTTGGACATCAACGATGGCTCACTTCATTTTTTGAGGAAGTTGATGTTAGGATGACTGGCTGACAGTTGCAGAATCACTTTTCTGTAGGTCCTCCTCGCACTGCCTAAAAATGTGAATTAATTATGTTGCTATGCAGATTACATCCCTACTGTGTCTTTTCTTGCAATCATGCTGGATTTGAAGAAGAAATCAGCTTTTATAAATCATTCTCTAGTACTGGAGAATCCCTCTAAGCAAAAAAAATAAGCCCTATATCAACCACCTGATTTAGTTTAAAGGTTGTGCTGGGTTTTGTTTATGCAGTACCCAGTGGCCTGAGTGGAATGGATTGGCAGAAGTGGATTGGGTAATCTGTTCTTACGTAACTAATTTTCCTAATTAATTTAGAATATTAGGAGCAAAATAAAGAAAACTAATGATAGCATTTCTGCAAAACACCTGCTAGTGCCTAGCAGTTATTGTGTCAGTATGAAAAGCTGCAGTGACCATGCGAGACTGGAATGCTTTTGCTACATATTGTGTTAACATCTCTCACTGCCCAAATTACCTCTCATCTTGACTGTCAAGCCCAGTCACCATCAAACAGGTCAGTTGGGGTTTTGTTTGAACATATTCCTGACATACTTGTCTTTAAGGTTCAAGCAGTGACACTTTGAGATGTTTGGAAAATATAAGCTAAATTAATATTTTATTGTTTTTGAGAAAAGAAAGGTATTTATTTTGGAAGTCCAGTAGGCTTTGTATCCTGAAGGGACACATGGTCTTCAGCATCAGATTTCTCTGAAGGTTTTTTGCATTGCGTTCCTTTGCAACAGCTGGAATTGGCCTCAGAAAGTGGACAAATGGAACAGTTCTCTGAAGAAAACTTGGAAAACTTTCTCTCCTAGTTCCCTGTTTTGTGTATTGCTGGCTGATTTAGATAAAACTGAACATTAGTTTGGAAAGTTTGGAAGCCTGTGATCTGTTTGTGTGGGAATAATTAGCATCAAAAGCACAGTGTTGCAGCCTAGGTGTTCATCTCTTATGTGGAATTACTTGCACGTGTTTCTTCTGATAGTTCCTTGAAGCTGGATGAGTCTTGGCTGCTGCGGACAAACAGCTTTTTTGGTGTCAGATAGTTTCTGTCAAGTTTTAGTGTTTATATCAATTTAATATTTGGGATTACTGAAAGTTATTTGGGTGAAACATAATTGCTTGCTCTTTATGGGGCAATGGACTAGATGTTCTGGAGAACTCTTCAGATCTCCATGCTATCAAGTTATATGAACATGTTACATAATTAAAATTTTTCTTTTGTTTTGTTTTCTTACTCTGTTTTTAATGCACCTTTCTTATTTTCATTTTTGTCTTTTCTCAAATTCAGCACTCTTCACTTATTTTAGCAGCTCCTTCAAATGTTCTTGGAAGGGAAGCAATCATATGGTCTCATTTACAAGAAAATATTTTAAAATGACCTAAAGAAAACTTACAATGGTAAACTGATTTGTTTTTAACTCAGGCCACAAAAAAATAGGGAAGCATTTTGAAGTTGCAAGTAAACCTCTTGTTGTGCTAAGATGAATTGCAGAACGAGCAAGTGCAGTCCATGAGGGATTTAGCAGAATGCAGTACAGTGCGTTGCCAGAAGTCACAGAGGTGCTATGGCTGAGAATGGGGGATGTGTCCCTTAAATCCTGGCAGTATCAGCAAGCAGCTAATTGATCTTGCTGAAACTGCTGCTTTAGGTGGGTGCCCATCAATAATTACTGTGTAGATGTATTGAATTGCCATCTGTCTGAGCTCCACTGCTCATGCAGTTTACCTCCACTCAGCATCAATGTAATCAATAAAAAGGTCAACAATTAAAAATAAGTTCTTTAAACTTTCAGTTTTACAAAGGTTACTAGCTTCACTTACAAATGATAAGATGATCTTGATATTTTAGCTGAGACATGATTGATGTATTTGCTTATTATGCCTTAAAAAAAAAGTTTAATAACATTCAAAGTAAATGTTTAATTGATTACATTTATGAATATTTTATATTAATACACTACTTATATTTATACTCAAATGCAAATGTTCTCCAAGGGCGAATGTGCTGCTTATGTAATTGAGTATTCCCTGAGAGTTTAAAGTTGTATTGTGGATAGTCAGTTTCATAATACAAACTACTTTGTCAGAGTTTAAATCGATTAAGGTCAGATTTGTCCTGTCTAATTTTTTTTATAGCAAAGGAAACAGACTTTTTGAAAGAATAGCTGACCCTTTTCTAAAATAGATTGACATATGCAGAGGGTGCATAATCTCTGCTGTGTCTTATATTTCCTATCTAAAGAACTTTGATTCTATGTTAGCTAAGACACCTGACTTAAGGTGAAGTTAGCGAGAAGTTCTACCTTTAGATGGGAGAAATAACAGATAGCTGAAGTAAACAACACATAGCAAACTACGTCATTCACAAAAGAGGATTTATGAATTCTGTGTCTGGTAAGAACTACATGCTGAAAATCTCTGGTTTTGAGTAAGAAGTGCTAATGTAATCTATTCAGACAATTATGTATTCAAACAATTCATAAATATTTAAAAGAGAGCACATTGTTTTCAGAAGTATTTTGCTCAGTTTTGTTGTTAAAAGGAGACATGGTAATAGTAAATTAATTAGCACTTGGAGATACTCAGGTTTGTGGATTTAGAGTGAAATAATTTATGTCCAGAACAGACATGTGTTGCCAAATAAAGGAGCACTATTGTGCTATTTCAAAGGACAGTTGTATACTTAGGATACTCTCAGTATTTTTAATAAGGTAAAGAATGCATTTAGAACTGAGATTAACATGCTTATCTCTGAAGGCCATGTGTAGAGGAGATTAGCTTTAAAATGTAGAGGCGATTAAGAATTTTACACTGAAGACAATATCTAAAAGTAGCGTGACATGAACTGTAACATGAGGAATCTATTAATAAAAGGCAAATGAAGCAGAAGGAGCAACTACCCTTTAAAATATATATACGCCTTTGAATATATCAGTGTACCTCCAGATTGCTATAAAATAAGGACTCACACTTTGAAATCTCAGTGAGGGAAAATGCTCTTGCATATGATTAGTATGTGAATAGGTTATTTATGGCACCAAAACCTCATCAAAATTACTATTTAATCTACCATCATGTCTTTAACAAAGTTACATCATGTATGATCTAGCAAGATATAATGTCCTAATTATCTAGAAGCCTCAGTTTTGTTTGTTTACAGCTTGCTGGCTTGTAGGAGCACCTTACAATGGTGTCTGTGAAAAGGAGGAATTAATAGTTAAAGATAAACTTCCTTTCTGAAGATGACTGCAAAACCTTATAATAGCAAATATTCAGTAGGAATTTTATAAGCAAAATCAAACTTAAATTTGCAAATCCCAATTTTAAATTATACTCACAGAAAGGATAGCATACCGTCTCAAACATTACTTGCTTGATGAATTACAGTTTTGAAATCGTTCATGAAGAATAAGCAGTAGTGATTTACACAATTGAGAAATGTGGGGATTAAAAGTTTTGAAAATGAATTAAATAATTCTCTCAGAACTTATAATAGAAGAAGTTGAAATAGATCTGTCAAAAATCTGACTGGTTTGGTGTAATGCTACAGACAAAATGACACTTCACCAAATTAAAGTAAGTAACTACTGTTTGAAATCTTTAAATATTATTAAGAAATATATGAATGATATGAGCTCAACAAGTCTGGTACATTTGTTGAATGACTGAGTTTTTACATACCCCAAAACAGTGGCTTAGAAATGTGAATTCTTGTGCAAAGCAATTACTTTAGTTCTAATTTTCTCACTAATATTACCAGAAAGAAATAGTATTGGAGTTAAGAATGGAGTCCAAAGTGAGAACAGAGCTTAGAGGAACTCAGAAGTATTTGCAGAGTTCAGAATTCATAAAGAGGAAAGAAAGGAACACACAATCGAGATGGTATTCTTGAAAAGGACAGATGACATTCATTCTGGAGGACAAGCATATGAAACAGAACAAAATAAATAAGTGTAACTGAAGCTATAAGATAAACTGGCTCTGCCCTTGACTTACTAGCTTTGTTAATTGTGTAGACTGAGAGAATTACGTACGTAAATAATTTACAAATAGTATTTAAAAATGAAAGAGGACTATATCAGGCAAATCTATTGCTGAGAAGTATTCTTTCATATTAGGCTTTTTCACAAATATTTTGTTATGGAGGGTTGTTTCATATGCTTACAGTTGTTTAATTATGTTGACACTTCTCTGAACTTCAAATATTTTTTTTCTTCATTGAGAAGCACTATTGCTGCAGAATAAGATTTAGAATAAAACATACTTGATTAAAACTGTAAAGGCTGTCTGTTATTTTTTGCTCATGTTCATAAGATCCAGATTACTAGGTGTGCCCAGATTTTACAAGTGAGCAGTATTCAGCAGACTTAAGAATGATCTTTTGTAACTGATTTTTGAAAATCAAGATATGTGCAATAGTTTGCTCTGCAAATGCTGTTGGTGTTTGATCATGTACTGTAACCTCTAACAACTCAGTTTGCTGGAAAAGCTGATGTAGACTTAGCAGAGCAGAACTTTCAAGCCAGTTGGAACTGCTGATGGTTTCAATTCTGTAGCTGGGGACTGGTGAGTGACCTGTTACTCATGTTTCTCCTGCGAGCCTTCACTCTCGAATATTAAGGAGAGGAAATTTCTTCTCAGCTCAGGAGAGCTAAATACTTACAGTAAGAGAGCTGAAAACTAGGATTTTCAGCTGCAAAACACGTATATATGTGTTTTAAACCGAGTGAGGCCAGAGCTGTTGATCCAAGATGGACTCACTTATTTCATCTCGGCACTGAGCAATGCCATAATGTGGTGAAGTGCCGGAGCCAGTGTCTGACACTAGAGAAGTGGGAAAAGATTTGATCTTTGAGATAAACCAAATTAGTTCAAGATACTGCTGTGCAGATAAGCATGCTGATTGTCGAGTGTGTTATGATGGTATAAACTGTTAGCACCTCAATACCACAAAAGTATTTTTATACTTTCCTTCTGCACTGTAGCACTTTTTGGCATGTGGGAGATTTTAGTGCTGGTTCTTTGTATTTCTTTGGCTGGGCAGTTTTTAGCTGTTCCTCAGTGGCTGTCTTGATTTAAGACATGCTCTATGATGGCATTTACCAGCATGGACTGATTTAATGCACTGTATGAAAAATAAAGATATCACTTCACTGTGTAAGCAACAGTCGTGATGACCAGGGTTCATAGTAGTTGCATGCACTCTATATGTAGTTCTGTGTGTTCTTTATGGCTCACATAACTTAAATTTGGTATTGATAATTTTTTATAAAAATAGGACTTAATTGGTGATTTAATTGCTGCTTTACTGGCCAATTGCCTGGGCCGTATTAACTGAAGGGGCTGGGAAGTTTCGCTGCCATAAGCTCCCTCTGCAATGGCCAAGCAGAAGTCTCGGTCACGCAGAGCTCCCAGGGACTGCCCTGCCCCTGGGGGGGGCCTGGCTTCTCCCACAAGCTGTGAGGAGGTTTCAGACAACTAGCTTAAACCAGATTCTGGCTCTAAAATAGCCAGCTGAGGTTAGAAACTGCCCACTCTGATGGACCGCTTTCAGACATTTTGTTGACAAAACAGTTTTAAATTAAATATTTTGCTGTCCAAAATGCATTTTGAAATTCTTTCAGGTAATACTCAGCTGCGGTTTCTACCAGTTCCCTCTGGGTAATACAGTAACACAAATTTATTCAGTGGCTTCTGAGTAACAAAACCTGCTTTTACATGTCTTAAACATGGCAAACTGGGGGTGCAGAGCTTACTTTGTGACTTAAGGGACTGAATTGTGCCACCCAAGGTTGGAGGGTGGTCGCTGTGGTCAGTGGAGAGGAGGGGTCTGTCCCCTGGGAGAGGTGGGAGATACCCCCTCAGCTGGAGGGGGGTCTAGTCTCGGGAGCTTTGCCAGTCCCCACCGTGGTGCACTGTGTTCTTGAAATGGGTCCTGAGCAAGGTGGGAGTTTTGGGTCAGGAAGTTGCTTGCCTAGAGAATTCATAGAAGGTGTTTAACGCTTGAATTCAGAAATAAACATGGAAGAGGGCACATAAAATTGATTTTATTGACACAAACTTGTGATGAATGGAACATGCTGCCATCGCTTTTCTCAGGGGCTTTCTTCCAGACCAGCAGTCAAAGCAGACTGGTCACTATATTCACATCAATTGAATGACAATAAATATAAAGCAAAATCAGTTGTCTTAGCTTCTACAGTTTGTGACCAGATATCACAGAAATACAAATATTTGACAGTGTGAATGCCTATCCTCCTGTATGGCAAAAATACCCATGGAGTTGAACTGGAGTCCTACCCAAGGATGCAAAAACCAAACCAGGGAGTTGTTTTACAAATGAAAGATTTCTTGCTTTAAATCCAGTTTAGTGGGCTGTAACATATTCGACCAGTGAAATAAGTAAGACTGACACAGTTTAGTGTATTAACATGTTTTGTACTGTTTATTTCACAAAAAAAATTCAGACCTAAGCCTTTGTGTTGTTTATTGCTGTCATCTCACCCTGAAGTGTGAGCATTTTAAGTAAACATGGAAGGCATTTCACAGCTCACAGGACTGGAGTTGTTAATCTCCATGCAATGTTAACCTTTTTTTGACAATTTTTAGCCAACCCTTTTGTTTACGATTCTGAATTCTTTCTACTATGTAATTAGTGAATGTAAGAATGAAAGAATTTAGGGGGTCTTTCTGTATAAATACTAGTAACAATTATGATGGATATTCCAGAGAAAATGTTTGGTTTTGTTACTACCTCAGATAGTATAGTTCTTTGTGTAGCTTGACACTAAAAGCTAATAAATCACCTTTAATTCTTTTTATGTATACAACAAGCATATTTGCAAAATATCACCATTTCAAATGAGTATTTTTAAAGCTTTATTTTCTATAAATGCAGCATAAGATGATTACAATTTGTGTTGATTGCTTCCATGTGCTCTGGTTTGTAGTAGCACTACAGCTTTAAAATCTGGAAGCCATTCTTCTGCTTATTTTATAGCATGAGATTTTACAGTAGATTACAGAATATAAATACAGAACTTAAATACAGGACTGTAATTTTAAATATATTCTTTCTATACTAAATTGACCTGTTGTCTTTTAGCACTTTCAAACAGATTATTAAATTTAATTCTAAAGATCAGTAAATGAAGATATTAGTATGAGCTGTTCATTTAAAAAAAATGTATTTTTTCAATTTAAAAAAATCATGAATCAGTACGTTGTGAACCTGAAACCTCATTTTTTTCATGTAAAACTCATGATATTAATTATGGTATTGTATCTGGAACTCTGTATGTTTTTTTTAATTTTTTTTAATAACTAAAGTAAAAATTTCCCTTTCTGCAGCTGTTTATAGGTTTTACAGTCAAGAACAGTTTTGAATAATAGAATGGAAAATTCATGGGGCTACATTTGTACTTTTGCCAAATAATGTAATTCATTCAGTGCAAAAAATACATTAGGGTATAATATTATAATTATAAAAATACACAAACTGTAAAATGCAGTGCAGTCATCTTATTTTGAAACAATTTACTGAATATGAATCGTCTGTTAGCTGAAGCTGAAATGCAGGTCTAGTTCCATGTGCTTTATAATCTGATCTCAGTGTATAAAATCTTTGGAGCAATATAAACATATGTGTAAATGAATTGTTTTAACATTCAATTTTTATAATATAATTGCCTTGAATCATGAAACCTCAGACCTCAGATGTTCCGTCAGGGAGGCAGAAATACTGGTAACAGTGAAATCCAAAAAGCATACAAGAAACAGCTTTTGGGTTTATGAGTCCAAAGACAACTCACGTGGTGTTCCTGCAAAAACTTAAGGGGGGGGGAAAAATCCAGCAGAAAAACCCACTCCTTAAATCCTGCATTATAATGTGAAAGCTCCATGCTTTTGTTGGACAGCTGATACAAATGAATACTAAAATATTTTAAGATTGGCTGCTGCACTGAATACGCTCAAACTTATACTGTTCAGTGTTGTCACAGAAAAGAAGTTATCTGCAAGCCCAAGTTTTGGTAATTAAATCCTGGAAGGCCCCTTGGGTGGCTAGCATTGACTGGTGTTATTCAAGAGAAACAAGCATCCTATTTCATTTCTGAAATATTCGAGTAGAAATATAATGTGCCTGCTTCTTTGCCTAGTTTAAACATAGTTTAAATATTTTTCTGTAAGATGACCTGTAAAAGATGTGCAGACTCTTACATTTGAATGTGTCTGTCGATCATGTCCAGATCCAAGGCAGTAATGGTAGGGAAAGCAGAAGACAGATGAAAATTGCTGAGGACCTGGAAGAGGAATGGCCATTCAATTGCTGCTGGTATTTAGTACCTGCAAATCTATTATTTCAATCAGGCAGGAAGCTAATTACATTTAACACTTTCATCTTTTAACAAAAAAAAAGATAAAGTGCTTCTATTTTAGGGCTGGCTGTGACAACTTTTTGACAAAATACTGTTCTGTCAGAAAATAAGTGTCAAATCTTTTTGCGGTTTTACCAGGTGGTTTGTCATGGAGTAGTTCTGCCTTTCCAGGTGGAATTTCTGACAAACTTGATATTCTTCATTGAAAGTTTGAGTTTTTCCCTGCGCTATTTCTCTGTTTTGTGTTCACAGCCATTGGATAAAATGTATGTATGAGAAGGAGCAAGAATTCAGGAGCTGCCATCCCTGAGGTGAGCACCCTGGCCATGGGACAGAAGTGTCATACTTGTGCTCCCTTCTTTGCTGTTTGGTGGCACTGCAGCTTTTGGGGTGCCAGAAGAAGAATGTGCCTTTTTCCAATTTTGCCCCTCTCTATAGCTAGTTATTAGGATGGTTCTGTATTCATGGGAGTACTTCAAAAATTTGTCTCTCTGTAGTGAACAGGACAGTTTTTCTTGTTTGTTTATTTTTTATTTATTTGCTGCAGAATAGCTGCAGCTACCCTACTTGGGGATTAGGTTCCAAACACCAGATTTTTGCTGGCCTGGCCACCACCAACTGACCTTGAATGAAGGCATCTCTGAACTACTCTCTGGTGTTTAAACAGCATTGTTCACTGACCTTACCCAGAGCACAACTCCCTATCAGATTTGGGCTGCAGCGTGTTTAGATTGCGAATTCTGAGCAGGATCAGGTGTATGACAGGGAGAGCACTGCTAAATTGAGGAGAGTTCTTTGAGCACAGAGAAGCAGAGCTTTCAGTAACTACACAACCTGTAATGCAGAGACATGCAGACATGCTGGGTGCTCTGGAGTTGGAGAATCTGTGTAATATTTCTCTGAGGTCTCCAAGACCTGGATTTTCAGAATTCAGGACCTTTGGTTTTACTCTTTGGTTTGTTCTTCTGTTTCTACCTGAGGCTTGTGTTTCTGGATCAGAAACCAATAGGCTTGTCACCTTATGGATTGAAGAAAGCCTTTTTGGAGCACTCTGATAGTAAAACTGAGCGTAGCTTAAATGTGTGTTTAATTTTACATTATCTACCATTATAATGCTGGTTTTGAACTCACTGTGGAAGTATGAGGATGAGGTTAACTTTAAGGAGATCCCTCACTCATGCCGTTTCTCTGACTCACTGTGTTGCTACTGCAGGGAGGAAAGGAAAAATCCATAAGGGGGTAGCCAGAAGAAACAACCACCCGTAGAGAAACTGGGTACTGGGGCTTGTATGAGAACGAAGCAGATTTGAGCTTTCCCACTCAGCTATCTTGCACATCACTTGCTCATCCCCTCACAGTGCTGCATTCACTCTCTCTCAATCCTCCTCCCCAGAAAGGAGATCTCTGCTGGCCCAGGATCCTCAGGCCAAAAGTCAGACTTGCTCACTCCCACCACTTGCAGTTACTGGGCCTCAGTGCCAGTGGTCACGGTCCCTGGGCATGCCTGCCATTCATCTCTGTCATACCTTGGAGTTATGAACACTTCTAACTTTATGTATAAAACTTGGTGTTGCCAAGTCTTTATGTAGGCTAAGAAAAACATGAGTTGCATTTCTTTTTTTGTAATGAGAGAAGTATCCCCTACACAGCAAAACATAATTGTTGTCTACAAGACTGCATTAGTTGTGGACTTTTCTCCCTGCAAGAGATTGACAAAGAAAACATTCAGTAATACAAGTCTAGATGTTACTACCAATGGGGGAAGTTAAACCAAAATCTTTTCCATGGGTATGTTGCAGAAAGATATTCCTTTCACTAGCATAGTGATGCAAGAGTTCAGCGTCATTGTAGCAAGAATCCTGACAATTGTGCCTTGGCATGTGCTGTGCAGGACCTACATCTTGTTATGACCTAATTTCTTCCTCTGTTCTGCTGTGAACACATGAGTGAACCTTACCTTTAGGAATGCTATTTGGCCAAGAATAAGAAACACTGAGTATAAAAGGCCAACACTGAATATTTTTCTGTATGCTGTAGGTGTAAAGGTCAAGTTTGCAGTATACCCATATGTCTGAGTCAACGGCAATATATATTGATATTAATGGAATTAATGTGATTATATGCTAATAAATATATTGATGGAATTATGCTGTATTCAGTCCCAAAGGGCAGAAGTGAAAGGAGAGAAAACATCTCTGAAATATGAGTTGTAACACTATATAGTGCTATGTGCTGAGTCAGCAAATTGGTCCCATTTATTCAGAATGTTTCACATAAACAATTTGTCTTCAGGATGTATTAAGAATTTCTCAGATGAGCAAGGAACCTGTTAAGTAATACAGAAAAAGCAATCCAGTGTTATTAAAAACTGAAATTATGTCATCAATGTTGCATTTCCAAGGCCATTTTAATAACTTCCCTTCAGAGGAATCCTGCTTGGTTAAACCAAAATTGAGAAATTTAATTTCCTTTGAGGCAAAATCCTCTAATCTTTATGTATTTAATCACTGTCTATATTCAGAATACTAAGAAAAGGATTTCTCATGTAAGTAAGCATGACAAGGATTAAGTGACTGAATGTCACTTTGCAAAAGTTATGAAGAATCTTTTACTATTCTTTAATGATAGAAGTTCTCTGATTTAGCTTTGAGTAGGAAGATCTGAACTCCCATTTTCATATGGAGTTTTGAGCTACTGGAGGGAAACATCTGTTTCTGAATTTTACATGTAATATATACATGTTTAGAAGTGCAGTGTTGCGACTGGATCAGTGTGTTCTGTTAGACATCTTTCCTTACCAGTTTATATATTTGCATACATTCATTACTCATACAAGGTTAAGAACTATCTTCTAACTGGATTATGTTCTTAGGAAATGGTAATTTCCATTAGTACCTTCACCTGAGAAGCCAATGGTTTCGACTAAAACATTCTGAAATCAATTTACAGTAGCAACTTTAGAAGTTATCAAGTCACCTAATGAATGACATTTTGTTTTCTTTTATAGTATATTTGATTACCTGTAATCTTCTCTCACCTTTAAAGCTAAATTTTATACCAACTTTGAATTCCAGTAGGCAGGTAAGAAACTTCGAAGATCTGAAGACCTTTCATGATCTGTGCGCTGACAACAATTGTTGTCTTATATTTTATGTCCATAAAGGACTGAAGAGAGGGAGATATGGATGAATTTTTGAATTGAATTGTCTTTTTTACTGTTATCAGTGGACACTCTCACTAGGTACTACAGATTTTGTATTGATCCAGCTTTCATAATAATACCATAACTGTGAGCATTTGTCTCATCTCTACAACTACCTGTATGAAGACAGTCACTGCAATGAGGTGGCATGGATTCAAAGTTTTCTTCATAATTACTCAGGTAGGATTAATCTAAAAATTACATCTCTAATCTATTCACCCCAGTCTTCTTTCCTAGTCAGTAAGAGTAATAATTTTCAAAGGATGGCACATTTCATTTTCAAATAAATCTCCCTATGGAAAGATGGGAAACTTTTTAGCAATGACTGAAAAGTAAAGATCCTGTTGAATGTCTCCTAAAATAACTCTCTGTCTTACAAGAACATAAATAGCATTGAACATCTGGCCTCTAGTCTGTCAATGCAGATATATGGCAATTGAGATTATCCACCTTAAAGCTGCTCAGCTGTTTTGTAGTGTTAGCAGTCTGTCTGCAAAGGAGATTGCAGTTGTCTTGCAAATGGTATTCAAACCACCATAGCTTGTATGTGTTTTTTCAAGACTTGTATTAAAGTTTTGATTTGCTTTTGTTTCTAGTATGAAATACTTCGAGGTTTTCCAGTTAAGTCAATTCACTCCCCAAAGTACTTACTTTTAAAATTTTGAACAGCTTATATATCCTCCTGTTGTTCAGATTTGTTAGTTTTCCATTACCATGGTAATCTACAGTTTACTTAATTAAAACCACTCACACCCTCTGAAATGACCCATCCTGAATCAAAATCCCTGAGTTAAGGAAAAAAAATAAGACTTTTTTTTGTTTCTGTTCTTAGAGAAGCTGACAAACTTAACATGACATATAACAGCACAGAGAAGAGTATTTAAACACTAGTTAGAGCTGAGAAATTCAGATACATATTTCATATTCCCATCTGGAGGGGGAATGGGGGTGATCAGAAAGAAAAGTCTTGAAAACAGCTGTTTTAAAATATAAACAGTAATCATTCAGAAAAGTTAAATAAATAAGAAAACCATCAAAATATGTTTGGCTATTGGAAACTATTGTACACAATAAGAAAACTGCAAAGCAGCCACTTGAATTTCAGCATGCTTTGGTCACCATGCTATGGTAAACCTCAACCATTGCTTTGTTTGGTCAGAGGGTCTTCTAGGCTGAAGTTGTTTATTAACCACTAAAAGCTAAGCTTTTCTTTCTCTGTATAACTTGTGGTGATCACTAAAATAAGTAGAAATATCTTCAAAAATTATACACTGTTCAGAGAAAGCTGCATAAACCTCTATTTTTGTAGAGCATTCAAAATAATATTGATTTTATGATGGATAGGAAACTATGCAGCCAACAGAACCCATAATTTCTGGAATATCCCTGAATTCATAGCAGATACAAACCATGAAAATAATGTGTTACATGTGAGCTTAATTTCTGTGGCTTCTTTTTTAACCAATCACAAAAGAAGACATTTGAGAGCATGTTTCTTGTCTTGATCAAGCCAAAGTACAATGTCAAACGCTTAAAGGCAGATCTTCAGTGATATAAACCCATGTCTGCAGTGTCTGCAGGATTCTTTCTTGTTAGCAGAATTGGTTGACTATATTTCTACTGGCTGACAGGTGAAAAATACAGGATTAGTGTAGTTGTGAAATACGGTGAGAAGAGTCCCACGATGACTTCTGTACCAGCTGGATTTTTCTCAATACTGGTTTTCCATCTTCATAGCTCTGAATTCCCTCCTAAAAGCAAAGAGTACTCATTTTCTTCAGTTACTGTATTCTGGTAAAATTTTTTCTGAGGCTGATGTTTTCTGAAACTTAATTTGTTACTGAATTTGCTGTGCTTTATATGGCAAGTGTATGTTGTAACTGATTAACTTGACAGTTTAGATCCTGACATTCCATGATCACTACAAGGGGGTTAGACTAGATGACCTTTAAAGGTCCCTTCCAACACAGAACATTCTCTGATTACAAAATCTTGACAGTACAAGTACTGCAAGGTATATGATGAGGAGATTATTGTATGTTGGGCTCTCAAAAATGTTACTAAGTTGTAAAAGGCTACTAGTAGCATTACTTAAAACTTGGTTAGATCGTAACACTAACTTATCTTTAGTTTTAGTTACAAAAAATTGATTTTGTAAGTCATAAAGTGGATCTATTGTCAATATAGTAAAAATGAGAATACTATACTGAACCTGGATGATGTTGAGCATCTCAGAAGTGGAAACAGAGTAGAGTCTAATCAGGTAAAGTACAAGGTTATGGCTAGGGACTAATAATTTTATTTTTTTTTTTTTACATAAGCTTATAGCTTATTAGTTAGGCAAAAGAGGAAGAGCTGGTGTATTAGTTACCTTCTGCTCAGTTTACCACCAGCATCATGCAGTTGGATAAAAAGACATGCTCTTGGAGAGGCCTTTACAGTAGAAATAGTAAGTACTTTGTTTTGGAAGATAGCGGTAGGATCTCATGTGGAATATTACATATAAATGTGATCAACTAGTGTTAAGAAAAAAGCATTAAAACCAGATGATGTGAATGAGGAGCTGTTAGGGTAATCAGAAGCTGTGGAGAGCCTGCTGTATGAAAATAGCTTAACAGAGCCTGCCTTCTTCTCACTGTCAAAATGAAGGCTACAGGAACGTAAGTCCTGTTTATAAATTTACTGGGGAAATGAACAGAAGTAGACAGCAGAAATTGACCTGTTTTACTAAAGTAATGCTGGGGAAAAATAATATATGAATGAATTTGAAATGAATGGCGTTGAAATTAGAAAAAGGGTTTTAAGGTCATTTGTTACACAGAATGAGTGGGGATAAAAAACCCACCAGTAACAACAGTATCACCACAGTACAATGCAATACAGTCAAATGTGATCGGTTTATGATAGAAAGTGTGGCCTTCTGTGATGACAGAGACTGAACTTCAATTCTGAGACTTCATCAAGTCTTGTGTGCTTACGCTTTCTCAGAAGTTTGGGAAAGAAAAACTTTATCTGGGCATGGCGTGGTGGTCATTGAGAGGAAATCAGATGCACGGGATGCTGGGCACAGGAATTTCCCTGATAGGGTAACTTGTTTAAACAGGTGTTTTGGTTTTGTGGTTGCACAGCTGGAAGAGCATATCAGTGTTAGTGCACCTAATCCCTGTCTTCTGCCATCAGTAGTGACTTTATATGATGGGAAATCTGTTTTGCATAATGGTGGGTTTGGCCACCAGCGAAGGAAATGGACCTAAATAAAAACTTAGGCTTCCACAGAATTCTGCTTTTTGGTTTCCATCTTTATACTTCTTCTTGTCTATCATATATCACAGTCTCTCACTCTGCAAGTGGCTAATGTTTATGCTATTGTATAATTGCTATACTGGATACAGGGCAAAACAAGCCTGATATGCTTCAAAAACCCCATTAAATATTGAAAAAGTCAGCTGACACAAAACCCTTTAATTCCTAAATTATCCTGCTTTAATATAATAGCTGTGGATTTATTTCTTTTCAGGGGAGGGAGATTAGGATTGTTCTTTACTAATTAGCTTCACAGAGTCAGACCTTGTAAACAGTAAAATAATCTCCATTTGTACTATAGTTCTATTTTATATTTGTGATGTTGAATGCCATTTCTTAGGGATCTGCACTCCTGTAGAATGCAGCTTATGTTGATAAATTAATCTCAGCAAAAATTTTACTTCTTAAACTGAGAAAGAACTTTCTATTGTACTTATACGAGGGAAACATTTGAGTTTCACTGTTTAGCAATCATATAGAAGGAACAGAAAATCTCAGTTTGAACTGGCTTGCAATTGCCTTTTTTGCAATATTACAAATAGCTTATTTTTACATTTCATTCATCGCAACTGTACTTTGAGTGCTATCAATGTGTATCTAAAAAGAAGAAAATTATGCCAGGTGTTTCATTGTAACTAGGGCAGCTGTGTAGGTGTTTTACTATTTACTCTGTTTCTTCGTTAAGAAATTTGCTATACAGTTGATAACATTGGAAGAGATGGATTGTTATGTAAAGGTTTATAATTTTGGCTATAAAGCAGAAAGTTACTAGAGTGAAAAATTAAATTTCATAATTGATTTAGTGTAGAAGTAAAGTTCACATAATTATTTTAAGTATGAAATTTATTTAAACAGTTCTAAAAAAGAAACCAAGTTAAATACTTGGGCTGAATCCAATGAAAACTTCAGTGAGACTCTTATTTCTCACTCTATTGTAAAAAAATAATTAATTCTGTTATCTGTATTTCTATTCTTAAATATTGCTGGATACTTCACAGGCCACATGCATTTGTTTTTACATGTGCAGATCATTGACACTTCAATAGCAGGTCAGTAATTTTGAATTGTTAATTCTGGGATAAAGGTAAACTAAATTTTCATATTCTCTGAAATATATTATTTCTGGTCTTCATTTTTAGACCAGTATTTAAATTAGGAGATGTAATGCTAAATGTTTAGATAGTTTTATTAAACATTTTAAAATGAAAGTGTTTCATTTGCAGCACATTCTTTGGTCCTTTGCATTAATATTTTTTACCTGTAAAATTAATAAAGTATTTTTTTTGTATTCTCTTAGAAGTTTTGTTTATTTCTTTAAAGTGGAACAGCAATGTAGACTGTGAGGAGTAATTTAGGAAATGTAGTGAGAAATGATCAAAACTACATTGAAAACGACTCTAGGAAAGAAAAAAAGCTAATTATTTAAGAAAGTTGGGCATCAATTGGGATATAAATTTGAAGTTTGTATGATAAAATAATTCTTTCATGCTTTTTAAGTCAGCCTGCGCCCAACAGCTCAGTCTCCAGTACAGTTCATTCAGTGTTTCTTTTTTTGCACAAACCTTTTAACTTTCTGTACCTCATTGCATTTCTCTCCATTCAATTTTTTTGCACTTTTTCTGTAGAATAAATATTACCTCTCTACACTTGTCAGTCAGCTTTCCTAGCAGTTACTTTTGCCATTATTTGAGAGGGTATTTAATATACGAGCTGAGCTTTGTCCTAGAATTCTTCTCCCTGTGGGTTTGAATCATCAAGCAGCTTCCTATAAATTAAATATGTGAGTAAAATGACAGCTTGGTTTAAAGAATACACTATAAAATTCCTTATTCATTGGTTTCAAGTAATCTAATATTTCCTCCCTCTGTTTTACAAAGACGATAATGTTAAAAAACGCTGTGGAAAAATATTAGGTAAGCCCCAACTTTTTCATGGGTGGATGAGATATTTTCTTTGTACTTGCCTCTCCCTGGCTGCCTGGCCAAGCGGTGGGTTTGCCCTGGAGAAGGGTTTGGGTGATAGTCAGTCAGAGTGACAGTGTCGTTCTCCCTGTGCTGTCCCAAGATGCAAATGCTTCAGTATAAAATGGCAAATATGCTGTTTAAAATTATTTAATAACAGCAGTTGAAATTGCATTTCCTTTGAGTGTCATTAGTGTGTGTTGAATGAAATACTTCTATGAGGATTTTGCTGTGCCAGATACATAGATTGACACAGCTGTCTTTGCAAGAATCTCTCAGCTGTCTAAACAGCTGTAAAAATAAAAATACCCCTCATTGACTATTAAAATTCTTAGCAGCAAATCCTTCCAGTCACTTCTGGCATGCTGAGCTTAACCAGGAGATGTTTTTGCAAAATACTTAAATAAGTAGTTAGAATGGTAGGTGATAAATGATGATCTAAAAGTATAAAATCTGATTATCTTGGCAGGATATTTCTGGCTTTGTGATTAGAAGGTGTAGGATGTAATTAGAAGGAGGATGATCCTCACTTTAAAAGCTTAAATGTTTATTATATTGTTCATTCATGTGGAAGAGTGACGTGATCTGCAAACATTTTCATGTAAGGATAATTTTACGTAGGCACTTTAGCTCCATTGAGTTCATTTGGATTATTTACCTGTCTTAATGTATCTGTAACAGTTTGCAGGATCATTGATTGAACAGATGAGTTAGTAATGCCAAGTAACTAAATAAAGCAAGTAATTTTAGCTGTCTGTGGGGCTTAGGATATGCATTTAGAAAATATGTGGGTCCTGGTGCAAATATTCATAATTGCTACTCCAAGAAAGAGCACAATAAACTTGGAATATCCTATAGAATTTGTGGTTAATGTGTAAGGTTGTTTGCTACTCTGCAGAATGAATAACTTCTATTTGAAGAATTCTGTCATATTTTGGTATATAATGCATAGCATATGGAATTTGTGGGAAGACCTTAGATTGTTTCAGATACAGTGTAGCAATAATTGCCGAGGAAAAAATAGTATTTTTTGTACTTGTAGCGAAATGATGCAAAGTGATCATCTAGTAGATTGCAATTAAATATCAGAAGCCCTACTTGCCAAATCGCATTGTTATGGTTCATTTAAGGCAGTGGCATATTCTAACAGCCTGGAAGTCCTGTTACATCCTCTCAAGCGTATCCATCATGTGCCAGTTATTTTGTGGAGAAGAATCATGCTGGCTGCTGCACCTCATACCCTAACAAATGCGAACTATAAATTTACTGGGAAGAACTTAATTTCTGGCAGTATATCATTCTGAACTGAATATATTTCAGTTAAGTATATTTCATTTCTAGTCTTAGCGTCCACCAGGTTGGATTTAAATTGTGTAAAATTTTCATTGAAAGTCTTAGCCATTTTGCATAAAACATAGGGTGGAATGGGAAGAACTGAAAATTACTTTTTTTTTTTTTTATCTCCATTTGAGCGAAGTTTAAGCTTTTTGACATAAACACAAGGAGATATTTTTGGTTGGTTTCGGAGGGGATTTTTTTGTTTTGTAAATACCTTGGGAATATGGTGCTGAATTTTTTTATGCAGTTCTGCCACCAAGACAACTAAGCCACTGACTAAGGCTCTAATCCCAACAGCTTCATGGCTGCCCATGGCTTGGACAGGAGTATGCTTCACTGGATAAAAANCTGAAAGAAGGGCAGTGAAGCTGGTGAGGGATCTAGAGAACAAGTCTTACAAAGAGGAGCTGAGGGAACTGGGGTTGTTTAGCCTGGAGAAAAGGAGACTGATGGGAAGTCTTATTGCCGTCTACAAATATGAAAGGAGGTTGTAGCCAGGTGGGAGTTGGTCTGTTCTCTTGTAACAAGTGATAGGACAAGAGGAAATGACTTCAAGTTGTGNGGGTGGCTGATCACAAGTTGTTCCCCAGGAATTGAAGCTGGGGCCTATTCTCTTTAATAGCTTTATCAATGATGTGAATGAGGGAATCAAGGGCACCCTCANCTGTAAAGCACTGGAACAGACTCCTCAGGAAGTTGTTGAATCTCTATCCCTGGAGTATTTAAAAGATGGGTAGATCTGGTGTTTAGTGGCATGGTTTAGTACTGGACTTTGCAGTGCTAGGTTAGTGGTTCGACTTGATGATCTTGAAGGTCTCNTGTGTTGGTCTGCTTGAAGGCAGGGAGGTTCTACAGAGGGATCTGGACAGTCTGGATCAATGGGCTGAGGTCAGTTGTATGAGGTTTAACAAGGCCAAGTGCTGGGTCCTGGTCTTGGGTCACAACAACCCCATGCAACACTACAGGCTTGAGGAAGAGTGGCTGGAGAGCTGCCTGGTGGAAAAGGACCGGGGCGTATTGGTTAACAGCCGGCTGAACATAAGCCAGCAGTGTGCCCAGGTGGCCAAGAAGGCCAACAGCATCCTGGCTTGTTATCAGAAATAGTGTGGTGAGTAGGAGTAGGAGAGTGATTGTTCCCCTATAGCTGACACTGCTGAGGCCACTCCTTGAATACTGGTTCAGTTTTGGGCTCCTCACTGCAAGAATGACACTGAGGTGCTGGAGCATGCTGAAAGAAGGGCAGTGAAGCTGGTGAGGGATCTAGAGAACAAGTCTTACAAAGAGGAGCTGAGGGAACTGGGGTTGTTTAGCCTGGAGAAAAGGAGACTGATGGGAAGTCTTATTGCCGTCTACAAATATGAAAGGAGGTTGTAGCCAGGTGGGAGTTGGTCTGTTCTCTTGTAACAAGTGATAGGACAAGAGGAAATGACTTCAAGTTGTGCCAGGGGAGGTTTAGGCTGGATATTAGGAAAAATTTTTTCACAGAAAAGGCTGTAAAGCACTGGAACAGACTCCTCAGGAAGTTGTTGAATCTCTATCCCTGGAGTATTTAAAAGATGGGTAGATCTGGTGTTTAGTGGCATGGTTTAGTACTGGACTTTGCAGTGCTAGGTTAGTGGTTCGACTTGATGATCTTGAAGGTCTCTTCCAACCTAAACGATTCTATGATTCAAGTTAATACTGTTGTAGTGAATCTTTACTGGAGCGGCTGTGTTGTAAACTTGATAAAGAGAATTTAAGAAACTATATCAGTCTTGCATTTGGTTATTAAAGATTGTTCTGTTCGTTTGTGAAGCTAACTGGGGTGAAATTCGAAGGCAGTCTTCAAACCTGGGTATGAATGAGAACTTAACTGCATCAGGCATCCATTGCTAAGGTAATAGGTGTTGTCTTAAGCAATGCAACTAATGAAGCTCAAAAGAGATGTAAAATAAGTAAGAAATAAAGTATTCTTGAGTCCATATTAAAGTCTTCATTGTGTAACTATGTTATGTTACGTAAATGAATAATGATGAGACCCTCTGTAAAATTTAAGATAGATAAACATGTCACTTGGTGTCTCCTGTCAGCCACAAAACACTGAAGCTGAAGAAGTTAGTTTCAGTTCTCCCTCCTGGAAATTGCAGAACCTTTTAAATTCACTGTGAATATTTCATAAGTGGTAATGTTATTCTGCCTCTAAGCAGTTCATTGCAGTGTAAGTGAAGTACAAAAGATGTGACTCCCCCAAAATAATGCATGTGGATTTTAAAAATTAAATCCAGCTCGTAGTGAGGACTCTGTCCTAAATTTCTGGCCAAATCCTTTTTCAGAGTGTTTACAACTCCCAGAGGTACAAGTGACAATGAAGATAACATTATCCTCATTTATTTTACTTGTCTAATTAGCACATTCCTTTCTGTGAAATGGAAGTAATGAGCTTAACAGAGTAAATATGTTATTTTTTGATATAAAGAAATTGCAAGTGGTTTAGAAAAATATGCAACATAAACATTTTTCAGTGACTTGAAACAAAACATCCTTTCCATGTCATTACTTTCATCAGCTAATGATGTGCCAGAAGCAAAACATGCAAATATATGTTTGCAGTGAAAGTCAACAGAGTATCCAGGATTACAGAAAAATAACATATGGGATGCTCTAGATACTGATTTTTCAGGAAACATTAATTTAGTATTTCAATGAACTTGTGGATTCTTTACTTCCATATAACAGGAAAAGAGCCCATATTAAATGGCATTGGCTTGCAAGGCTGCTGCTGGTGCATAACATGGTTGCTGTAGTGACCTAACATCATCTGATAGAATTGTAGTTATGGCCATAGCACCAAAAATTCTGGAAAGAGTAGTTTGGAAAATACTTTAGAACATAGGAATATTTGTATTCTTGCAGGTCTGGGTTACTTCCACTTGTATTATTTTCATTTCACATTGCTTGCAATTTAAGCATCTTTTTTTTTCAAATTCTTTTAACATTTACTAGGAAATCTTTTAGGTATATGATATATAGTAGAAATAGGTCTTCTTAAAGTGTTTGTATTTTATATAGAAGGAATTTTATATTAACTGTCACACCCCACCCGATCCTGTGTTTCATTTGATGAAGAAAACATTTGAAGCACATGTGCAGTCCCTTTCTTTTGTAGTAAAGATACTAGTACAAAGAATTCTTGTATCAACCTTTTTTTTAAAAATTTTGAATGAGTATCATAATGCAACATCTCATAGATAATTTTAAAAAGGTTTAAGTATTAAAGTATTTAAATATTACAACAGATTAGTTGTTACTGTTAAAATGCTACATTACGTTGCATATGTCTAGATTCTAAAAGTGCTGTGGTCAGAAATATATTCACTGCAAATAGATTCAATGCTCGTGATTAAAATAGCTGAAGTAAATTCTTATTTTAGTGTGATGGATTTAAGTGGGATGTGAATTATTTGGAAATAATTTTGTTCATTTTATGTTACAATACTTGATATTTTATATAGTAAATTTGATTCAATCTATAAATGATGTTTTATGCAATTCAATTCTATAAAGATATTTATCATTAATTAGTTTTTAATGGTAACAAGCCAATAAATCACACAGAACAGACATTTTTCCCCTTAAGTACTTTTTAATTTTTTATTTGCTGGTGTATTTTGTAAGTAAAAGTATTATCTGTTTGGCAGTCATAAGAGAAACATTTTTAGCAGTGAACTATTTCTCTCTATTTGACAAGATATTAATCATGTAAATTCAAAAAATAGGTAACAAATAAATTGAATCATTACAAGCTGTGCTAAGTTACAAGAGGATTGTTTTAAAGTGATCTTAAAAAGGAGAGAACTTTGATAGGAGTTAAACTTTTACAACATATAACTGTAGCATTCTCTGTGGAAAAATTGTATCACTATTGTTACTTCAGGAAGAAGTATTTTAAGATGAAATGGCTAAGCTGTTGGAAAAAAATGTTCCCTTTAAAAAAAATATATCTCAATTTGAAAATATCTCATGGGTGTGTAGTACTTACATAGCTCATAGAAGTGACTGCTCATAAGAATGTAACATATATATGTTGTCAAAACAAATTATGGTTAAAATTTGTAGCATTTGGTTCTTGCAGCAGTCAAGAAAAGTACTGTACCATGAAAACTGCAGATGCTTGACTTTTCTGTAATTGAAAGTAAACTGTTCAAATTAGACATATTTTTAAGAAAAAGACATTTAATCTGTATTTAGTGTCAGCTTTACTGCATGAAATCCACCTTTTATAAAATGAGGTTTGATTGAATACCTCTTTGGAAAGCTTCTTTTGAAAATCTTGATCTAAACTTTTACATCAAAAATAGTTACTGTTTTAAATGAGATCATCATGCTCATTATTAACTTCTGGTAGGATTAATCTCATTCTTACAATAATAAATAATTTACAGTTGAAAATCTATATGGGGAAGTAATAGACAATATAAATGTAACAGTCATGTACAAAGTGATACGGAATAAGTTTTCTTAACTGTTTGAGCCCCACACTTTAATGACAACAGCATAAATAAATCAGAATAAAAAATCAGAACAGAAAATGAAACTTTGGTAGTAAGAGTTCTCTCTGAAAAGTTCTTTGTGGGATTTTAAATTTTATATTCTTTTATATGTGGCGATTTAAATTTTATAATCTATAGATGAGATAGAAGAATTAAGAGTTCTAATTGATAGAAACCACGATTGAATTAAACCTTTGCAACTAGTCATTGAGTTCCTGGGTCTAAATTTTCCAGCTATTGTCAGCAGAAAAATTAGTAGTCTCGCACGAAAGATGTTGCTACAGTATACCTTGTGTAATGGACTTTAACCTTATTTTTCATCTTCTTTTTATTATAGTAGTTGTAATATCCAAAGAAATATTAACAATTCCATCGAACTCTGCCTATTCATATTGGTCTTTAAAATAAACTTTTGTTTGTCATCCTACAGAAAGTACATTCCTGTACTGAAAAAACGGAGTTGTAAAATCAGTGTTCTCATATAGCAACTCAATAGTCATATGATGTTCTTCTAGCTCTTAATTTTTTTAAGTATCTGTAGTGTTGCAAAAGACTAGTATGGGAGAGGCCCTGGGGCATAAAATGTTGCAGAAATAATTCATTTTTAAAGGAAAGTTCTCTCACCTTAGAGAGTATTCTTCAGAGTAGGAGAATTTAAAAATAAAAAAATACTTCTTTTTTACTGATTTTAATCCATGTCAATCAGAAGGGAAAAATGAAATAGATCCTGAAGATATGGAAGTAAAGAAAATAAGACCAAAATAGGATAATTAAGGGGCAAAGTATCAGTTTGGAATTGTCTGTCTTACTAGCTATACATTAGTCTCATTTATTGGTACCGACCAAGGTTTTGCATGTGGAGTTTTGTTTACTATGAGTATAGAATGATAGAGATTAACTTCAGAGTAAGGAAAATTTTGAGCAATAAACTCTTCAACTATTTTCTTGTTGGCCAGATGCCTAAAAGCAGTTCCCCTAAACCGTGGAGCAGACTGCTTTATTTTTCTATACGTTGCAGAAGGATGAGTAATGTTTTCTTTCAGCGATGCCAAATAATGGATTTGTTTTCTTATTTTATCCTTTTTGTACAGTTGTAAATGTCTATAAATGCCAGCCGTTCTCAGTAGTACATGTTTTTAAGTGTTCTACATGCAGGACTCTAATATAACAATGAGTACCTGAATCTGGGGTAAGAGTAAAGTGTAAACTTAAATAAAGCTAAAATAAATTTGGATAAAGTTTTGCATATTAGCATACTAGAATATTGTAATTTGGGGAAATAGAGTGAGTGTACCCAGTACTAGAGGATGCATTTAAAATACAATCACGGGTTTAACTTCCATTCTAAAAGTCAAGGTGTAAGGTTGTTTTGAAATGATGTGTGTGGTACATTTTATTGTGATGAATTTCAACAGCAGATTTTTAGTAGAATCTGTGCTCTTAAGTTGTTTTGAAAAGTCTTCCTAAATGTGTATTAAACTTGAAATGTTGAGTTGAAATTATGTGACCGATTAAAATGCCTTTATGGCATATAATAATGTATTTTCCAGGAGGCTTTGAGTGAAATTCAAGCAAATAAAGGTAATTAGCAGCAGTCATATTGAATAATCAAGGCCACAATTTGACCTCTGCAGGTAAGAAGCAGGAAGAACATTGATTTAATGTTTCGTCTGAGTTTTTAAAAATTTAAGTATTTTTTTCTAACAAAACAGTTTTTTACTTCAGTTGAAGTATGGAAGTTAGTACATATTCTGCTAAATAAGTATGACTTTTCCATACTGGTTTTCAAAACTGGATTTAAAACATTTTACAGTGAATCAGAAATCCCATGCCTGCTACTTT
>VYZX01016299.1:168604-209222 GCA_013401335.1 Brachypteracias leptosomus
AGGACACTTAGTGTTTCAGAGGCTTAATTTAACCCCATTCCTCCATAGGATGTTAGAATGATGGAGGTATGAGGAGAAGTAAGTGGATTCTGAGATTGCATTGAATTTGCACACAATCTGGTTTCCACACTAAACCTTTCTGTGATGGTAGTATGGACTAAAATGTGGAAAAGTCATTTGCATTCATATTTACGTTTCTCCTGTGGGCTGCACCACACACAAATNCTCATAAGGAAGGATTGCTTTGTTTTTTCTTCTTGTGTAACATTTATTAGTGATGTTACCTGCCATCAATCTAGACTGATGAGGTTAAATGTGTACCAAACCACCTCATGTGTAGGGATACATTTCTTTTCTAAGATGTGATGTTACAGTTTGTGTGGATTTGAGCACAGCCATAGTCTTCTGGATGTTATAAAAGTTGGGGCCTTTCTTGTCCTGCTGCTGGAGACGCAGGGGAGCTAGCAGTTCCCCATGGTGAAGTGGAATGTAGGGGTGGCTTTTGAGTTACAGAACTGGCCAAGCTGGCTAACCTGTTGCTTTTCTTAATGTTTCAAGTCATTTCTGCTAGATACAGCCTGGTGGCATGGCTGGCTACCTTCTCTTTGTCCCCTCTTAATCAACAATTTACTAGAAATTGCTTCAGCTGTTGCTTTCAGATAGGCTGTGGGGGGAAAAAGACAAGTGGTAATTGTCAAATATATCAGTCGTATATATCAGATTGTCCTTTCTAACATGGCCTGAAAACGCTGTAGTTTGAGAAATTTCCTGCAACTTCATTTCATGAAGGCTGCAGGGAGATGATTTCCTCCCCTTGTTACTGGGTAACACAAAATTCTATAATGTTTTGTGGCTTCCCACTGGTTGAAAGTCCTTTTCAGACCCGGAAACAGGTTCTGTATTNGGGCAGCTGAACATGTGGATTTGGCATATCAAGGAGCAGGTTTGTCTGGAAAACAGTGTAGAGACACAGCAAACTCTGCTTTCTAGTTTGTCTAATAAAACATCCAGATGGTGGAGGCCATAACATCATGTCTTTTGATTGGTGTGACTAGATGTTAGTGTTATAGAATGAGCTGCTCGAAGGTTTTTCTAAGAGAGAACAGAGAGAACCTTAATTTGTCTTGTTGTAAGGCACATTTCAAGGGAATATTCCCTTATTTTTTCTCTATGCTATAGTAGGTAATTGGTCTCAATGTGCTTGACACAGCAGTTGTAGTAGATTTCTATCCTGCTATCTACTCCACAACGTTTGCATATAAGATAGTGCATTTATGTTTCTGAGAAATGGAATCATGGAATCACAGAATGNCCTTTCTTGTCCTGCTGCTGGAGACGCAGGGGAGCTAGCAGTTCCCCATGGTGAAGTGGAATGTAGGGGTGGCTTTTGAGTTACAGAACTGGCCAAGCTGGCTAACCTGTTGCTTTTCTTAATGTTTCAAGTCATTTCTGCTAGATACAGCCTGGTGGCATGGCTGGCTACCTTCTCTTTGTCCCCTCTTAATCAACAATTTACTAGAAATTGCTTCAGCTGTTGCTTTCAGATAGGCTGTGGGGGGAAAAAGACAAGTGGTAATTGTCAAATATATCAGTCGTATATATCAGATTGTCCTTTCTAACATGGCCTGAAAACGCTGTAGTTTGAGAAATTTCCTGCAACTTCATTTCATGAAGGCTGCAGGGAGATGATTTCCTCCCCTTGTTACTGGGTAACACAAAATTCTATAATGTTTTGTGGCTTCCCACTGGTTGAAAGTCCTTTTCAGACCCGGAAACAGGTTCTGTATTAAAGCATGAGGATGTTAACTCCAAACTTAATTTTACCAATTACAGCATGCTTTTCTCTCAGTTACTCGTGCATTAAAACCTTTCTGTCCTTATTCATATAAATAGGTATTTTTCACTTAGAGAATAAATCTTCATTTTTTAAAAAAACAACCAAACAAAATTCTCCTTGAAATATGCTTGGCTGTGTACACAAATGTACCTCATACTCAGAAAGGTTCCTCTCAAGCACTTGAATTGACTTACTACTTAGTGGCTGAGTCTACTACAGGGTCTCATGCTGAATGCTACAGTCAGTCATTTCTAAATTTAGCCTTTTTATCTTATTGTACATTTGGTTTTACTCAAGCTGCGCTGACAGTGTCTCACACATGCATAGTTGCTTATCTTGAGATTGACAGTACAGATGGTTTTCTCGCTCAAAGGCAGCATTTGACAACGCACAATGTATACTTCACTGCTGAGACAGGCAAGAGCAAAATCTATATCTTTCAGCAGCTTCTTAGTTATTCAAATTTATAGCTATGTTAGCTGTAAGAGAAACAGGTTCCAGGTAGGCAGTTGCGTTCCAGATAACTCTTTGTAACTGGAAAAAAGATAAAGAAAAACAAGCAGTGAGATTAGAAAGGATATACATTTCCTGGGTAGATGGAATGGTGTCTGGCAGTTTATTTGGGAGGGGGAAAAAAACAAAAAGAAAGAAAAAGATGAAAGAAGAAACAGAAGAAAACAGCCACAAATTTTATAAAATATACTCTTCTGATAGACAAATATATTGTGGGTGGCTGTAGCATATAAATGGCAAATAGCCACCTGCTTTTCTGTTACAATTTGCAGCTTTTCTTTCACATTTGCATACTCTGTTTTCGTGTCAAATTCTGAATTTTAAAGTTGTCCCTGTCAGGTGACAGTTTAGCTCCATGAGAGAGAGAGAGAGAGTGAGAGTGAGAGAGAGAGTGTGTGTGTGTGTGTTTATGTAGACACACCATTACTATTATAAGTTTAGTCTTTAAAAATACAAAGTTACCACACAGAACTCTATTATGGAACTATTTTCTGCAAAGTTTAATCTTGGGGCTTAAAGGTTAGATGATGTCAGGGGGTAATAGGGGACTGATTTAAATTTATTTTTCTTTCCAAGGATATATTTGAAATTGTATTTCAACATCCAATACTGTTTGCTCAGAACCAGCGCTCCAGCTGGGAGAGACTGGCAAATGGCAGCAGTACTTTCACTTTCTCAATCAGTAAGTTGTGCTGGAACGTTATAAATTTCAAAAATAAGATTACCATGGAGGGCGCTGTATGTTTAAATTGTGGATATTACTTTCAGCCTTAAGATTTTTGATTTATTTTGTCATCTTCTTCTACAGGGATGAGAAAAACAACAGGGAAATACAGAAGCTGCCTTCAAAACTCTTGACACTTTACTCAGATCTTTTGGATTTGGAATTCACATAGCAGACTGTTTTCTCTGAACTCAAGTATCCTTAGTATTCATCTTGGCTATTCTTCAGAAAGTTCGAATCTTCCTTAATTATGAAATCAGTGATGGGCAGTTGATTGCTATAGTAAGTAGTTTCAGATGTATTTAAAGATATTCCAGATGTTGTATGAATGCTACACATTGCCATGCTTCACTAGGTTACATCTCTGAACCTCACTGTGTAAATATTAGAAGCAGGATTTTATTCAATAAAATATATTATGCACATGTTGTCTCTTAGTTTTGTTATTGTTTTGTGAAAACCCAAAGAAGTTATTTGAATGTGACTGTATTTTCAACAAGAGAAACCTTAGGCAGCAAGGCCAGCTTTTGCATCTGATCTGATGGAGACCTCCTTTAGCCAGTGTCATTAGCTGTCTTTCAGTTAAGTGGCTTCATGTAAAATAGTCCCAAATACTGATTTTTCTTTCTGTAAGGGAAAGAAATGAAAACTTCATTTTTCATGACAAGGGAGGGGAGATTTTTTTGCTTTGTTGCAAGAGGTGAGAGCCTCCATTGGTACATCTTTGCTGTAATATCTCTTTAGTTATTTTTCTTCCATATGTGAAATGTGTCTGCTGCTAAGCAGTTGCACAAAATGTTCCAGTTTGTTGAGAAAAGGTAGCAGTACCCTGACATATTCATGCCAGTGGTGGGAGAAGAGGCAGCACACATACCTTTTTCTGTTGGTGAGGACACAGAAATACAAAATTACCAAAAGGACTCTACTATAAAATTAAACCTGAATGTTTATTTTTCCTGTGCTAATATAAAGGGCACTGAACATCCCTGAGTGTAAAAAGTTGTCCAGCTTTTCAGACTGAGAGCTTCTGAGCTCAGTGGAGGTTTACTTAATTTTTAATAATGCCATTCTTTTCCATATGACAAGCCAAGAACACAGCAAAGATGTGAAAATTATCCTTTCTTGTCCTGCACTCCAGGACTGCTCAAAGGGCAGCAGATCTTCTTCCAGCACAGTAGTTTTAAAGCTTATTACTAAATTCCTTTGGTACCAGCTCTGCTTGTTTTTCCAGTACCTAAATTAAGTGTGAATTCAGCAGTTTGCAGTTGTTTTGGTTGCTTTGCTTTCTGTACAAATCAATCTCATGCTGCATTGCTGCTTACATGTGGGAAGGAGGGGAGGAGTTGGGAGGGTGTATGCTAGTAGCCAGATAACCACATTCCCATTATTATTCAGGGGGATCTTTCAGGGAGAAAGAAGAATACTTTTGTATGCAAACCTGCTCAGGGCAGTCCTCAAGGTGATGGCTGAAATATGCTAGGGACAAAGCTCAGGAGGATAACTTCACTCTGAATGTCTGTGGATATTCCCCCACCATATCATCCATCACCCATTCTGATGATCTGGGAGGTTGCTAATCGAGCAGATTCACTGAAAACCAAGGGAAAAGCGGCCTTTGGGACAACATTCTTGCTTGCTAAAGAGCATGCACCCACATCCATAAGTGGAATGGATGGACTTAGGAATCACAGAATCTCTATGGTTGGAAAAGACCTTTAAGATCAAATCCGACCGTTAAGGAGCAGTCCTTGCAGTGTGGTTCATTGCTTATAACATGGGCGGTGCGTGCCCTCAAGCAGGACCCAATTCAAAAAGCCACATTCAAAGGACTTGTACAGATGGAAGGTGCTAAATGATAATTCTTTCAGGCCCTACTACCATTTTGTGTAAGATTCTGCATTCACAGTTCATGCATCCCCTACAGAATCCCACAACTGATAATGAAGCTGTTTGTTAACGATGACATTCAGGATGTCATTATTAGTCAAGTATTCTGGCTGTAAGTCTCCTGTAAATGCCATGTATATAATTTGTTTATTATTTTAAATGAGATAGATGCATAATGTATTTTATATTTTCTATGCTGGATGGAAACTATTTTGTTTTTTAAAATTATTTCTCTCTTTGTAGCAAATCAATAGATATTTTAATAACCGTCCTCTAAAAACATACTGTTACTATATTTCAAAATATACAAAATAGATATAATTATAGCACTGCCATAGTGAAATGTGCTTTGGTAATTAATAGCCTTAATACTATATACTTTGTATTTGCAGTTTTCACAGATAAAAGAAATTTGTAATTTAGTACAGTGCTTAAGTTCAAGTTGCGTGTATGGAAATACAAAATAATCTATTTCTTAAATAAACATGGAGAAAATATTTGCTCTTAATGTGTGGACTGCTACAGTCTGGTTGAGGGGCAGGTTTTGTATTTTCAATGAGTGGTGATGTGTCATTTTTTAATAGTAGAAAAAAGGAACATTTTTTATATCTTTTGGATAATAGAATATTTTTCCCTGGCAAGGACAATTAATGTTCTAAAATAGGTGCTGCTCCCCAAAGCCTGCCTAGATGGCAGCATCGACTCATGTAACCTGTGCTCAAGGATGGCAGCTCTTTAAAGTGCGTGTTATGGAAAAATGACATACAGTTCTAAATTGGACAGGAAGGTGTATGCTCTTACATACAAATAACTGTTTCTCATTAAATTCCTTAATAACAAAATCCAAAGACAAGTCATATTTTCTAGTTTTTAACCACTTAGGTCTCTTCATTAGATTAATTAGATTATGCAAAAAATGTGTGGAGGAACATTCTCAGGTTTAACATGGGCAATGATTGTTTCACTCTAACTCCTTCTAAAGTAAAAAATCATGTCAGTAGTCCTTGCTGATAGTCCAGAAAATTAGTAATCTTTCTAGTCATGCTCATTTAACACTAATTGCTGGAAATACTTAGGGTGCATAGTTTAATGCTGGATTCTGAGATTGAAATTCAAGAAAGACATACACAGCCTTCATGGGATCCCAGATTTATTGTCTGCAGATGGAAGACCTGTGCACTTCTGTCATTTAGCTCAGTTAAGACTGCAGTGCCATAACAACGTTGTTGTAATAAACAGTGCACCAATTAATAAAAATTGGATTTAAATCATTAGAGGTGTTCTCCCTCATGGGATTGCACGTGTTTATAAGAGGATTAGCCAGTAGTATGTTCTCACTGCAGTAGCCAGGAGCCTTGACACAATGACCTTCCGCTCCTACAGTCTGATAATCAATTCTGAGCTCATGAATCTTTTCAGACAGCTCACTTACTCCCATAGCTAAAAAACGGTGTTCCCGGTGCACTGGTTTATTGCAGAAACTCTGTTCTAGCCACATAACTTCAGAGGCGGCAGCTGAAAGGAATCCATTCAGCAAGCTGACAGAGATTGTTATCACAGCAGCTCATGGGGTTCAGTGAGCATTGTATGTTCATAACAAAATAAGCTGACACAGTCTGTAAGCTCTGCCAGATTTCAGTAGACCCAAAATAAGGATGCAGTTCTTTTGTGGCTCTTTTGCTGCTTAGCTGCTCTGCAAGATACACATTTGTTAGATATGGGAGATGTACATCTGACTTCTGTATAAACAAGATTTTTAGAACTCAATTTGGTTTACTTATGCTTTGGCATTGAGTACCCTTGCAGACACTCTGGGGTATCCTGCATGTTCTCCAGTCTCAAGCTGCTGCTTCCATAGGTCCTATGTGATATCTCTGCCAACCCGGTGGGTCTCTTGGGTGCCTTAGGGAATCTCAAATGGCACTAGTTGCCTGCATTCAGGCATCTAAATGGAGCCCTTTGTTTTCTGGGGCTTGGATAGCTGATGTTTAACTATTTCCTGTGAGCTTGCATAAGATGCTAGCACTGAGGTTGGTGCATCCCTCAATTTTCAAAAGAAATGGCTCGGATCCTCAGTAAGTACATAAGGTGGGATACATACATGTCGTGTGTGTGAAAGAAAGGATTGTCTCCTGGGTGACAGACTGATGCTGAACTGGGCAGTTCCTCAAAGCAAATGATTTAAAGCAAAACCCTGCCTTGTATCTGTCCCCTGGCTGGAGCTGGTTGCCATTACTCACAAGGTTTCTGATGAATATCTGAAGAAAACGTGGGCAGGACCTGATTGAAGTTCAGCAATGCCATGAGCAGCAGTGCTGAGTTAATGGGAGATGAGGGAGCTGCAGTCCCCTTGATTCCTGCAGGAGCTGTGTGTGGGATTCAGCTCAGGATTAAGCCACCTAAATTTAAATGTCAAGATACAAGTGTATATGGCTAAGCAGAGCAGTTGAGCTAGCTAGTAAGTGCCTTCAGGGTAATCATCTGACTCATTCTGTCGGCTGAACTGACTCTACTGACTGCCTCAGTTAACTTGTCTATGCATAGTACCACATGAGATGCTGTAAGGTATCCTGCCTGGCCTTCAGCTGCTAGTCTAGAAAGGTTTAGATCTCCCATCAGTCCTCGGTCATACCTGCTAGCTCAGGTATATCTTTCATGCCCTAAATCATCTCGGGCATCGTTGCTAGATGCTTGTGTGGGCATGTAATTCTCCAGTGGCTGTGGCTGTCATAGGGTCACAGCCCAAATGGGGACTTTAAATGCTGAACTTGAGATGAAATTGCCCATTTCATACTTTTGACAGAAGGGAAAAAGAGTGGAGAAGCAGCATATGAGCACAAACTGATGCAAGAAGCTGGGAGAAGATGATCTGTCCCTCAGTTCAACTGCTACAAGCAGCAATGGCCTAACCTGTACTTAACATCATGTTAGTCATCCCCAGCCCTCTAACAGAAAGAACTAAGCCTCATTATTAACAATACTGACTAATTTGGTAATTAGCCTGTTTCATTTTACAAGTGCTGACAAAACTGACTCAACTCCAGCTTTGTGTTTATGCTACTTGGTTTAAAATTGTTTTATGGTCTTTGGTTACATTTTTAAACCCTATTTTTGTCTGTCTTGGAGGAAAAAAAATAAGCCAAAATAATTTTACTACATTAAGAGTAGAAATTAGCGTCTGTTCTTGCTCATGTAGGTCTGTGGATAACTATTCTACAACTGACAGTAATGTGCCACCAGTGCTTGAGAAGGACTCCCTGTTGATTCCTGCATCTAATTAATTACTTTTATATGATAATTAAATCATTCCTGTTTACTTGCACTCTGTTTACTTGCAGTTGAGTACTTGCTGAAAACAGAAATTGTCTGAATGATGATGCCTGTGGCTGCACTCTTGCAGTGTTTGCAAGCTCTGCTGTGCCTGAGCCAATGCCAGTTGTAGTTTTGTGCAGTCTCAGGCAGCTTTAGGGTAAGTGACCCAGGCTGCAGGCAGATGGTTTCTTTCCAGTGTTTCCACCACAGCCCTTGCCAGCACTGCCCTTAGCCTGGGAGATGAAGCGATGCATATAAGCACAGTTGTTCCTCCCCTGGGCAAAGCTCTGATTAGCTCCCACTATGAATTCGGGCTGCTTATGCCTGACCTGGACTTGTCCTGCCTTTCCGAGGGAAATCTTGAGGACAAGGGAGATGGTGGAGGTGCTGAGCTGCTCCAGTGGCTGACAGGGCCTGGCAGGGAGAACGGTCCCCACTGCCACCTGCACCCATGCACCTGTGGGTCCATACGAGACTCCTGTATACAAACACAAGTTTAGGCTATGCCAAGGACCTTGAGGCAGCCCTTGCCAAGGGTCCCACTAGTGGAGGGCACCATGGGTACCTTTGGTTAGGCCTGGTGTAAGGGCAGAAGCGCTCACACAGACCCTGTCTCTGCCCGGGCTGAGGCAGCAGGACCACGTGGGTGATGTGGAGACTGTGACCTTCAACGGGTTGCAGAAGCAAGCTGTGTGAGGGCAGGCAATGGCAGCATGGGCAGGAGCCAGCATGCAGAGCTGGCAGTGCCTCCCTCCAGCAGCTGAGTCAGAGCAGTTTGGTACCTGACAGGCAGGAAATAATCCATGACAGGAGACAAATGAAGGAGCCAGCTCAGCTCTGCAAGCTGGAGGACAGGGTCTGGTTGGCCTGGAGCAGCATATCCAGCTGGTAGGTCTCAGTGGCAGTTGCACAGAGGAGACATTAGAGAGACATTGTTTAGTGACAACAGTGGTGTCACTGCTCTAGAGAGCAGCGAGGCCCTGGGACCTGATGGGCAATGCATGACTCCAAGCCTGAATGCATTTGCAGTGTAGCACCTTGGCTTTCCATGTGCTCAGGTAGCTTGGTTTTCTGGGTCCTGGTTTGAGTTAGAATCTCTCCCATAGTCCCTTTCTGTTTCCCTTGGGGAAGTAAGTGAGAAGGGTTAATAGCATTTGTCATTTGTCCAGTGGCCAGCCCCACCTCTAAACCTTGACAGTCTGACACTCTTTATTTGCCAATCCAGGGTTTTGCAGGAAGGGGCGAGCTCAGATGTGTTTAAAATTTTGTGCTGGTTTGCACAGATGTGTGAAAGTTGCCTCCACCAGGACCTATGGCTGCAATATAGTACTTCAGGCTTTTCTCTACCACCCAGTCTGGTGNCGTGTATCACACTGAGGGATGCAGAAAGTAAGAGGCCACACCTGTGGAGAGGAGCAAACAGGACATGTGGCCCTAAACTGACCAATGAGGTATTCCATTCTGTGTATGTCATGTTTAGTATAAAGCTGAGGGGCCATGAGGGTCAAGCTGTCTTCTTTAATAGCTGGCATCTGAGGAGCATTCAGTCTGTTCTGCCTTCGATCCCAATNCACCTCTAAACCTTGACAGTCTGACACTCTTTATTTGCCAATCCAGGGTTTTGCAGGAAGGGGCGAGCTCAGATGTGTTTAAAATTTTGTGCTGGTTTGCACAGATGTGTGAAAGTTGCCTCCACCAGGACCTATGGCTGCAATATAGTACTTCAGGCTTTTCTCTACCACCCAGTCTGGTGCTGGGCAGTGCCTCAAGTCAAAGCAGAAGACACTTGAGAAGTAAATGTCACATACGAGAGTAGTTTGGTGTAATTATGTATCCCATAAAAACCAGGAAGATAGTGTCTGCTGTGACAATAAAACTCTTAATGCCTACTCGCTTGACCTCAGGGATTTTCAAAGATGTCCCTAGAGAGCAGTGAGGCAGTGGAGGAACAAAGCGCAGCCTTGTTCAAGTGCAGCTCCAATGACTTCATAACATCTCATATCATAACCCACTGGTCCTGAGTTTTGTTCACAAAACAGAATTTAGCTTGGAAGGAAAGTATGAACAGGTTGACATACAAAAGTTAATACATGGAGAATAAAAAGGACTAAGTGATGAACAAAAAAGATGAAGGATGACAAGATTAGAGTAACCGTAACTTATTTCTTTCCAATGATTTTTTCTTGTCAACCTCCCACCTGTCTCTTCAGTAAAGTTTTCCTCCTCCCTTTTTTGCCAGCAACTTAGCTAATTTTTCGAGTACAATACTTTTAAACTTTTAAAGTGACTTCTTCCTCACTTGTTTGTAGTAAGACCAAAGTGTGGGTTATTCAGCTGTTCCTCATTTGATGTTTGTTACACTTGAGTTAGAGGTAGCTGAAACAAAGACAAGTTGTTGTTGAACTTCCTTGCAGAGCAGAGATTACATGAAGACCCCCTTGCCTTCTTCCTCGGTCCTTTCCTTCCCAGCTTTGCCCCATGCCACAACAAACCCAAGGCATCCCCAGGCTTGGAGAGACTTCGCTGCCTCTAGGGAGGGGCCAGGGCTAAACTGAGAGAAGTGGTGAAGCAGATACCACAGTGGTGGCTGCTGAAGGTGATGTGTGGGCAAAGAGGTTTAAGGCGGGCACTAGCATTTCATAACAGAGTCGTAGCCCTGGCCTCCCTCAACCAGTGATCCCAGCTTCTCCAGGCTTCCCCTCCACTGCCAGTCCCAGACCCAGGCCCTCATGAAAGGGAGCCAGCCTGGCCATCATGGGCTGTGCATCTGTTACCTACCTGCAGCGCCCTGCCTACTGCCACCCCGTCCCACCTCTGTTAATTTGGTCTTGTTCTTCCTCCCCCAGGTGGAGGCAGTTTTGGTGACTTACAGCTATTCACTGATCAAGACAGTCAGAAGGCTGAAGCACCCACTCAGGCTCTGATAGAAGTGTTGTCCTACTCACAGCGTGAGCCTTTGGAAGAAAGCACATTATCTAGTTAGCTTTCAGAGGAGAATCTGTGATTCATCTTGTGCTATGAGCAGTGAAATTGCTGAGAGTTTTGCTGCTGGCTTCGCTAACCAAGCCCTTAGCTACCATAGTGCTGTGGGTTAGGTAAAGCCCAGTGCAAATTTGTCCGGGTTTCTGCTGTTGCCACATCAGCTCACTCTCCTCAGGTTGATGCTACTTCTTCTCTTGCAAAGCCATTTTGTGGCAATGCAGGAACTGCCTGTGTCCATCCTGCTGTTTTAGGGAGGAGAATGTTTGCATTATTGATATGGTTAAAATTATTTTGGTGGAGCATAGCTGCACAAGCAAACATATTTGCTTGTATCTGTATCTATACACACGCACTGAAGCTGCTCTTGATGAATCTGCCTCCTCAAGACTGAAGTTTAAAGTATTTTTCCCAATTAGTTTGATCAATTTTAATTTTAAATGACAAACAATCCTTAGGTTTCAGTGGCTTCCTTCTGCTGTCTTAGTATCATCTGTCCATATCCATAGATGAAACCTTACGATCCTTCATCTAGGTATGAAATCTGGGGCCATTTTCTAAGTGGGTCCTTTAGATTTATTTGCTTGTTTTTCAACAGGAGGGAATAGCTAAATTCAAGTGGGCTTTAGTTCTTTTACAACTTATTTATGAAGCTCTTTAATCCTTTCATTATCTCTGATGCTATGCTGAGAACACTGCTAGGCAAGGCCATGCTGCAATCCCTTGCAACGGGGTGAGTTATGGCTGCAAATGCTCACTGCCAGGACTTGGAGACCTGATGCTGTAACTGAGAGATAAAGCCACAACTTTATAATCCTCTGTCCTGTACACCTAGAAAACATCAGTGCTTGCTGCCCCGTCACCAGGCCCCAGCCATGCCAGCTGAGATGACAACAGGGCTCGTGCAGGACCGACCACACTTCAGAGTGTCCTTCTGGCTCAGGGAGGGTGCTGAGGGCTGTGCACTGGCAGGAGCACTGGATCAGACATTCTCCCATGTGTGCTTGCTTGTGAATAAGAGGTTCAAGTCTGGGCCACCACCACCAGCTAAATGTTGTGCTTACTGAAGGTGAACAAAATTTCAGCTGCTCTGCCAACATGTGTATCTTTACTGGCTCATGGCTGTGGGCTCACTCTCTGCACAATTCCTGCACACTCAGACCATCGGGCAGGAAGATCTCAAGCTCTTATTTGCACACAAACCTTCTTTTCTTTCCAGGACTGTTGAACTGTGTGGGTGGCAACCCTTTCAGCTTCACCAGCCAGTTGTTTCCTCTGCCCACAGTGGAAACAATTAGGTGTCCCTCTGCCCTGAGACTCCTGAGGCTTCTTGCTTTGTAATTTGCCAGTCCCACCATGATGGGCCAAACCTGACTGTGTGACAAAGGACTCCTGAGGCAGCGTTGCAAAACGGTGCACAACCCCAGAGGCTGCAGAGCTAAAGGGTGAGCTCAACTGGGCTGATCTGTGTCTATATCATAGAAAATCATTAAGGTTGGAAAAGACCTCTAAGATCATCAAGTCCAACTGTCAACCCAGCTCAACACAGGAGCATATATACGCGCTCCTGATTGGTTTGATCAAAAAATATTAGCAATGGAAATTGCCGGGGTTGGCCCCATCCAGCTAGTGTAGAAATATACAAATTTTAGGCTTGTGGAGCAATGACTGCTGGCTCTATGTGTGTGCTTGTGTTATATATACACTTTGGTGAAGAGCATACTCAAGATACTTAAGTATCTTGGAGAAAAAAATGACACAACAAAACACTGCTCATATATTTTTAAGAAGCTGTATATAGTATGGCTCTCTAGCTGTGTCTCATTATCTGAAATGAGATGCTCAGAAACATCTCAGTCAAGAAACAAGTAAGTGACAAAATGTGGTGAAGACTATAAATCATAAACTACAAAGCAAGCCCACATCTTGCAACAAAAGCTGCTTTATTCAAGCAAGGAAGTGCACTTAGGCGTAACTTTAAATAGCATGCATCAGAAAAACTCTCAAATTCTATATAATTTGACATAATTAACTGTAGGTACTTCATCCTGCTACAATTTACTGCCTTGCCCCTTGTGCCTACAATGTTGATATTCATCCTAGATTCAAGCAGTTTATTTCAGTGAAAGCTAACCCACACTTGCAGAGCCCAGATTATAATTATCCTACTCCAAAGTGCCAGTCATGGTTCCCTCCACTGCCCATCTGAGTGCCATCAGAGCTAACCCCAGGCACAGCAGCGTTCACAGCGAGGCAGAGGCAGGCGCATGTGGGCAGATCCCTGAGCAAGCTGCCATCTGCCTGAGTCTTCCTTCTGGACTCCTGTTTTCCAGACTCCTCTGTTTTCCTCCTTGTTTTGCTCCTCTTGTCCCCATCTCTGCCTTTTGCCTGCTGAGGTCTGGGGATGTCACATTTCTATGAGAAAAATGTTGTTTCAGGCAGTATAAACAGGGGGAGGAAGTCCTGGAAACCTTTTTTTGTCCTGGCTGTTATTGTCAAACCAGGGAGAGCCTAGTGATGGCAGCTGTGAGATGGACAGAGGGACCATGGAACTGTGTGTCTGACTGGACCAGAGAACTGTTGGAGTTTGGTGCAGGACCTCATAGGACTGGGATGTTAAATATGGAAATAAACCAGCCATGGAAATGTCACAGGGATGCAGGGGCCCTAGTTCCACTATGCACCTGGGAAGAGCTGCTGGTCCATGAAAGAGTGCAAACCTCCCTGAAGGCAGCGGTGGGGTGCTCAGAGGTATGGAAGGCTGTGACCAGGACACTATCATCTCATCTAGAGCACTGCTGGCACACAGCGAACGTGTTTTAAGAAGGGTGACATGGACATTCCAGTGCCTGCAGCAGCTTTTGTTTGCGTGGCTGATGGGCAGGGGCTGACACTGACCAGACAGGCAACGCCATGCCAAGGTGCCAAGAGCAGGCAGCAGCCCAGCTCTGCCATGGGGTTGGGAACAAAACACTGTTATCCAGCTCAAATTGAGGTCCCTGGGTTGCATGTTGTTACTGGTGCAATGCCACTGGAAATGTTACAGTAAATGCAATGAGCGGGAGGAGATCCTCACCTACCCCTCACCCATTGCAAGGAGAGACACAAGTACACCAGGGAACACCTGAGGAGCTTGTCCCTCAGTGCTGTCAGCATGATCACCTTAGAAACTACCTCATGGCTTGCATTTCTAGTTCAAGCTTACCATGGTATTGTCAGTAAACATTGATAAACATTGTATATTGATATATATCTGTATTATGTATACTCAGCCTGGTATATACTATAAGGCTGACTATATTTTTTGCTGGGATGGAGTCTGCACATATTACTAAGGTCCAGCTTAATTCCTTTGCTTCCCCTTTCTTTGCTTATCTATGACATTGAAGGGAAAAAATGACCAAGATGCTTCTCCAGTGATTTATGTGGAGAAATCTAAAAATCTGGCCAGCAATGAACTAAATTAATCCTTTGATGTGGGCTTGACAGCAGATTTGTGTGTAAAAGAACAAAGTTAGTTTAAGTTCTGCTATATCAGCCTGAACCCTCTCAACCATTTTTTTTTTTCACCATCATGGGGGTTTTTTTTGCTTCTGTAAATGTTTTTTTGTTCTCTTCCTTTTACTTGTGTGAAAAAATTCACCTGAGAGAACAGTGCCAAGTTTCTGCCAGTGTGCCAAATGCCAGAGATTCATTCAGGTAAATGCACTGGAAGACAGGCATTACCCTTTGGTTTGTTTGCTGGGATCTAGCTTTAGCTCCAGATACTTAAAGTTTTGCTTGTAGCAATGGTAGCTAAAAATGCTTTCGTGCAGATGCAAGATTTCCAAGTTGACACAATTTCTTTAACAGAAAACCCTATTTAAGCAAAGGCCTTGATTTATTTTTTTCTCGCCACTTGTCTCTCAGACCTCAGCCTGCAGCATAGGTACAGCTAAAGACAATGAAAAGCATGCAAGAAAGTGTGATGGGGGTTAGCTTGTGTGTTTAGCCATTTCCTAAGCAACACTGGCTGGGCTTTCATGGAAGGATTACCATATCCATACATTTCGATTTTTATATCCTGCAGCAAACATTATTACCACTGAGTGGGGCCTGCTCTTAAACAAAACTTAAGACTTTGCTTCTTGCACACCAGAGGAAACCAGTGCCATGAGCCCAGCCAAGGGGGTTTGTGGCATGTCATCTCTGGAAGCAGTGATGGGGATGGGATGGAATCTGATGGGGATGCTCAATCCAGGGGAGCTTGCTCCTCACTTGGCCTCCAGGGAACCTCAGCTTCCTCCTGCCCCAGCTGTGGCTCCCAGCATAGGAAAGGTCCTAGAGTGAAAATCAGAGCTGATTCCTTGGTTTCCATGTCCTCAAGAGGAAGCCGTGGGACGGCACCTGGACCTGACCCTACTGGCACCTTCAGGGCTTTGCAGAAAGAAATAATTTTATCAAGCCTTTTGTAAGTTTTCTAGTTTGCAATGAGTACATAGATCAATGGTTTCACTGCACAGTTCAGCTACCAGGATTAAAGTCTCAAGAGCACTACTGAGCTCCTGAAGTAATACTCATAATTAAAAAACCCCACATTTTTCCTATTGCATGAACATGCCAAAAGATACAGGAAATCCATGGTAATATAGATGGATTTTTCATTTTGGCAGATCCCCTAAGATTAATACATTTGCTGAAAGCCCTTTTGCAAGCAGTATTTATGCCAAGCATTCCCTTCTGAAGCTCACAAAATATCTGAAAGAATTAAAAAAATCCAAGTTTTGTACCTGCATGCCTTCCAGTTATAATAAAGCCAGTCATATAGCAGATATGATCGGATTGATCTCTTGTAGCATTTTGGGCTTTTTTACATATTTGAAGTTTTTAAATTCAGGTCCCTTCACCAGAAATGTAGCAATCTTTGCATGTTGAAATTTTTTTGAAGTATTATTTTTCACTGTGTTCTCCCACCATCCCACTTTGCTTTTTGATACAAACTGAGAAAGGCAATAAATGAAAGGTAAAACTGGTGCTCTGGGCGTGATCCTCACCACAAATGTTTGCTGAGGTAAGATGTCCTGTACAAAACATACTGGCTTTTGCTCTTGAGACCTGCTTTGGGCAAAATCGTGTTCATGGAAATGTGGTGCAAGTTAACAAGAAAAAAACAGTTGGTCCCACAGGAGAGTCTTCTGCAGCGGGGAGCACTGTGGCTTGGCGAGACTAGAGGCACATATGCTAACTGCAATAATAATAAGTGGGAATGTCTTGGTTACATGCTTAATTCCAGTGAGATCTTCAACCAGCAAGACAAGCTTGGCTCTATGGAATGGGATAGTGGCTGCCAGTGGGGGCAGATGAGAAGGCTTCAAAGATGAGAGGTTGTGTATGGACCAAACACAGATGCTGGCAGAGACTCAGAAAAATACGCTGGAGAACCAGAGCCAACCATGAACCATACCTCCTTGGCAATAGTCTCCTCATAGTTATGGTGGTTTGGAGGGAGTCCAGGGAAGATTATAGCACCTGGGAGATGTCAGAAGGAACAGAAAAACAAAACTGCAACTCTACACCAATGATGAATGTGGTGTAAAACCCCATCCCAAAACCAGCAGCTTGGTTTAGGGTAATGACAGAAATTGGGCAAGGGTGATGGCAGTTGCCTCTTCTCTTTTGTGTGGGTTAAGGGATGCGTCAGGCAGCAGAGCTGAGCTGGTGTTGGCTGATGGCAGAAGCCCTGGATATCTGGGTGAGCAGACACCTTGCAACACCTACTCCTGGCATGCAGGCAAAAATGCCAAGCAATGTCTGACACAGGGACGAGGCCTTGGTAAGTCTTGTTTGCTTTTTGCCGGAGGAGAACAGCAGATGCAGCTGAACGAGAGGCAGTAAAGGTCAGTAGTGCTGAGGAATTTTGTTTCCTTGGTGAGCCCATACTGATATGGCAACAACAGAAAGGCCAGAGGAAAGGTCAAGGAGAGAAGCTGGTGAAACCCTTGAACAGGTAAGACAATGAAGCAGTGAAGTACTAACACTATGCTTTTTGGTGGAAATAAATCTGGATGGTAAGAATTAAAATGGTTCACTTTGTCTCATAATGTTGACAGAGGGTAAGAGCTGAATGAACACGCTGAGTTATAGGTCTGGAAATGTCTGAAAGAGCTGGAGCACAGCCAGTAGGCCATGGTAGGAAAGCTGGTTAGGTCAGGAATATAGTGAAGTGGAAGGCTGGCAGGGTCCTGTGGCCAACATGGGTCCAGAAAATGTTTGAGAAGAGAGGCCATAGTAGTGGGTCTGTCTGAGCTGATTTTCCCCATACAGCCCTCATGCAGCAGTACTAGGACCCAGAGAGTGTTGATAACACACACCCTTGTTATGACTATCAGTGCCCACACGGCACCNCAAAAGCATTATGTCAACAAAACATCAACAAAGACCTAAATAAGCTGAAGATCAGTTTGGAAGAAGTAGATGAAAGGGCCAATGACAGCAGATTTGGAGAAAGCATCTGCTGGGTTTATGAGTCACGGAGACCAAAACTAGATAGGAACAAGAACTGGGCAATCACATTTATGGCCTGCTGGGTCTAGGGATGAATAACTAATTTATTTTGCATGTACTATACTGCTGATTCCCTCTATATTTATTTTTAAAAATAGGACTTTTTACACCCAGAGAAATGAGCAAGGCTTGTGAGCTTAATTCATACCATTTCTATTGCTGCTTCTGTGAATCTGGTGGCCAGCAATTTTCAGTGTACATGGGAACCTCAGACTGTTCCCCTGCTTTCATTTCATCTATTTACTACACTTGTGAGACACTGGAAGTGGCGATGAGTATTGCAAAATGAGGTTGCTTTTGCTGGATCCCACTGCATTACAACTCCAGCTACTTTTCTTTCCCATGAAGCCACTGGCTCCTACATGCTGCGGTGCAGAGCTTTCTGTCCCAGGGCAACAGCTGGAGAGGTGACAGCTGTCATGCACTCACGGCCAGATGTGTGTGCATGGCTGCATCTGTATCTGTAACAGAATGGGATGCAGCAAGTTATGAACCGTGTTTTTTATGATGTGCTGGGGCTTGCTTGGAGCCCGGCTGAGGACAAGCCTTTTCTGTTACATTCCTGAGAGTTTGGGGAAAGATTTCTGAGGGCTGTTTATGGGATGTTCCTGAAGGCCACCATGACACAATTATTTAAGTACGTAACTCTGTTTCTCAGTCACTAACAGCCTCAAGATGTGTGACAGATGGGGATGCCTGCATGACTGATGGGTCTGGTGTTTTCCATCACTCCTGACTCTCATTGACTTAAAGTGGAAGGTCTCTGATGTGCTAGTGTTTTCCTCCAGTTTGTGTAGATAGTGGCATATCACATCCTGTGCTTCTCATTTCTAGTAATAGCAACAACGACAATAAGCCTACGATACACATAGGAAGACCAGTGGAAGAAGAAACAGTAACAGCCATCTACCTGGGCTCAGCTTCTACAGCTCTAGTTGACAAATTCAGGATTTCCGCCACCAGACAGAACAGAAAGTCTTGTTAAAACATCTTTTACCTATAGGAAGAGGTCAGATCTATTTTTATCCTGAATGAAACTTTGATGCAGTCAGTCATGGGATGTTCCTGGTTACTGCAATCCCAGAAATATAAGGCACGTGGTTCCTTCACAGGTCATTTCAAATAGTTCAGCTGAACAGAAGCTTGGCTTTTCACAGTTTCCTTTTCAATTGTCATTCCAAAGCAATCTAGGAATGTGGTCAAGAAATGCTATGACGTAAAACTTGGATGGACTTCAAAATAAGTTCTAAACGTGTTTTCTGCATAATCATCTCTGTTTAGAGCTAGACAGTTTTCTTTTTTTCCAAAATGCTCATGGCAGTTTGGAGACCACAATACATCTCTCACAAGCACAGTAAGCTCCCTGCCCACAACTTCCCAGAGTCTGTCACTTCCTTGCATGAATCCCATCAAAGAGGCCTGTAGCTCACCAAAGAGCTCCGTTTTGGTTACATTTTCATAATTATGCAAGGCACACAGGATATGTCTCTCTCAAAGCACGCTTATTTTTCTCCATATCAAAGACACTTGTTCCCTTGTTCAGATCAAAGACACTTTCTCAGTGTTAGAAGTTTCTTACATTAAGAACTAAGCCAAACAATTACAGTGCGTTTGCTTGATGCCTCTATCAAACCATACCTCAGTATATTCATTACTTTTTATTTTGTGCTCACTTTTTTTTTGTTTTCTTTTAACTTCAGAAGTGCAGGAAGTCTGGCACCAGGCATCGCAGCAACTTCGGTATTCCTGCTTTAATACAGCCCTTTCCTTAGTTTCCTTAGTTTTTTTAAGTTTCATAAAGCACTTGGGTACATATTCCAGAAGGTTATGACAGGTATTTTAAACTGGACTATAGACTTCCATAGAGAATTATATTAATGAAAAAAGAAACTAAGTGCTCTGCCAGGTGGATGCAGCAGGCAATGGGGAGCTCCAGGGAGCTGTTTTTTATTGTACTTGAGCGTATTCCTTGGAGTAATTGCCTCTACGCCCTAGAAATTGCTAAGTGTCAGACCATATGAACTTCAAAAGCACAACACTGTCCTTTACTATTGTCAGAAAGCTCTGACAACACTGGTTAAGGGAAAAAAAAAAAAAATTTGTGCTGGCTGCTTTGGCTGTCTGGTCTCCTTCAGTGGAACTTTTGCAAAACATACAGACATTATTTTCTGCACCATGGTCTAGTGAATCAGCAGGGCCAAGCGTATATTCCCTCCCAGCACTTTCCTTACCAAGTGAGCACAGGGGAGAGGTGATGTGATCCCATAGAGTAGCAAAGTAGCTCTCATGTCCCTGAGCTGTCAGAAAATCTTTTGTCTTCAGGAAGGAAGGGTGTCTGCGAAAAAAAGCCTCAGACTTGGGGGAGTCAGGTTTGATCCTTTTCACTATTTTGGGCTCCTGGTGATAGGCAAGATAGCCAAAAGACAGGATGTGGGTTTCCCTCCATTTCCTTCCCATGGTGCCCACAGATGTTTTTCACAGAAGAGCCCCATGGGTAAAGCCCCAAAAGTTAAGTATGAAGTAGATGTTGATCGCAGGACTGCTAAATGTATAACAAGAAGCAAGATGTGAGGCAGGCTGGACTCCTTGCACCTCTTGAGCAGCCCAACATAGCATCTGAGTCCAACTGCAGGAGAGCTACCAGCTGCAGACAAAATGTGGGCTAAAAAGATCTAGTCAGGTTTTAGGATGAGACAGACAACATCTTCCTAGTAGAGATGGGAAGTATTAGCACCACTGTGCAATGCTTTATGTATGATTTTGTTTAGAAAACCGTTTCCAGCTCTATCAGCTGTGTTTTAATAAAAGACAAACTGGAACAGATGTGGTGAAAGGCTCTAAGGGTCATCAAGGCAATGGGAACTCTATCTTCCATGTGGAGACACAGAGTTACTTGTTTGGCATAATGGTATGAAGAAAACAGGACCTTCATGAAAAAATAATGATGTGAAATCATAGGGAGAGAAAGGAAGGTTATTATTGCCATTTAAGCTAAGTAGCAATGCTGATAGTAGAAGAAATTTGGTGATAAAGTAAATTAGGTCAAAAATGAGAAATTGTCCTGTCATCCACCTCTAGGATCTGCCATCTAGGAATGGCACCTAGAAGGAGCAGTGAGGAATTGAGATGGCTTCAGAAGGACCTCACTATGTGTGCAGAGAGGTTTGTGTGACACTGAGGATAAACCTTCACATCCTGCAGATATCCTTGGGCTCTCCTGGTGCAACGATGTATTGCAATCCCTGTGGGGAACTGTAAGACAGTTGCTTGTCCCTCTTCACCCCTGAGCCTCCTTGTGAGGTGTCAAAGCACCTAGCTTCAGACTGTACATGCTGCCAGAACCATGTTATATTTCATATTGTTGGGCAACACAATGCCTGGAGTCTTTCTGTGGCTCTAGCCTTTGGTCTCTGTACTGCTGGTCACCACTTGTTATAAACCAGAGCTGTCACAGCTGGGCTGCTTAACAGAGGTGCTGGGAAGATTAATATGTGAAAGATGGTGAGTTTCTGAGATACTGCAGTCATGAACGTCATATGACTATGAAAGGCAAGCAGTCTGGGATTTCAAAAGCTTGGGGGAAACTCTGCTGAAAGCCAATGACACCTTTATTCCTGTATCCCTGGGGAACTTTTGAAAATCCTTTGCTTTGATGGCAAAGAAAATCCTTTTTTTTTTTTTTTTACAACTGCTTCTCTGAAAATTTAGTGGGAAGAAGAGAGTCGGGGATGCACTATCTGGCCTGTGGTTAGCGTGCATTGAGCAGTTCTCCCACATTTCTATATTCCTCTGCTGTATACTCCACATTATTGTTCTGCCCTTCAACATCCAACCACTTCTGCTCAGACTTTCATTCATCTGTGGTCCTGCAGAGCTGCTTGCAGCACACACTGCTTAAAAAGCTGATGCCTGCAAAACAGAGCTAGTTTCAGTGCTCTGCCTTTTAGAAGAGTGCATTAAAGCCTGTTCCATTTCCAAGTGAAGGTAGCTGAGGCTAAAATTATTATCCTCCAGATGTTCCGTCCCTCTAGCTGGAGGTCAGTCCCACAGTAATCAGCTGATCTAAGTTTGTCTGTGCAAATGTATACTTTTGTGTAAACAGGCAGGAAAAGTGACACGGCATTTGTATAGTTTGGATATTAGAATAATAGAATAGTTTCAGCTGGAAGAAACCTTCAAGATCATCGAGTCCAACCTTAGTCCTAGTCCTTTCAACACCACTAAACCATGTCCCTAAGCACAACATCTACCTGTCTCTTAAACACCTCCAGGGATGGTGACTCCACCACCTCCCTAGGCAGGCTGTTCCAATGCCTCACAACCCTTTCAGTAAAGAAATTCTTCCTAATATCCAGCCTGAACCTCCCTGGTGCAACTTCAGGCCATTTCCTCTTGTTCTATCACTTGTCACTAGGGAGAACAAACCGATCCCTGCCTCGCTAGAACTTTCTTTCAGGTAGTTGTAGAGAGTGATAAGGTCTCCCCTCAGCCTTCCTTTCTCCAGGCTAAACAGCCCCAGATCTCTCAGCCGTTCCTCATATGGGACATACTCCAAATCCTTTACTAGCTTGGTAGCCTGCCTCTGTACCCTCTCCAGCACCTCAACGTCCTTCCTGTAGAGAGGGGTCCCAAAACCGGACACAGTATTTGAGATGTGGCCTCACCAAAGCTGAGTACAGGGGAGTGATCACCTCCCTACTCCTGCTGACAACACTATTCCAGATACAGACCAGGATGCTGTTGGCTTTCTTGGCCACCTGGGCACAGTGCTGGCTCATGTTCAGCAGGCTGTCAATCAACACCCCCAGGTCCCTTTCTGCCTGGTGGCTCTCCAGCCACTCCTCCCCAAGTCTGTAGCGCTGCTGGGAGTTGTTGTGGCTGAAGTGCAGGACCTGTCATTTGGCCTTATTGAAACTTATGGAATTGGCCTTAGCCCAGCAATCCAGCCTATATAGATCCCTCTGTAGAGCTTCCCTACCCTCAAGCAGATCAACAGGACTCCTGAGGACTACTAAAGAGCCACAGGTGGGCAGGAATGAGATGACAATTGCTTCAATCTGGTGATGGTCTTCAAGATGTCATCTGCATGTTTCTGTCAAACACCTATGTGTAGATTACACTGATCATAATTCATATTCTGTGGTGGTTAGGAGATACCAGGAAGGGAAAGCAAAGGATCAAAACTAAATAAAACTGAATGAAAAACAGAGCAAACTAACTGTGATGGGTCTTCAGCCAGCTGGAACAGCCAACTCTATGCTGCCACTCTCCTATCTTGAGAGAACAAGCCTAGAAAGAACATGTCTTCCCCTGCCTGACCCCATTGGCTTTCTACTTATGTTTCATTCTGAGAAGCAGTTAATGATTTTTACCTCATTTTTGATAGAAGAAACATAGCCCACTTGTGTGGCTCCGATTCCTGTTTTATTTAAATCTGCCTGTATTGCATCTGTGGTTTCACTGAGGACATTTCTCAAAGAATAGGTCCTGCAGTTCATTGAAGTGTTATCCAAGCACAGCTCTGAGGAATTAATAGACTTAGAGGATCTGGTCAATATAACAGCAACAAAGAAAGACCAATTTCCTCCAAGTTATCAGCCTAATCAGTTTTATTACAGCTCATGAATTATCATCACTTTCTGACACATTTGGGCTTAGGCAGTTGTCGTTGCTGTTTTTCTGCTTAATTCAATTACTTCTTTGATCACTTCTAAGAGAAGTTCATGTAAATTAAATTCCCATTCACTTTGTCTTGGACATAAGCAAAGAAAGCACCAGCTACAGAATTCACCTTTCCCTCATTTCCTGGGGTCACAACAGCAATGTGAAGTGTGTATTTATTCACACACATCAACCACATGCCATTACTCCCTTCTGAGGGCTTTCAAATGCAAGAACAGGTTGCCCTCTTTCCCCATGGACTCCAGTTATTTGCTGGGTGTGGTGGGTTTACCTTGGCTGGGTGCCCAGTGCCCACCCCTAGTCCCTCTATCACTCCCCCCGACCCCCACCAAAACCTCCGTCAGCAAGGCAAGCGGGGAGAAAGTAAGATGGAAAAGGAAAACCCGTGGGTTATGATAAGAAGCAGTTTAATAAGCAGCAGAGAAAGCAAGGTCGCGCGCACGCGAAGCAAAAGCAACAAAGCCGTTACTCTTTACTTCCCATCCGCAGGCGGTGTCGGGCCTGTCCCGGGAAGCAGGGCTCCAGAACACGTACCGGTTGCTCGGAGGACAAATGTCTTCCCAGAATCCCCCCGTCCTCCTCCCTTTATAGTTGAGCTGACGTCATATGGTATGGAATATCCTATTGGTCAGCTCGGGTTGGCTGTCCGGGTTGTATCCCCTCCCAAATCTTGCCCCCCCACACACACACCCCGTCATAACAAGGCTGTGTGTTATCAACACCTTCTGGCTTCCAGTACTGCAGCATGAAGGCTGTATGGGGAAAATCAGCTCAGACAGACCCACTACACTGGGAAATGTGATAGCCCCCCTCATTCTCTTGCAATTGCACACATGTCTACCAGAGCCTTAACTCAGACCCTACAACTCTAGTGCACTGTTTTGGTGCAGTTGCATTGGTTGTGACACGGACACACAGTCTGGTATGACAGAATCTAGTGGTCAGACTTCATTCCTGATAGTCTCAGAAACAGCAAAGCAATGGGTTACCTGAAGGAGCTGCAGGCTCATTTTTCTGTAAAACGCCATAAAACCAGCAGTTTATGAATACCCAGAGGGCAAGTCACATGAGGTTGCAACGAATGTCCTAGAGAAGATACAAGCTGCTCTCAGGCAGCTCTGGCTTCTGCCCCTCCCAGGGGCATTCCACAGCTGAAGAGCTTTTTGCTTCCTTTTGAGGACACTTTGGTCTAAGATTCAGAGGAGACAGCTAGTACATTGTACTTTATTCCCTTCATCGTCTTCTGGGACCATCTGAACTAGATGGCAAGAATAACAAAGATTTATTTTTTTTTAAGTCAGAATGTCTGTAGTGCACAGTAAATTATTTTTAATTAACTACGAGACCCAAGGCTAAGTGTGTCTTTATCTTCTTGTCTTGGTTATTGTGTCATTGTCATATTGGTGAATATGATTTTTGTAACCAATAAGGACTTTACTGTAACACATGGATCAGTGTGGTGAAAAAATGCTTAAAGAATGTGTAAAAACGCAACAAGATATTAAAACATGTTCAAAGAGCTAGTTCTTCAGTGGTTGTCCCCTATCTCATTTCTGGACATTATGCTACCTTGCTTTTGCTAAGCTGTGTGAAAATAGACAAGGCAAACAGCAGCACTGATTTTAGCTGTAAGAAACATTAATCTCACCTCTTGATGTACGTTTGAATGAAACTATGGCTTTGTAGGGAAGTTGCGTTCTGTTCAGCAACAAGCAATGGTTAATTAAGTCTCATTTAATCTCAGTCTGACGACAGTCCTCACCATGAGACCAGACCAGCCAAAGATTTCTGAGCACATCCCCATCCTCCCCAACTCTTGGTTGTTCAATGTATTCCTGCCCTCATGGGCATCTTCTTCTTACCTGAGATTCCTGCCTCTGCCTTCTCATCTCTCTCCCCTGAACTTCTGGCATCTATCTAAACCCTTCCCATAATTTCATTTGTAAGAGGCTCTTGCTTTGGCCCCTTCTCAGACCCCGAATTAACACCTGAGAATCTGGCCCCTGTGGAAATGTTAAAAAAGTCCATGGAAGGCTTTTTTTTCTGTGTTTGTTTTTTTTTTTACTCCTCAGTTATGGTTTGTGAGCCTCATTTTAGCTTGAACTCAGGTAAACTTGAGAGCTGTAGGCAGGATTGGCATGATTAAAAATAATACTCTTCTTCTACTTTCAGCTTGCAGCCCTCACTATTTCTATGGTAAGTTGCTTCTCTGTCTATTTTAGTTCATGTTTAATGTAGAATATGCTTAAGAAATGTTGAAGAGCTTCAAGCTGTAAAATAGTCCTTATGTGAGTCACAAGGCCCAAATAGCTCTGCTGAAAACAAAACAAAAGTGGTTCCCAGGCTTTAACCTCTCCATGGCCACCCACATTTCTCATGCACTGCCAATGCCTACCTAATCCCACTGGAAGTGAAGATGGGGAAAAGTCATATTCCCCGAAGTCCTATTCTGTTCCATTCTGTGTGTGACCAAAACATTTTCTATATGACCCTTATGATTTAAGGGGTGTTACATATATGCTAAATTATTTTGTATGTGGAAGAACTTTACTGTCTGCTTCTGTTCTCTAATGAACTGGAGTCACAATGCATCTCACTGGGTGTAGCCACATGGCTCATGCAGTTTACACTGTTACTTAGTTTTCCTTTTGCAAAGTAACTTGTGACATAGAGTGATTTCCTCCATGAAATTTTAATAATGCACTGGCTTTTTCCCAATTTTTTTTCTAATTAAAAAAACACTAAATAACTTTATTCATAATGTAAGTACAGTTCTTCCTCCTGAAGCCCCCCAAAAGCCTATAAAATAAAAAAAACCCTGGTCTATATTTTAGTTCTTGTAGGTTTAACTAAAAGAAGGACATATTTTTTCAAATCATTACGATCTACATTTTAGAATTAATTCTGTAGGAACAACAGCATATTACTGGTATTGTCTAAAATGTAGTTTAGACATGATTTTAATTTAAAAAATATTGGAAAATATTGTATAGCTAAGTGAAGAGTTGCAAAACACTATTCTGGAAACACTTTTTTTCTTGAGATTTCTACATGTTCATACAATTCTTTACCTACAAAAATAATTTGTAATTAATTATTGAGATCAGCCATTTTAGAAAATTGGACTCACAGGGTAATAATACATTCTTTTTCATTTACAGATATCATCAGAAAATAATACTAAGCCGAGGACTCTCATGACATATTTATGATTTTCAGCTCCAGGTTCAAGTTGTTGAAGAAATATCAAGTATATGTTTTAAACATGTCATGATGAGTATCCTGATTACTTTTTCTTTCCCGAAGTCATCCACTATCTATCCATCAAGCTTCATGACGATGTTACAGAAATTATGCTAAAGGTTGCAGTGTCATTGTACGCGTTGTAACTTGGATGATTTCACAAAAAGAGTTGTGACTCTTTCTTTTCTGTGTGTTTAAAAGAGAAAGTTGCAATTACTGTAGGCAGGAAGAGAGATCCGTAACCTCCGCATCAACAGGAAACTCAGCAGCAGCAGAGGTTGGGTGCTTGACAGTTCAAGGAGGTTTACTCTGCTTTCAGTATGTGCTGGACAGGCACAGAGTCAGACCAGGCCTAGCAATGCCTTCGTGATGCTGTTGCCACTAGAGAAATTCATCTTCTTATTAACTTACTGATTTTTCTAATCTTACACTTAGTGAATATAGTAAAGAAAAAGTAGCTGTGCTGTGAAAGATGTCCCTGCGCGTTTAAATGCTGCTGGCATGATGGAAATGCAGCATGTTTCATCTGCTGTCCCCATTCCCTTACTCATCCCCCATCCCCTGCTTTGGATCCCAAAAGACGAGCCAGGATTTGGAGCCTGCCTGTCAGTGGGAGGGAGGCTGCAAGTGTCACCTCCAGAGATGCATTTTTGGTTTAACACAGCCAAATTCTTTTCACATTTACACGCTTGGCCTTCATGAGTTAGGACATAGACTCACTACCCTAGTGGGCTTTCTGAAATTGGAGGATTATTTATTGTATGTAATTTTGATAAGGCATTTTGTAGGTAATTAACCCACTAACTTTTATTTCATTTCTGTTTCTAAGTGAGAGGAGCTTGTTGGCATCAGTGGACATTCTGTGAAGTTGGTGCTGTTTTGGACACCAAGGATTAAATCAAAACATCTGGCTGGGCTAATGTTCTGAGGAGCTCCTGCAAGCCTGAGTATTTTTCAGGATGAAAAGAAGTGATAGAGGACATGGCAAAGCATTGTATGTATGCGTCACTGTGATTACTGTGGTAGCATTGACACCCTGGGCTGAATGCCTGGCCACAGGGGAGACAGTCAGTGTTTTAGTGATAACTGTGAGGATGTCAGTTCTGGATTGAGATCTGTGTTTGTATAGTGTCACACACGGAAATGAACTGGAAATCTCCGCCGAGCCTCTCTTAGGCACTTTTCCAAACCAAGGAGCCAATGCAGATTTCAAGCCAGATTCAGTTCATTTTTTTCCCTTCTCTAAACAAGACAAGAATACCTGAAGTGTTTTGTAACATTAGTGTTGACAACATTGTGTTCCAAAGTAAAATATCCCATTACTTCCTCTTAAACAATCATGACTATGGTGTTGCAAAAATGGAAATGTCATAACCATGCTGGCTTATTTACTAAAATACAATGTTGGATGTTGTGCAATTTACCTGAGGCATAAACTCAATATTCATAAACTCAATGTATATATGCTTTAACTAAAAACAGCAAACAAGGCTGCCTACTGATGATATCTGACTGTAGTCATTGAGTTTATGAATAATGAGTTAAAGCAGGACTATTGGCTATTAGGGAAGGTCTTTATGGAGCCAAATGTCAAAGATGATGGCTATTTTAGTGGTTGTCACTGTTTTATCTATACACACTAGGCTGCTGTGGCACCTTTTGTATATTCCTCTTGCTCGTAAATATGTTCCTCTGCCTGTTGTTTACGAGGCTGGTTGAAATGATCCCTGTGTGTGATGCATGTGGGGTTACTTTATGGGATCTCAGTTTCTGGTGCTCTGCTTTGGCACAGCTGAGAGGAATGTGTATAAAGCTTAACTGCAGACTGTGAGCTTTGCTGACATTTGGATGTGCGATCCGTGAAACAGTAGACTGCTAAACTTTGACTGCATTTATGGACATTTTACTGCTGTCAGAGCAATACTCCAGAAATGTCCTTTCTTTCCCCATGCAATTTCATTGTGCTTACACTTCTTGCCAACACTTCCGATTTCATTAATGTATTCAACTATAGACATGCCTCGTGTTTGCTTGTAAATCTACCCAAAGATACCATTAATGCTTACTTAAATGTATAACAACCAAACTTTCCTATAAACTAAGACTTAATTCTAGGTCTGATGAGCCTGAAGACCTTTTGGATGTATGAATGTTCATTTATGAACACAGTTCAGACAGTCATCTGATATTAAAAACCCCCATCTGAGGAAACACTGACTGCATCTGGGGCTGCTGTGGGCTGCACTTTGGGGAGGGGTGGAGGGAAGACTTTGAAGCCTAACTGGGATAAAGGGTTCATGCAACATTTCCCAGTGCCAAAGGATGCAGGGACACCTGCGCAACATCCCTGCCTGCGGCTCCAAGGTGGAGCTGGTCTCATAGGGCTTAGCCCAGAGCTGCCATTGTTCCTTGGAGCAGTATTGCCCCACATCATAATGGGAAAGTTGAGTTCAGCAAAATGGGAGGGAGGATGGCTCTTGGCTTCGCTCTCTCTCAAGCTGTTTATTTCAAAGTATCTGCATATCCCTCCATCTCTCTCATTCGAATCCCTGCTATATTTTCAATTGCAGCCTGGAGCATTTTGGGCATGTAATTAGGAAAAAAAAAAAGTTGTAATCAGGAAATTCTGAGAACGTGTTTATTAGTGTAAATGTTTGGATGTGTGTCATTGTTTAATCCTTCACAGGGAAATGAGACATTCACCTTCAACATCTCTAACAATTTTGTTGAAAGAGAAACACCAGGCGTAGAAGGAGAAGACCTATCAGCATCTCCTCATTAGTACGTCTCTGTCCAGAAGTAATCTGCATTACATGGTGAAACATTCACCGCTTCAGCAAAAACCACATTTCCTAAAAACATGTGGGGACTGCAACACTGTTTGTGTGTGTGTATCGTGTGACTCTACCCAAGGGGCAGCAGCCATCAGTGTGGGCAGAAGCAGGAGAGAACAGAAGAGGCATTTAGGGTTCTGTGAAATATGTGCAAAAGGCTGTAGTGCTCTGATTAATTTTAACCTCCCAGCTATGCTACTATCAACAACCCTGCTCTGTACAGCGGTGGTTAAACTAGGAAATAAGCTCCCCTTTAGAAGTGGCAAGCAAATCAAAAAAGTGTTGTCCCACTCACCCAGTCCCATCAGAGCTCCAGTGAGACACTAATGGATGGTAAAGCAATAGTGGCTGCGTCACTGCAAAAAAAATGGAAAGAAAGAGAAACTAAATGTATCAGAGGGCACATTTTCTTAACAAAATGGTAAAGAACTCATATGTTAAAAATAATAAATCATGGCTATCTGTGTATAAATAATAAAAATAATGAATCAGCGCTATATGTAAAGTGGCAGATGCTTATACAAGTGTCAGAGGGTAAACTCTGAGCTTTCCAAAAGCTGATGCCAAATGTGCTGCTACTGAATGGTGAAGGCAGCTTTATGGCAGCAGGGCCTGGGAGCTAAGGTACAAGGGTGGAGATGTGGGTGCCTGGGGGCAGGTCCCCCCTCCTCACCTCATGCAGTCCCACTAACTGTGTTCAGCATAAGGGTCAGGCGATCATTTCCATACACAGCAGAAGCAGCAAGTGGACAAAGGGTAAATCCCAAAGTACAAAAATGTCTAATCCATACCCTATCCTAAGTGTTGGTGGAGGCTACACAGTGATTTAGCTGCGTAGGATGTTTACAGAAAGCTGAGTCACCCTCCAAGCTCCATCTTTAACAGGATTTCAGGTACCTTCTTCACAAGAAGGCACTTAAATTCAGGAGTCTTAACCTTGAACTGCATCCTGGCCTAAGTATTTCCTGCAGGAGAAACAATGTCTTCTTGCAAGTGAGACTTTTTTTCCCAGTCTCTTTAAAATGCATTTGAGCTCACCCAGGGGTGAAGTCAAATATCAATTAAATAAAACCCAACAGGAAGAAATAATTGTGATGAACAATGTCTTCTAATGACTTCCAGTAACAAATAATTTAGTGTCTCTGAGCAAACCAGTTCCTTTCAAACTCTTCAGTGCAGCTGAGAACAGAAATAAAGAAACCTCTAAACATCTTGAAAAAAAGGCAATGAGGGTCTCTAAGTTGCTATATAGTGTGAGATTAGAAGAAGCAAATGGTGATTTTTCAGGCTGTAAGCAGAAAACAAAATGCTGGATTTTGAGGCACTGGACACCTGCACTAATTTTGACTGGAACCATATGTGGCTGGAGGGTTTGCATCTCTCCAGGGCTCTTGTTTCTAAGCCATGTGAAGTCCAGTAGATAGTGGGTAACAGTCATGTTTTTGCATAGCCCGCTAACAGAATACTAGAAGTGAGTATTACCAATGTTGTGGTGCAGAGTGAGTGGAGTAATGCCATAGCATCTCTTCTGTGGGAGCACCAGGTCCTTCAACTGCCATATGGGATTGGGACAAATTCTAGATACACTTTAGCTGTTTACTTTCTTATTATTGCATGCTTAAGGATCCTTAAACATACAGTAATAGCCATAGCCACACATGGCAATAAAAGTGAAATGATAAGCTGTTTCTGAAGAGCTTATACTGAAGTGGCACATGGGACACAGCAAGAGCAGGGAAATGGGAGAGAAGGGTGAGGAGCATCAGGGTTGTATCCATCAATTCCTACAATTACTTGGTTTGGGCAGGTCTGGGGAGTGTCCTTGTCCCTGTGCTCCTGACAGCAGTGACTGCTGCTGTTATTACCCTCAGTGAAGAGCTCCTGCACTGCTTGCAGCCGACAGCTCACCTCCCCATGGCACCTTGTGCCACCTTCAGACACTTCCATGCCTCTCTTGCTCTGTAGTTTTGTGCCGTGAGAGGTATCTATTTCACTTACGTGACCTGAGTAGTGGAGCTGATGTAAATGACTGTTCCCCCGTGTGCAGTGTGGAAAGTGCCCAAGTCCTGGCCAGCACTGCACAGCATGGCTTGTACCTGCTTTAACTTGGTTTATATGAGATGTATTCACTATAACTTTCTGATTTAGATACACCCCCAATTACTTTTCTTTTTCACTAAGCACTGCCTTGTAACCCTTTTTTTTTTTTTGCCAGCAGGAAGTTTCTGCATCTCTAAAAATAGTGAAGTTCCAGGGATACATGTTAGCTCTGCTTCTTGCCAGCGAAGCACAACTCTGCCAGGGCAGCCCAGTGTGACTGTGTATGTCCCCAGCCATCAGGGACCTCGGCACACTGGCTCGGAGCCACTGCTCAGCTCCACAGTGACTGGAGGCACTGGTGGCATTTACTGGGGCATTGTTTCAAACACCTGCCTCGTAAGCCCCAGGCTAAGGTGCCCCACTGGCTGGAGCCCCACCGCAGTGGACCTTCCTCCTCACCATCACCTCCTTTATGCACTGGGTGCAATGACTCCCCTTTGCTGCCTGACCTCACATCCCTCACAACAGGACAAAACCCAGATGAAAATATTACGTTGTTCGTACATAATAAAAAAGTCATTTTCACCCTAAACCAGAACTAGTTTTGCCCTAAAGCTGGCATACTCTCAATGGAAAATGGGCCTGATACTGCTTTAATAAAATGTGCAGAAACGAACCCATTTGTTTTTACTGAGCTAGGAAAATCCCTTTACTTTGCTGTAGTTACAAATGTTTTTCACGCTACTGTTCAGGACATCTGTTTTTTACGTCTGGCCTAAAAGACAACTCTCTCCAGCCATCGAGTACTTATTAACCCCATTTATGGGAAATAGTTGCACACTGAGTCAGAGGGAAGAATGACACTTATTGAATCACCAGCACCATACCATGGGTTTTCCTTGGAGGCTTCTCAACTAAATATTAGCTAGGAAAACATGGGGCCATAGGAACTGCCGCACCAACTGCAGCCAGCTGCTTACCTATCATTGCTCTGTCCACACAGACATGCCTTTAACCGATGGAGCCCAAGCTCTGCCTTGGCGTGAGCTCAGGCACCTCAGGTTTGCATCCAGAGCTCACATCTTACTGCACATTAATTCTTTCCAAACGGTGGATGATGTTCTATCCTTGGCAGCAGCCAGTCTGTAGCTCTGTGACAACAAATTAAAATGCTTCCAGACAGCATTAGCTGCCTCTCCCCTGACCCCAGCTCTGGCTCTGGCAGGGGGCAGGAGTGGCTGCACAGGGAACAGAGCTTCCCTGCACATTTCAGGCTGGGCTTTTCCCTTTGGGTGCAATGCTTGCCAAAGCTGTCCCTCCAGCACAAGCTTTGGTTGTGGTACTCCACCACTCTTTTCCCTCTCCAGCCTTGCTCCCCTCTTCCGAAGAGGTAAGTTATGGCATCCCAGAGCCAGGGAAGAGGAGGAGGACAGTTTGGGAAAGCAAAGTGCTGATATCAAAGATGGGCCTCAGGGCATCAGAGACCTCAGAGGACATGACTGGTCCTGTTGCAGGAGTCATTTGTGCACTGAATTTGGTATCATGCCTGACCTGTGTAATTCATGACCAAGAGAAGGATGATTGTGGTATGTCTCTGAGTCCTTTACATCCTCACTTCTTTCTGGGCTGCCAGGAATTGAGGACCTCAAACTGGCTCAGAGTTCATCCTCTGACTTGGATCTGGAGTGAGCAAGAGATACTTCCATGTGAAAACAAGACCTTTACACCATCAGAATGGGTGAAGCTATCTAGGTAGGCTGGGTAGCTGCAGAAGTGAGTACCAAAATGCATATTTATCAATAATTGCCCAGAAGAGAATGTTTTTCTTAATCTGAAATCACAAAGCAGTATTATGTTGATGCTGTAAAGAACTTCTTTGTCCTGTATTTTTAAAGTGAAAAGGTTGTTCTTTAAAAGAAAAATCCTGTTTGTTACTGATTTACATATGTCTAGAGGTTTGTTGTTTTCTGCTATGCAAAAAATGGACTATATTTGTTGTTCTTCTGTTGCACAGATGCCTTTCTAAAATTTCTAAGAACTCTGAAAAGGCTTGATGGCAGAAGATATTTATGCAGTCTGGATGTATCCATTACACAGGAGATGTATTCTGTAGTCTCTTATGTACATGTGGTATTTTTTGTTTCACCTGAATGTTTTTTGAAGTGCAGATATCATTATAGAAGACATCCAGGTGAAGCAAAGACAGTTCTCTTTCTCTGCCTGTGTGTGTGTGAAGGCAAAAGAGAAATGGAGAAAATCCATCAGTTAGCACACTTAGCAGGAGTGAAAACTGCTCCAATCTTGGCCCAGATCCCAGTTGCCTCCCAAATCATGCCAAAATACCACCAAGCACACAAGTTAGGAGTGCTGAAGGAGGTTTCAGGGCTGAAGGATGTTATATTCCTGTCAGCTGGCAATGAATCAATTCAGCAGTCTCTAAATCTCAGCAGGAGATTTCAGTGTGGTCAATAAAAGCTTGACCCAAGACAAGGTCCCTGATACAGTCTTTCAACCTGACCCCAGTTATGTCACCAAATTTCTGGCAAGTTCAAGTGTTTCATGGCTGGCCCCTGCCGAATGGAGGTTGTTCTGATAGAGCACTTTCATGTGCAGAAATGATGATGTTTCTTTCTTCCTTTGTTTTACAAGCCATTGTGTAGGAGTGGCAATTCACAATGGCTTTTCCAGTGCAGCTCAAAGCTGGACACATTTTGGTGTGTGAGGTTCTTTAGTACCAGGCACCAATAATTTTGTTAAATTTTAACCATTCAGTCTGACATTTTCCATCCTGAACATTGGCTTTGGACTTTTTGGTTCGTTTGTTTTGGGGGGGTTTATTTGTCTTTTTTTTTTTTTCAATAGGAAGGTGAAGGAAGAACTGGAAATTTCAGCAATTTGACATGATTCTTAGGCAATAATTTCCAGGAAGGAGGCTAGAGGAAAATACACTGATTTACCAGAGGGATGTAGGGGATGAAATCTTGTGTTCTTTCCCCTTAACAAGGGCCATACCTTTGGGATGGTGGCAGTGGTATGGGCTGGGTAAGAGATGGTACAGGAGGGGCAAGAGAGAGCCAGGGGCTGGAGAAGGAGGACTGAGATCTGTCTCTGGGCTGCCATATAGAGCAAGGTCTAAGCATCTTGGTAAAACCCAGTCTCATGGACCCTCTGAGGCTGGGAAACATGCCTTTTTTTTTCTAGGAGGACCTAGAGCTGCTTGTTGTCTGTATTGTACAGCATTTTTCCCCAACCCCAGCTTTGAATGGTGCATTCAGAGATGTTATCCTCTGTCGAGCCAACATTTTCATTAATTTAACATAGCCAAGGTTTCAAGCCAGGTCCCAAAAAATAAATGAGATCATTTTTTCTCACTTCAATGGGGGCTAAACCATAGCATTTGGAATATTCCTCTCCCACTCTCTCTCAGGACTGAAGGATTGAGCATATGTTGTGCAAAGTTGATGAATATTATTAAAAAATCTGTTGTGTTGGCTGTTGCTGGAGAATGATAACAAGTCTTGGGTATGTAATCCATGGTAAGAGAGGGTTTGTCCTTGGTTTCAGAAATCTGACATGCCTGTGATCATAATGTTTGCAACTGTTTATTGCAGGTGGTCAAGCAATAGCTGTTTCACAAGGCGAACGTTAATAGTGCTGAGGAGCAAAGTAGCAGTTTCATGCCTTCTTCAGCAGGTTGAGGAAGAGCCTGGTTGTGTTGATACATTCTCTCTTGGTTGACTTTTTTGTTTTGTTTTTCTGATTTATGTTTCTCCATAGTACCAAGATCTGGCTGCTGGGCAGGATTTATGAACTCTCTGAGACTTTGCAGCAAGTCCTCTTGGCTTTGCTGTCTGACTGATACATCTCATCACCAGAATTTGTCAGTCCATCTTACTTCCTAGCCTCCTCTTCAGCACATTGGCGCGGATCTTGATGTGCTTTTCCACCTCTTTAGTAGCTAAAAGTCTAACACAACTTGTGTTATGATCCGATCTTTTCTGTCATCAGCTTTTCTGCCTTTGTATATCAGTGGCTCCAAGCTCTTTCCCACTTTGTTTACTTTTAATTTCTTGAAGGAGGAAATGACTGGATTTAATAAAGATATTTGGGTGTTTTGTGAGGATCTGGGTATACAGGAGATCATACTAAAGTCTCTTTTGGAGATATTTTCAATGAAAGTGTTCACATAAAAGAACTCAGGCCAGCAGGGAAGGGTTGTGTATGAAGATAAGATCCATATTGGGTCTGACTCCTTTTTTCAGGCTGAAGACCCTGCTGGAGACAGGGTACTGCACCATATAGGCCCTTGGCCTGGCCCAGCATGGCTGAGCTCATGTGCGATTTAACATGCTTAACATATGTCAGAAGGAACTTCTGCAGCTGAATGACCTGTTGTGCAAAGAAACATTTTCTTTTGTTTAGCTTCAGCCTGCCTCTTCCTCCTCTCAGCTGATGATCCTCAGTTCATATATTGGAAGAGATGGTGAAAAATTTATGAAGTGTGGAAAGAATAATAAGCAACTATTGAGAAGGTTTAATCTTAGAAGAGTTGTTAACATTCTGTTCTACTAAATTTTTGATAACAGTATGAGTTTCGGCAACATTCCCAGAAGCATGAACACAACGTAAGAATGTTCAGATTTCAAGAAGTCATTGAGATTACTTCCATCACAGACACACATCTTGGTTATTTTGTTTGCACTCAGTGCCTGTTGAACCTCAGTGTGTCCATGGGCTGGGGGTCTGCAGGCAGCTTGGTTGTTGCTTGATCCTTTCCCCTGCTTCATTGCATCTCCTGCTAAAATGCTCTGTGTGCGAAGGGGATACAAGACACAGCAATTTAGATTGCATTTTGGATAGAAATTTATTTGTTATATGAAATGACCATGAGCTCATATGGACTACATTATTTTGTTCAGTTTCAACTGGTATTTTATATTATATTACTTACACATAGTGAAAAAAGTACACTGTTCTACAACTCTGCCTATTCCTTTCCATCTTTGTATAGACTACTCACTCTGGGGAAGCAGGTTGGGAAATATAAGTAAAGGTTAAGTCGGTTATTTCTGCATTATGTAACTACTCCAGATTAGTGCTTCTCTAATTTATTTAAGTCTGCCTTATTTTTCTGTCACTCATAAATATCGATAGTTACTATTTGGCTAAATAAATAATTAGGACAATCAATTTCACTTTGGAAACCATCTGAAGCTGCACCGGTTAATCTCTCATCAGCTAATAAATACCGACCAGCTGTGTTTAGCAGTGTCTTAAGAAATCCAAAGATGGGGGCACTTCAGATTTAATACAGTGCACTTCTATCATTCTGGTTTAATTGTTAACTTCCTATGCAGATGTTTTCATCTGTCAGTAAGGGGAATGCTTATTCTTTAGCATTACTATTTGCTGTACTGCCTGTCATCCAGGGGAGCTGGTTAAGGAAATGTAGGTGCCTGGATCAGAGAAAACAAACAGGCTCCTACATGCTGCAACAGTGAAGGAAAAGGGAGAAATTTGTCTCTAGTCACTCTTCCAGGGACTTTCCCTGAACTGCAGCAATTCACACAGCTCAAGAGGCAGCATGTGTACATGAGTTTTGAGAACATGGGTGCATTACCCTGGGGTATGACAATATGGGATTTCAGTGCATGTCATCTGCTCCACAGCACCTGTTCATACTTTGCTCTGCTTTCAATATGAAATAACTGGCCTGAAGATGGTCCCCCAGGGAACAGCTTATGCAAAGTATCTTGGCATACATTCTCCTTCATACCCTTATCAATAATATTCCAACTGTCCTGGATGAGTTGAAGCTGCCATAACATCTTCAAAACTTAAGGGTTTTTTTTTAAATAATAAATTGAAATAAAATGAATAATATTCCCAGCTACTTGTTCTTACTAAGAAAGTGTGACAAAAACCTCTTTCCAATACATTTGCTCTGATTCCAATCGCAGCTTTCCTTGAAACAGAACAGAGTTATGATGTTCAGCTTCAGCTCAGCTCTTAAGAATTGCCATTTGTCAGCTCAGCTGCTGTCTTCAAGAAATAAAAAATTACCTTGCTATTTCAAGAAGTAAAGCAAATATGTATCTTTACAGTTTACACAGTGCAACCTTTCATTTAGTTACCATAAAAAAAAGTGAAAAAAAAAAAAGAACACCAACTTCTCATTAGAAAAAGAGTATTTTAAATAAAAAGAAAATAATTTGTACAAGTTATCTTCCTGGTCTTTCTGTTAAAGTAAAATTTTGAAGGATTCAAAATGCCATTACTGCCATGGACAAAACCTCCCTAGGAGCCATGTTTTGTGTTTCAAGGAGTGCAAATAATATTCTACTTCAGGAATGTATTTTGTCAGTAAGGTGACTTTTACAGTGAGTCTTTAGTCAAATAAAACTTCTATTAGAAGAATGGTTTGTGAAGGTAATATTCCTTGTAATTTAGGGTTAGGTTACTTGAAGTCATGTTCTTACCAGAATATAGTCAAATAGGGGTTTCTTCTACTTGCTGTAAAGCTGAAGTATTGGTAAGATGAAACATGGTTTAAGTTATTTAGTTGTTTTAATTTTGAATGGCATGATAAATGCAAAAATAAGCGTCTAGAGAGAAAACAGGAAGGAGCAACTCCCTCTGGTCATTCCTTGTGTCTGTCCCCATGGTGGCCTTCAGCAAGAAGTAAAAGCAACTGTGTGTAAAGTCCAGACCAAGCCTCATCAACCCACAATGGAGTATGCTTAGTGAAACATGTTTTGGGTTAGCTTTGTTGACAAATACTAAAAAGTAATTGTATTTATCTCTCTCTCTTTTTTTTTTTTTTTTTTTCAAGAATATACAAGGAAANTTAGCCAAATTTGGACAACTTCTCTTGGGCATATCATTCCTGTCTGGTGTTAGTGTAGTCTTTCTGCCAAATTTAAAGCTTTTGATGCAATGATGGAAGACAAAGCTAGAACTTTTCAAAAAGAAATAATTTTTCACAGAGTGATTCAGGTATAGATACCATTTCCAAGACATCTAATATGAGGGACCCCCAGTGTTTTCCATATCTTTGTTGTTGGATTGAACCACAACTTTTTTTCATGAAAATATTCTATTAGTGCTTAATTGTATACATCTGCATCTGAATCCACATAGTTATATCTGTTCCAATGCTATTTTTCAGTTTTGGAGGAAACTGAACTTGATCACAAGTGTTTGGTTCGCTTCCCTGTACATTTTAAAAGGCAGTGCATGCAGTTCTGCATGCAGAGAGATGACAGGCATATATTGTTACAGACATAAGCACTTTTCAAATGAGTATGAAGGAAAACATTGTCTGCACTGTCAGTATAGTGTTGAGACTGACTGTATTTTAATTTGATGTTTGCCACCTGCATGCCTCATAAAAAGCACTAAACACCAAACCAGGAGAGAAAGAAAAACAAATCCCCAACTTCTTGCCTTGCCATAATAGAGCTGGAGTTATTTCAGGAACAGGCTGGACTGGGTTTCCTTGGGACTTAAAAATATACAAGAGGCCGTGGTTTCCAGAAAAGAATAAAATGGAATGAAAAGCCAGCACTGGAAGAGAGAGAAAGACACTTCCCATACACTGTGTTTTTTACAGGATTACACTGGTCTGGACCCTGGGAACAAGGTGTTCCACTGATGGTGGTAGCTCCTCCTGCGGCTAGTCACAAATCCACCCCTCCCAGGGAGAAGAAAGCTGTGGAGACTGAGGAAATTCAATTTCTGTGAGCAGTTTCTTAGGAAAGCACAATATAATAAAGCAGAGAATTTCCACCACTAGCCATTGCTAACAGTGCTTTCCACTGGGAAATAGTGATAATGAGGTATCAGCAGTACTAGGTCCAGAGCATCAACTTTTACCTTCAGTGAGTGTGAAGGACAAACTCAGGATGACTAACAGCAGTGTAGGGTAGGCTCTCCTACTCCTAATAGGGTTATTGATAAGCTTCTTCCTATTAAAAACAGTAGAAGCTCATCCCTTGAGCTTCTTAGCACTGCTTGAGTGCTAAATCCTTTGCTTCAGCAAGTTCTCAATATTTGCTAATTATATGGACAAAACCTTGGCTCAGGCTCTTCTTCCTTCTCCCAATGTGGGCAAAATGCTGCTGACAGGGAAAATAACGGTGCTCTACTTGGAGGTTTTGGGGGCCACTTCTGTTGCAGACCTGAGATCTTGTATGTCTTGTTCCACTGACTCTGACATTATCTTATCCCAGCTGATAGCCATTTGAGATACACTGACTACCTCCTTTCATTATGGGTGTGGTGGTACTATCAAACAGAGGAAATCTACGTATGGCAGAATCTGCTAACACAGACAGCCTGGACGTGGATGACGACATTGTATTGTGCATTTGAGCTAATGAATTTGGTTTGTTGGATGCTTCAAAAACAGTACAGTGAATCACACTCTCTTTTTGTTTCTCAAGAACATAAAACCATTTATTTTATAAGCTTGGTTGATTTACCTCTTAAGATAAACTTAAAATATGCATTCAGATTATAATCCTTTTGAACATGGGAAGCCTGATGCTGACTTGTTGTCTTCTTGTGATTCTCAGGACAACCAGTTATAGGTCTGGATGCCATTTTAATAGGCACTTTACAAATATAGAATAAAGAGCATCTAAGTATGAGACAATAGACAGATACAAACTGAGCAGGAATGAGAAGATATGACCAGCTTTAGAAGCAGTCAAAATAGTGTTACCACTTTTTTTTTTTTTTTTTTTTTTTTTTTTTGAAAAAGGAGAAAACCAAAATATTNAAAAGACAGCTTAAGGAAGGATTTGAAGGATGATAATGAAGTAACTATCAATCTGCACTCTAATTACAAGCATATAACATGAAACCACAGTACTGCTTCATTTTAGTGGTTTGAGTTGTCCAGTGTCTGGAAGAGAAATGTCTTTGTTTTGTCCTGAGCTTTCCTAAAATCAGGGACTGTGTTCCAGACGTCATGGTTAGGAATCGGTGTTTCTGCAGAGGGTTTCCTGACATGAGTGAGTT